>CM031900.1:12991442-13039980 GCA_018691285.1 Cucurbita argyrosperma subsp. sororia
GTGTTAAAAAGTGGCTGTTGATGAGCTTGTCTCCTCGTCTCCAGCTGTGGGATCTAATGACAGTACATCTCATGTACATGCTGTTGCAGATCAGAGTTATGAGGAGCCGATGACGGACAGTACTGAGGAAGGCAACCTATCCCCTGGCTTTGACGTCGTCGTAGGTAGGATGGGTCGGGGAATTTGGCTAGCCACGATGATCCAGAGTACATCCTGTCAACGAATCTGGAGCAAAGAGAACTGGATACTGGATTGTGCAGGGAAAACTTTGAAGACCATATTGCCTATGAGCCAATGCATTCTGATTTAGAACTTCTTTATGAACATGAGATGCACTCATACAACCACTTAGAGACCGAACCTGTTCTTTTCAATGACAGAAACATCATCAGCTGTCCGAGAGGGAAACTCATCAAGTCCATGTTTTCTCAAAAGAAAAGGCTCACCCTCGTGAATCTAGATTCGGAGGAATGGAACCATGCCGACCTTCGAAGCTATCTGCAGAGAGACAGCGTTTCTGGTAAACCGTTCGATTGTTAGTTTATCAAGGAGAAGAAATCGATTGTCATGTCGAATGAGTGGAAACTTTGTGAAACCTCGGAAGCCTGGTTTGTATCAACCACCCCTTGGAAGAAGACTAGCATTACAGGTCGGAAGATTTCTAGAGTATCACCTCCAGAAAAACATAACCTTTTCAAATGGTTTTAGTCAATATGGATCGTTCAGACACTCAAGACAACACAGACCCTGCGGTCACTACGACGAATACGCTCCGACCAGACCACAACAAACATTGTCAAAAACATGTCAAGAAAATCCATCTCGAGGGAACCTGTCGTAAGGGATCATTGGTTGAATCCGAAGTCAGTTCCATTCAAGGACCGAAAACCCTTTCGCAGATCAAAGAAGAGAAGCGAAAAGTAGAAGAAAATGGAGGGTTCTCAATCGAAAACGCCGTTCGATCGGAGCTGCATCATCCTCAACCAACTTTAGAGGGCCAAAGGGGCCCCACCCTCTCATTGGCCTGAGAGGGATTCGGTTTACTGGTTGGACCACAAACCAATTGTTCATTAGAGGATCAGTGAGACATAAGGAACAAGAAGTAACTTTAGGGGTAAAACGGTAAATTGATCCAGCTCTAGTTACGAACAACCTGTGAAGGATCGACTTACTAATCATGGTTATATCAAATGGACAGAAATATATCTATAGTGAGGGGAGTGCAACTACTAGGCTATAGTTGAGTGTCCTAGTAGTTAACGAATGTTGGTTAACAAGGTTAATGAGTTTAACCCGTTAATCTTGGATCGTTGGAGCCCATGATCTATAGGTCCATTAGGTCGCTCTGCTAGCTCATATCGGACTAAACCATAGAACAGTGTGATGAGTGAGTTCGAAGTGTTCGAATTCAAATTAGGGAATATGCGCTACATATATACGATATATTTAACCACATTTTTGTTTTATTTACGAATTAAACAAAAAGAGAGAATCTAAGATATTTAAATAAGATTTAAATATCTTAATCAATTATGTGTCGGAATTGATTGGGATTGGTATTTGAATTAATATTAAATATTAATTAAATAGTTTAATTAATCATTTAATGTTACTTTAATTTGAAATTCATTATTCAAATTAATTGTTGAATTAAAATTAAGGAAGTCAAAATGTTGACTTCATTTAATGGAAAAATCCATGTTAGTGGAATTTTGAGGTGTCAAAATTTAGTTTAACCAAACTTGCATGCTTGCTAAATAAACCTCACAAGTTTGAATGGAATTTTGAGTGTCAAAATTTGGTTAACTCAAACATTTTAGTGGAATTTTGAGTGTCAAAATTTGGTGATCTAAAATTTGCATGAACATGCAAACATGACTCTTTAAATAGAGTGATCATGAAACATGGAAGGTTTCTTTTTGGTGAAAAACCTTGAGAAAAACCTCTCACAAACACTCTCTTCACATATACAAAATCCCTCCCAAGTTTAGTCACTCGCTGGATTCCACAATCCCGTTCTAAGGCTGGAGGATAGTGGAGAAGACACTAATGGTGGTTTGAAACCGGTTCATGAGGAAAAAGAAGTTTGAACTACAAAAGGTTAGTATTCAAACTCATTAAGTTTTAATACTTATGAACATGCTAGTTATTTACTATAAATGATGTCTAAAAGTGCCTAAGATCCAAATTGCTTCCGCATGTATTAACACCATCATTAGGAAGCACTGACTAATGGGTATACATATGATTTTAATTTATTATATATAGCTTCACTATATGTAACCTCCTACTATATATAATTATTCAGTATATATATCTCTATCAGATTTTTACTATAAATAGTCAGCCTTCATATCCAACCTTCTAGAGCCCAAATAGTCAGGGATTGACATCCTGCTAGAACACAAAGTCATTTACATGCCCCTAGCAAAATGCGTAGTAGTAATGTTGTCTAACCCAACGATCATTCAGACAAACATCCATCAACCAAGAGGGGTGAAAATGATGACGATAGTACAGTTGAGAAAGAATCTTAGCCATGATGAATCTACACTTGCTGCCATTGTTGTATTTGAAAAGGGGGAGCTCAAGTGTGCCAACCTCAACAAAAACTTTTTGCCACTACATGAATACCACGACCCAAAACAAGAAGGTCAAATATTGGGTTTCCCGCCAAGAGAGATAAATCACAAGATTAGTTTTATGTCGCCTACCACAAATAGATTTCATGCGGCTCAGCCTGAGCTAGTTGAATTCTACAAATAGCAAAATGGCATGTTCACAGTCGGGTTTATTTGACCTCCAAAGGCTCTTGTCACTGATCACTCAAATGCTTGGCAAAGACACCAAGCCAACACCTCTACTGAAGAAGGGAGACAAAAACAAACCACTAAAGCAACACATGTTCACATAAAAATACCATCTAGACGGATGAAGAGAAGGGTCGACCACCATAAATTCAAAGCAAATAGAGAGTTATGATAAGTTAAGGTTAGATCAACTTTGAGTTCAAAGCAACAAGAACCAAAGACTGGTGCGAAAATTCTATAGACTAGTCGAAGTTATCCACAAGATTAGGAAGACATCATATAGGATCCAATTGCTCCTATGGATACAGACTAACCCTGTTGTCCACGTCAATAACTTGAAATGTTATTATTCCGACCAAGAAAACATCAAGTAAAAGCAGGTGGTATGACGTCATGCAAAGAAGAAATTGTTTCAAGCGAAGAAAGTAGGAAAGACACCAATAGAGAAGACTTGAAGAGTTAACAAACCGAGAAGTAAGTCTTTACGGAATGATTAGGCTATGTTGATTCTTGGAATGATTAGGCTATTTTGATTCTTAGAGAAGGGAGTAGTAGTAAAAGTAGATAACTTTTTATGGTCTAAGTCCCGAAAAAGTAAGTCTTTATGTCAAGAAAGGAGAGGAATCCTCATAGTTTCCAAGATTTGAAGAGAATCAAACATACACAAATTTCCTTTGTATGTTTATTCTTGTTGTTTTCTCTCTTCAATTAACATATTATAAAGACACTTGTAAATTATAATTAAATATAGCTTCTTTTTTTTCTTTCCAAATATCCATCTGAATTACTTCTTGGTTCGAGGTTTAAAAAAACCTATTTCAAATCTTATTATATTGCATGCTTCAATTTGATATAATTGTTGGGGGCATTTTGAGAATCAAACTGGAGACCTCTCGCACCCGAAGCGAGAATCATACCACTAGACCAAATGCCTTGTAGTGGATCTATCTTTTATGCGCCTCAATATTTGAAATTTATCCACATGTTTTTGTTTCAATTCTAGAAATAGAAATGATATCCATAGAAATACATAATTTTACAATGCAAATAAGAAAAACTCGTGATCAAGTTTTAGATAAAAGTAGCAAACATGTTGATAGATATAAAAATAAATTCAAGTTCTTTCTCTGGCCTAATTATCAATTGGAAGATTTAGCTGATATGAATTGTTATTGGTTTGATACCAATAATAACAGTCATTTAGTATGCTAAGGATCCATATGCGTCCATGAAAATTAGTTAATGCTATATTTTTCTTATATTGGCCATAATATCTCTCAACCAAATGCATTAGTTGAAAATGTATTTAATATTTTTCTTTTGTCCTTTTCTTTTTTCGAATGATCTTATGTCTCCATTCCATTTGAAAATTGATATTTTGTTTCGTAATTTTAAACTCATTATTTTTGTTTGTTCATTTCACCTAATTTGTAAAAAAAAAAAAAAAAAATTATACCACTAGACCAAATGCCCTTATAGTGGATCTATCATTTTTAGTTGCCGGTGTGTATATGTTTTCTACACCTCAATATATGAAATTTATCCACATATTTTTGTGCTTTAGAAGCTACTATTATTGTCATGTTAACTTCACATGGTCTAACAAACAGTTGAAGCAGCATTGCCACTAAAGCCCATGCATTCCTTTGGGATAGATATGTTAAAAATTAGGCCCATTTGATAACTATTTTTTTTTTTTTTTTTTTTTGTTTGTTTTTTTGTTTTATTTAAAAATTATGTGTTTTATCCTTTTATAAAAAAAAAAAAAAAAAAACATTTGAATTTTAAGAAAAATTTCACTCCCAACTAAGTTTTTGAAAAATATTTTTATTTATTTATTTTTCTTTATTTTAGTTTTCCAAACATAGATTGATATGGAGTGGCTAGTTTTCAAAACAACTTCTTTGCTACAATTGAACAATATTTATGTTGTAAAATGGGATTCACTTCCTTTAAGTTTATGTAGTTTTTTTTTTTTTATTACTATGTTTACTTCTATCTCATGTTACTCCATTTGTATTTACTTCGTCTTAAACAAAAGTTCACCGTAATTAATAAATCCATGTGGTTAATACATTTCCTAAAAGAATAAACTTGTTTGTAGCAGGATAAATTACAATGAATATGGAGAAAACAAATCCCAAAAATAAGTAGAAAATTGAGACTTTCACTCAACAACACAATGTCAAAGTGTGACTGCATGGCTCACACGCGATGCTTGGATTTCGAAGGGGAACTTCTCAACTTGAGAGATCAATTTCATTCATCACAAATCTGATTTTTACATAATAATTTGTGAGTATTTACAGTCTCCCACACAAAAAGTTAGTGGCTGGGATTTAATCTCGATCCCCTTAAATCTCCAAAAAAGAAAAAAACGAAGTCAATTTGACAATTCTACCATTACAAACTTTATGAAATTAAAAATAAATAAAGTTTTCTGACAACTCATGTAATGATGCTTGCAACTTCATTTGCTCCTTCAACTGTGTAAATATTCACTTCTGAAGCTCCAAATGGTCGTTCTTCAATCTAATAAGCTTGTAACACATGAAATAATAGTAGAACCGAGCCTATCCAATTATGTAGATGAAGAATGAATGCTTGTTGAATCTTCTTGGCCTTGGATCGTGTAATAGGTCCAGTTGGAACATTTGGAACACCGTGATCCTTATCATCTTCCCCCTCTTCAAAAGGATTCGTCCTCGAATCAGAAAATCATCACCTACATCAAAAGGACTCAAGTCAGCAACATTGAAAGTAGAATGTGCTGAAAATTCTCCTGGAAGATCATTTTATATGCATTGTTATTAATTCTTTCAAGGACTTGATAAGGGTCATCCCCTCTTGAATTTAACTTTGTTTTCCTTTGAGATGAGAATCACTCCTTGTGAAAATGTATCCAAACCAGTTACTGTTTGAAAAATGATATCTAAATTTTGAGTTGACTTGGACAGTTCAATTGAACTGGCCATATCGTCGTTTTCTTCCTCTGAATAGGAAGAAGATGCGCATTTTTTTGCGCCACCGCTATCTGAAACTTGGCCTGTACAGCCACATTTACAGCATTTTTTCTCCTCAATTTCTTCATGAGACTTAAAGATGGTTATTACAAGGAAGGGCTAGGGATTTGATATGATACCTTCTCGTGGATCGTAGCCTAAGATATTCGCTTCCAAAGTCATCCAAAATCTGATTTATCGATGGAGATAAAAAAAAGGATTTCTTATTGGGTAGCCAATTCTAGGGGTTTCAAGGCCCTATTTCTTCATTGAACCTCTTCCATATCCTTTCTTCAGGCTAAAGGAATTTGTTTGGAGGAACGTCTTTGAGTGTAAGACCTTAATTTCCAAGAATCGTTCTCGGTATGCAACTCACTCGAAACGCCAGATTTTTGATCTCTTGGGTAGCTTGTTCTATGATGTTTCATCTCTCGATTCCTTCATCAAGTTTACTCAACTTCTTCCTCTGAAGCTAGAGGAATCCTTAATTTGAAGGAAAAGAGATCGTAGATAGGAATTTGACTCTTGTCCCCAATTTAATTTCGAAACTTATTTCCTTCAATTCGACATGCTCTCGAGGTTATTTTTCTTCGTGGTCTTCTATGGAAGCATTCCTTGGAGGTGCAGAAACTGATTGGAATCATTCTTGCTCGACGAATCATCATGTATCTTCGGATTGGATTTTCAAGTTTTTCTTGAAGTTCTTCAATAGCGGATTGAATTGGAGGAATGGCTTCTAGGCACTTTCAACGCTCTATTCCTTCATATAACTTGTGGGTAATCTTGTTGAGAAACGGTAGGAATAAGTTTGAAGAGAAATGGTGGAGGATTGCTCTCGAATTTGGAAGAAATCTAAGAGTAGGAGACCAATAATCTAAACGTTTATTGTCTTCGATTGGGGGATCGACCTTTCTCGATTCTTATTCCGTATTGTTGCTCCTACTTTAGACTTTATAGGAGGAGCTTAAACCGACATTGAGAGCTTCAGATTCTTCGTTATTTAGAAGTTTGAAGGGAAATGGTGGAGGATTGCTCTCGAATTTGGAAGAAATCTGAGAGTAGGAGGTCCACAATCTAAAAGCTTATTGCCTTCGATTGGGGGATCGACCTTTCCTGATTCCTATTCCGTATTGTTGCTCCTACTTACGACTTTATAGGAGGAGCTTAAACCGATATTGAGAGCTCCAGAATCTTTGTTATTTAGGAGGAGCTTATTCCGTACTAGACCAAATGCCATTGTTATACCCCTTGAAACGCATGTATGAAGCCTTAGGCCTAGGTCTTATTGCAGGAAACACATGAAGTCCTCGGATGTAGAATTTGCATTTTGAGAATCAAACTTTCATACCACTAGACCAAATGCCATTATTATACCCCTTGAAACGTATGTATGAAGCCTTAGGCCTAGGTATTAAGGTCGTATTGCAGGAAACACATGAAGTCCTCGGATGTAGAATTTGTCTTGGATAATATAGCCTTGGGATGGGATGTTAAGAAAGACTGAGTATTAAGAGCATGGTGGTAAGTATAAAATGTCGAATATGAAGTTAAGTTGAAGCCTTAGGCCTAGGTATTAAGGTCGTATTGCAGGAAACACATGAAGTCCTCAGATGTAGAATGTGTCAAGGCCTAGGTATTAAGGTCGTATTGCAGGAAACACATGAAGTCCTCGGATGTAGAATTTGTCAAGGCCTAGGTATTAAGGTCGTATTGCAGGAAACACATGAAGTCCTCGGATGTAGAATTTGTGTTGGATAATATAGCCTTGGGATGGGATGTTAAGAAAGACTGAGTATTGAGAGCATGGTGGTAAGTATAAAATGTCAAATATGAAGTCAAGTTGATTTCAAATATGAAGCCCTTAGATAAGAAAAGACTTAGACATAAGGGCATTTCAAGAATTGAACTCAAAACCTCTTGCACCCCAAGTGAGAATCATACCACTAAACCAAATGCCTTTTCATGAATACCCAATATTTTTAGCTTCTACTCAAATATATTTTTCTCTTAGTAGTTGGAGGGCTATAAAACGAAAAGTTGAATTGTTATAATATACAAGGGTTATCAAATAAACCAACAACCCAACAAAAGAAACAAACTAATCAATTTTGGTTGGATTGATTCGGTTCAGTTCATCAGTTTGTTTGATTTAATTTTTCTATTTTGCCTCGTATGACAAGAAAATAAAGTTGTATTGAATGCACCTTAGTTTCATTTATGACAAACTCATAAGCATTTCATGAACTTCAGTGCAATTCATGCTTCATTCAAGATGAGATAAACTTTAGTTAGATAAGGGGAACTTTAAATTACTTCATGTGGAGCTTTAATTACTATATGCTAGTTACAATCTTTAGGATTGACTAATTGGACACGAATTCATGGATTTACGAAAAAATTTGTATAATTATCAACTACAACTTATATTTTCAAATTTTTTAGGACATAATTTAGGTAGTTGTTTTTATGAGTCGTAAACTTGTTTCTTTGCTTAATATGGATTTATTTGAACTATTATTATCGATAAGATGGAGAAAGAAATTGTCTTTGAATTGACTAATAGACCTAGGTTCATCGTTGTTGTCTTTTAACTTGTGATTTTGCAAAAAGCTTAACTAATATGAACTGTCATGTCACAAGAACTTTAAGGTAAATCAAGAATATACCCTACACATCATTCAATATGGCAATAAAATGGAGTTAAATTGAACGCACTTTAGTTTCATGTTTGGCGTGTTCAAGATAAAACATAATTGTATTGATGATATTGAGCCTGGAGTCTATAAGAATTTAATTATCTTAAGAGAAATTCCTGTTTTATTAGAGGATACCAACTTTATATATGGTATTAGAAGTTCAAGAATCTGGATTTGAATCTCGTTAAGGAACATTACGATTTGAAAGTTTTGTATTCTAGACCAAATTTGTACCTAATTATTTCTTTTTATGACTAATTATAAATTAAGAGAAAAATATTTTTGTAAAGATAGATTTATCTCTAAAGCTTTCGTGACGAAATCATGTTTAGACTAGCAGTTTAAAGTCAGGAGATGCGGTCGCAGGTGTGATTATTTTGGATGGGTTCGTAATAGAACTTATTGTTGAGACGAGGGAGCCTTCAGAGGTTGTGCACTCACAGATTGGGTTGTTATGTAGCGTTAGTTCTGTGTTTTGGTTTGTTTTTTAGTTCAAACGAACCCAAATTAAACCTACTAGTTCCTTCTTCCTTGCACGACTCACTCCTATTCTCTGTTCTGCCTCTTCTTGCTCAAGACTATTATTGTTCACCGATTATTTGGGAGCATCTTCCTTAAATGGATTGTGACCACAGATGACCTATGTAGAAAATTTGTACCCTCTATCCTAAAACCTTTAGCAGACAACATACCCAAAACAGATGCACTGACTAGACTACGCTACACCTCGTCCCCCCCCCCCCCCCCCCCCCCCCCCCCCCCCCGCGGAGCATATGGATCCACTCAATCGATGAACACTCAAACCAAACTCGCCCATCCTTTTTGGCACAGGGACGCGAGAACCAATTCGAGTAATCTACAGTGAGGAGACCCCATAAAGCAAGCGAGAATGGCTAGGTTGATAGCAGGGTTAATGAAAAGGCGAGTATAAAAAGACGGATCGCGTAAACGTCCCTGTAAGCAGCTTCATTCTTTCTTGATCTATGAACCGACTCTATGAAAAAATTCAGTCTTTCGGCTGAAAGTGTGACTGTTGGGTATGGATAAGTAGAACCTCTTGGTTCGGGGGAAACCGAAGATGTTGGCTAAGAAAGCTAAGCAGGAAAGTACAGGATGGACAAGATGCACATACAAATTGATTGACATGATCCCTCTCCCTCTCTCTTTGGCTAGTTGGCTAGTTGCACGATAAGCAGGAAAGCATACCAGGTAGGGAAAGAAAGGCTGCTCGATCTCCTGTAAGGCCAACCCTCAACGGCGAGCTCACTAGGCAATGCTATAAGTCCGATAGAAGTCCAAGGTTTCATCTACTACGGACAAGGAAGCTCTTGGAGGAGCTAACATGAAATGAGAAATACATTCGATTACGACAACTAATAGATAGCGAACTTTTTGGTAGAAACTGAATGATCCCTTGGCTCGGGCAAGAAAAGGAAAAGGTAGTCGTACTCCTACCTTTTTCGTCGGATGATAGGAAAGTTTGAGTTGAAAGATTGAATCACACCTGATAAGAAAGGCGGGCTTAGGAGGTTTCTCCAAACGTATAAACAAAAAGAGGAAGCAACCAGTCCTAAAGAGGATACCGATACGCATGCATTCTCGCATGGAAGAACCTAGCTGAATCGGATCAACGGTCCTTACCTAGTCCGACTGACCTTTTTTGGTTGGCCCCTGCTCCTTGTAACAAGGTCAACGCGTAAATGCTTTTTCCTTTCGTTTAGCGAGATAGCTTACCAGCTCTTTCGGCTCATAGCAGCAGTATGAAAAGCGGAATTCTCATCCTGAATTGAGTCCGCATTGCCATACAGATCGACATCGGAAAAACCAAGAGCTCCTATTTAACGAAAGGGGATCTAACAGTTTCGATAAAACCAACATCTTTTAAAGGAGTCGCTCTTCCTTGATCACTGTGGACATATGCAGCTCCCGCTTTACCTTTGCCTACCGTGAAAAAGAAAGTTCCCTCACGATAGGCCCTCCCAGCTCCCGAATGTCTTTCTATCAATCGAGAGAGGTATAGAATAGTACAACAAACCAACAAGACAAGAATGGACTCATAAGATGGGCGGTCAGAGAAGCGAGTTCATTTGTGTTATCCCCCAAGGAAATGATCAAGGAATTCTCTATACACGGCTGAGAGATGACCGTATTATTGCACATCCTGAATAAAGTACCGTAGGCAAGTGAAGCTTTTGAAAATGAAAGCGTGTAGAACTCAGATCCATTTTCTCTTCGATTCGTAAACTTCGGATCTGATCTTCCTTTGTTTTCGGGTGACTGAGAGAGAATTTAGGCCTAGCGTGCATCTGATTCGGTCAACAATAAGGTAAAAAGGGGGTTGATTAAATGGGCTTGAAGTTCCATTATCGTTAGGTCGAAGATCTCTACTAGGTTTAGTGCACTTTGGTAGTTGCGAATGTTGTCGTAATCGAATGTCTTTCTCATTCGACATTCTCTCTTACCAAGCACTCATACTCGCCAAGGTTGAGGAGACAGTCCGTGAGCTAATTGGGTTTCGAGATTGCGTATACGCGAAAAGAGCTCGCTTTTGACTTTCTCTTCGGCATTTTGTGCCGGGTTCTAGTTCAAGAAAGGGTCTGATCTCTTTCATTGGAGCACATTGATGCCGAAGGAGTCTTCGAAACCGGTGGAGAGGCTATGATGACTTCAGGCTTTTCAAATAGCATGATCGATACCACAAAGAAAGGGTATCTAAGTCACACTAGTGGAATAGCTTTTTCATAATAATTATCTCGATATATGATACCAAAAACTTGCCTGATGACTGATAAAGTAAGGGGTTTTAAAAGACAACGGAATGACAATTCTACATGTGATAGAAAAGGAGATCTTCTTTTTTTTTTTTTTTTCAGTGTGCGCGGTTCGCCTGCCTTCCTGACCACGGATAGGCTATGGGGCTTTGCACTTCGGCCCCTGAGAATACCACAACAATGTGACAGGATTCGAACCTATGGCTCTCTGAAACTTCTTCATCGGTTATTTGGGCGCATCTTTTTTAAAAGGATTGTGACGACAGATGACCTATGTGACGACAGTGGACAACATGCCTGCCTTCCTAACCACAGATAGACTACAGGGCTTTGCACTTCGGCCCCTGAGAATGCCACATCAAGGTGACAGGATTCAAACCTGTGGCTCTCTGAAACTTCTTCATCGGTTATTTCAGCGCATCTTCCTTAAAAGGATTGTGACAACAGATGACCTATTTGACTGAAAAGTTCCTAGAAAGAATACAGTTCTAGGATTGTGACAACAAATGACCTATTTGACTGAAAAGTTCCTAGAAAGAATACAGTTCTAGGATTGTGACTACAGATGACCTATTTGACTGAAAAGTTCCTAGAAAGAATACAAGAACAATTAGGATTGTGACAACAAATGATCTATTTGACTGAAAAGTTCCTAGAAAGAATACAAAAGTTCCTAGAAAGAATATAAGAACAATTAGGATTGTGACAACATATGACCTATTTGACTGAAAAGTAACTAGAAAGAATACAAGAACGATTAGGATTGTGACAACTGATGACCTATTTGACTGAAAAGTTCCTAAAAAGAATACAAAAGTTCCTAGAAAGAATAGAAGAACAATTTGTGTAATGGTCTTTTTGAAGTCCGGCTAAATACCATCTTTATTCTCCCAAGAATATGTTTCATTCTCTATTCTCATCTTCTTGGTTCATTTTAAATCATATTATCTTGCATAATTCATTTAATTCATTTTGATATAATATTGTTGGTGGCATTTTGAGAATTGAACTTGAGACCTCTCACACCCAAAATGATAATCATACCCCTTATAGACCAAATGCCTTTGTAGTAGAACACTATAATTCTTAGTTGCTAGTATATATATTTTTCGTGCCTCAATATATGAAATTTATATAAATTGAAGTTGTGCATTGCTTTGGGTTAGGCCCCATTGATAACTAAAACTACATTTAGAGAATCGAACTCGAGACCTCTTGCACCCAAAGCAAGAATCATACCACTAGACCAAATGCCCTTATTATGGATTATATATTAAGTGGTTTATGGAATGTATCATCATTATTTCATTTGTTTTCTTTGTTAATGAAATCCATGAGCAATTATAATTATATCTTTTAGATCTCGACCGCTAGGTTGCTGCTGCTGAATTGCTTTCTCTAAGGCTCGTCTTTTGAGAAGTGAACATAGAGGCATTTCGAGAATTGAACTCGGGACCTCTCGCACCCTAAGCGAGAATCATACCACTAGACCAAATGCCCTTTCTAAAAAATATGCAACATTTTTAACTCCTACTCAATATATTTTTTTCTCTCAAGTTTGAAATCTATTTTCTTGAGCGGTTGTTGGACTATAAAATAAAAAGTTGATGGTCTAGTATTTTACTTGTAAGTAAGGCATGTAATGTTGAATTGTTCTAATATGCAAGTGTTATCGAATAAACTACAACCCAAAAAATTTGTTTCTTAGCATAATATGAATTTAGTTGCAGAGTTATTAGGAATAAGATGGAGAAAGAAATTTTCTTTAACATAATAAACAGACCCAAGTTCATCGTTGTTGTTGTCTAATTGTGATTTTGCAAAAAGCTTAACTAATATGAAATATCAAGGTAAATCAAGAATATATCCTACACGTCATTCAAGGTGACAATAAAATGGAGTTAAATTGAACGCAGTTTTAGTTTCATGTCTAGCATAATTGTATTAATGATATTAAAGAGAACTTCGTGTTTTATTAGAAGAGACCAACTTCCTTTAAGATACTAGGAGTTTAAACTACTTTCATTGTAATTTCAATCACTCCACAATGATTACAAATTTAGGGTTGGCTAATTGGACATCAATTATCAACTTTAGGTTATAATTTAGGTAGTAGCCATTATAATATTAATGAGCATAAGAGTTACAATTCTTTCATGGACCATATGTGTTATAGTTAAATGAATATATATATATATATATATTACGTATATCGAGGTTTGGGTAAAGCACAAAGTAGTAAGGAATACCATTGTCAACTCTAGAGCCAACCACAACTCATGATGGAGACCGATGCAAAATATTTTAACATCCTTTGGCATCAAGATACAGGAAAGATGAACGCCGTCAAATTGGAAGCTTTGCCTGTCTTAAGAGTCACAATGAGAACTCTAATCGAGCTGGAGGCTTGGCCTAGGCAAATTATTTAGTGATAGTTGAAATTGATGACTTCGACGTCGTGTCAGGAACGAACGTCCTGCTTAAACACAAAGTCATTTACATGCCCCTAGAAAAATGTCTAGTAGTAATGGAGTCTAACCCGATGATCATTCAGAAAAACATCCATCAACCAAGAGTGTTGAAAATGATGTTGATACTACAGCTGAGAAAGAATCATAGCCATGATGAACAAAAAATACTAGATTAAAATAGAAGTTAGTCCATGGCCCACACTCCAAAGTCCACACTCTCATCCACGACCAACTCTTAGTTACTTGAAAGAAAATAATAAACATGGAGTGAGTAAAACTTAGTAAGTATCCTACTAGTAGGTTCTTAATCGCGACCTTAAGCTAGGATATTACTTCTTGTTATGTTTTCAGAATCTTAGAACTTAGAGGTCATCGTTTCATGTATCATATACTGATCCTGAAAACCTTCCCCTTAAATAACCTTCAATTTTCTCCCCATGAACACATGAGTGGTGTCGTCATAATCATGTAATCCTACTGGTAAATCGTTGTGCAGGACATCTCGTGTAGCTGATGGAAAAGGTAGGTCTATCATAACATCCAGCTCATGATACATATTGCAGGACATCCTACCTAAAGAGGAACAGGGGCCTTTTAGAACACATCGTAATGCAGATAATGGTTACTTCTGGATATGGATCCTAGAAACTTATTTAGCATGTTATTCACATAGTTCTAGGTACTTGGTACATGGATTATTGATGAACCTAGGTTTCTACATAATGTCATGAGTTAGGCTTTAGGAGTTGAGGTTTTAGCTTAGGAAAACATTAGAGCGTAACCTAACGTGGACTAATTCGTGTGAAAACCTACTAGCACTTTGAGGACCTCTTTGCTTCACCAAACTTATGGATAAACTTATTTAGAAGGTGCAGGAACAAGTTTGGAAATGAACAGTGGACTATAGTTCTCAAATTCGAGGTAAACCCATGAACACGATACCCCAAAACAAAAAACTTGTATCTCTCGATTGGGTACTCGATTAAGATTGCTTCTTGCCCCTAATAGTCTACCTAATTCATAATTTATAGACGGATTTTCCACTGCCATTGAAACGTCTAGAATTTCTATAATTTCATTCTTGATTTTTCTGAATCTTCTGCAAGAAAAGTCTTCTCCGATTGGAGCCTTCCTTTCTTAAGCACCTTGTAATTCTTATTCTATAAAAAATTTAATGATTCAGGAAGTTTATAAAAATTAGAAAAAGTACCATTTTCTTAATGTTTTCTTTGCTTCTAGATACAACCTAGTAGGGATTATACACTGTCTCTTGTTGGAGACCTTGAGTGTTGCAAATTCTCCTCTCCTTTGAAAACTTTCGGTCATCGAAAGTGCTTATTCTAAAATAGGTTAGGGTACAAAAGGTTCTTATTTGCCTTCTGTTTCCCAAGTGGCTTCTTCTACTCTATGATTCTTCCGTAGGACCTTAACGAGAGAGATATCCTTGTTTCTCAGTCATTTGACTTTCTTGTCTATTATTTGAATCAGGTCTTCTTTATAGTTATGTCATCTCTCAAGAAGAGAGTTTCATGAGCCAGTACGTGCGAACGATCTAGGGTATACTTCCGTAGTATGGATACATGGAAGATATTATGTACTGCAGACAAGTTTGGGCATTGCCCGATTCTATAGGCCACAGATCCAATTCTTTCTAATATCTCAAAGGGACAGATAAACTTAGGGCTTAGCTTCCCCTTTTTACCGTACCTGAGCACCCTTCTCATGGGGTGCTACCTTTAGGAATATATGATCCCCTACCAACAATTCCATGTCCTTTACTTATGAATTTTCATTTTTAATATTAGCGAGGATAGCTCTATTGGGAGAGCGTCAGACTGAAGATTTGAAGGTTACGTGTTTGATCTCCACGTTCACCGCACCTGATTCTAGTTGCATAACCCGACTATTCAATCTAAAATTAGTCATTGTTCCTTTCTAAAATCTCAATGAATTATCAGAAATACCTAACGTGTTATAGTTTACCGCACCTTATACAGCTTGGATAACTTGAATATCTTATTAAAAATTAGTGATTATTTCTATTTAAAATTTCAAAGAAGTAGCGAAAATACCTTTACTGATGAATTTTCATTTTTAGCATTAGTGTGGATAGTTCAGTTGAGAGAGCGTTAGATTGAAGATTTGAAGGTCTCGTGTTCGATCCACGGGAACCATGCATGCACAATTTGACTATTCAATTTAAAATTAGTGATCATTTCTTTCTAAATTTCAATTAATTAGCCGAAATACCTTTACTTAAAAACTTTCATTTTTAATGTTAACGGGGATAGCTCAGTTTGGTGAGCATCAGATTTAAGATTTGAAGGTCATGTGTTCGATCTCCACGTTCACCGCACCTGTTTCTATTTGCATAACCTGATCTTACCACGGTCACTACACCTGTTGGCAAACATATTTACTGATGAATTTTTATTTCTAATGATTGCAGGGATAGCTCAGTTGGGAGAGCGTCAGACTGAAGATTTGAATGTCACGTGTTTAATCTCCACGGTCACTGCACCTGTTGGCAAACTCACTCAGGTTCTCATCTAAATCACATTAACAATTTGAACCGCTTGTTGAACTTGACCAAATGTCTATAACATAAAACTAACAAAGGTACGAAGTTCATAAAAGTCTTTTTAATCTAAAATACCATTGAACTTGACCATTATAGTGCCTCTCAAACGTAAAGTTTAAATTTGAGTTTCCTTGTCAAACTCACTCGGGTGCTCATCTCAACCATGATGGCGTTCGACAAGAGAGACCTCGAAAATAGCCGAATTATTGCATTAACCATTTGAATTACCTCAACACCACTTGTTGAAATTGAAACAAATATTTATAACATAACACTAACATAGGTACGATGTTCATAAAAGTTTTTAATCTAAGATACTACTGAACTTGACCATTAAAGTACCTCTCAAAATGAGGTAAAGGTTAAATATAATTGGTGACAAAAGATGAAACTATAAAATAAAAAGAAATAAGAAAATAATATTCAATTTGAGAGAATCAAAGCAGAATCTCTAGGTGGAAGCCAAATATCCAAACCGTTGGACAACAATGAATTTTTGGTGTAGTTGTCCTAAAGTCTTTTGTCTAATCGCTCAAGAGTTTTACTATGATGTTTTGGGTAATGTCTAACTCTTTGACACGTCTTTTCATGTGTGTGATAGAGTTCTCAGAATTACCGCGACGCTTCGAGCTGTTCGATCGTGTGACTCTTTCTTCAAAAGGGTAAACATCAAACATTAGGTCTTTGATTGGCAACCCATCCAAAGGAGCGTCGATTGCATCGATTCCATCAACAGTCTTCCCATGAGTTTATGATGCATGACCCATTTTTTATACCATTCAAATTCGAGCGCCACCATAGTTTTGCATCGTCCGTGAGATGCATTGCGACCAACGTAACTCTTAGGACCTATGAGCAAGTTCCAGTAACCTTCAAGTATTTTCTACGTAAAAAATAAAGCTTTTTAATTCCTTAGCATCCCGGTTTCCATTTAAAGGGTTGTGTTCTTGGATTTTAAGTTTGTTAAGCCCACATGAACTTGGCTTGAGGTGTGGTTCTCTACAGCCCAATTTGTCAAACTCACTCGAGTGCACATCTCAACCATGATGTCGTTCAACAAGAGAGACCTCGAAAACGACTGGATTATAGCATTAACCATTTGAATCACCTTCTCATCTCAACCATGACGTCGTTCAACAAGAGAGACCTCGAAAACGTCTGGATTATCGCATTAACCATTTGAAATTGAACAAAATATCTATAACATAACTCTAAGAAAGGTACAAAGTTCATAAAAGTCTTTTTAGTCTAAGATAGAAACTGTAAAATAAAATGAAATAAGAAAATAATATTCCATTGCCGGGAATCGAACTCGAGTCTCCTGGGTGAAAGCTAGATATCTTAACTACTGGACGACAATAGATTTTTGGTGTAGAAGTCTTGAAGTCTTTTGTCAGATCGCTGAAGAGTTTTAGCATAATCTTTTTTTTAATGTCTAACTCTTCGACACGTCCTTCCCTATGTGTGTTAGAGTTCTCAGGGCTACCGCGACGTTTCGAGCTGTGAGATTGTGTGGCTCTTTATTCAAAAGAGTCAATATCAAATGTTAGGTCTTTGATTGGCAACCAATCCAGGGGAGCGTCGATTGCATCGATTCCATCAACGATCTTCCCATGAGTTTATGGTGCATGACCCATTTTTTATATCATTCACCTTTGAGCACTACCATAGTTTTGCATCGTCCATGAGATGCATTGCGGCTAGTAACTCTCAGGTCGTATGAGAAAGTTCCTGTAGCCCTCAACTCTCAGGTCGTATGATAGAGTTCTTAGAGCTACCGCGACATTTCGAGGTGTTCGATCGTGTGGCTTTTTCTTCAAAAGAGTCAACATCAAACGTCAGGTCTTTAATTGGCAACCCATCAAGGAGAGCGTCGATTGCATCGATTCCATCAACAGTCTTCCCATGAGTTTATGGCGCATGGCCCATTTTTTATATCATCCACCTTCAAGCGCCACCGTCCATGAGATGCATTGTGGCCAACGTAACTCTTAGGTCCTATGAGCAAGTTCCTGTAACCTTCAAGTATTGTTCAACGTCAAAAATAAAGTTTTTTTTTAATTCCTTATCATCCTGATTCCCATTTATGGGTTTGTGTTTTTGGGTTTTCAGTTTGTTAAGCCCAACATGAGCTTGGCTTGGGGTGTGGTTCTCCACGACCCTCCTTGTCAAACTCACTCCAGTGCTCATCTCAGTCATCTCAGCCATGATGGCGTTCAACAAAAGAGACCTTGAAAATGACCGAATTATCACATTAACCATTTGAATGACCTCAACCTCACTTGTTGAAATTGAACCAAATATCTATGACATAACACTATTAAAGGTTCAAAGTTCATAAAAGTCTTTAATCTAAGATACTATTGAACTTGACCATTATAGTGCCTCTCAAACCAAGTTCATAAAAGTCTTTTGAATTTAAGATACTATTGAACTCATCCATTATAGTGCTTCTCAAACCTAGGTAAAGTTTAAATATAATTGGTGACAAAAGATGAAACTATAAAATAAAATAAATAAGAAAAATAAAATTTCATTGTCGAGAATCAAAATTCGGGTCTCCTCGATGAAAGCCAGATCTTTTGTGTAATGTCTAACTCTTCGACACGTTTTTTTTATGTGTGTGATAGATTTCTCAGAGATACTGCCACGTTTCTTGTTGTTCGATCACGTGGCTCTTCCTTCAAAAGAGTCAACATCAAACATTAGGTCTTTGATTGGAAACCATACAGGGGAGCGTCGATTGCTTCAATTCCATCAATGGTCTTCCCATAATTTTTTGGTGGATAACCAGTTTTTTATACAATTCACCTCCAAGCGCCACCATAGTTTTGCATCGTCCATGAGATGCATTGTGGGCCGATGTAACTCTCAGGTCCTCTGAGAAAGTTCCTATAGTCTTGAAGTATAATATCAAAACATATTAACGTATTTGATATATTAAATATTAAAATAATTGATGTGTATCATAGACATTAAATAAAAATATATATTTGAAATTTGAATGAGATTCATATTAATTAAACATACATTATGATATTCTACCACATTTTAATATTATTTAAATAAGATATTATATCTTAATGTATTAGGTATTCAAATATATAATTTGACAAAAATTATCACAAGTTCACTGTAAATAGAACCCTAGGGTTAAGTCAAAAAGCATCAAACACTAAATACTGTGACATTTGGTCATGTCTGACATTTTAGGTTAACAACATGGTGAAAAGAAACCAGAAATTCTGATATTGGTAATTAACTACAAACCTTTGAATAAGGTTTTATAAAAATGATTTGTAAAGAAACCAGAAATTCGAATAATACCATACAAATTACAAAATTGAAAAAAAAAAAAAACAAGAAGAAGAAGTATTATTTCCATGGTAGTCTGTGTACAAAAATTTGAAAGAAAATTTAATTAACAAAACTATTAAAATCTATTCGAGAGTCAAATTTAGTTTTAGAAAAAGAAGGAATAATCTTGTTTCAAATAAAAAATAATTTTGCTAGATAGAAGTAAATTTTGTTGTGGTTTGATTTTAAAATTCTACCTATAAAAGAAGTTGAAAACACCTTTGGGAGATTACCTATGGGAGAGTTTCTAACAAAATCTCTCTTCTCTCCTCTGTCTTCTCAAACTGATACTAATCCAACCAATCATTTGCATGGACTCAAAAGTTCAATTACCTATAAAAGAAGTTGAAAACACCTTGTGAAAGTCCATAAGCATACTACGACCTCTAGCTTTGCAAAATCCAGCGTTGTTGGCGCTTATCAAAATCGCTGCCAAAATTAAGTTTAACAAGTGGTTCTATGGTGTTGTGGTTAGCACTTTCGACTTTGAATCTAACGACCTGTGTTTAATTCCCGATAGGTAATCCACCAATTTATACAAAATTGGTCCATAGCCGATTCGGTAGGGTCACTTTTGGACCGATAATCTGTAGAAGGGGTCACTAAGGTTGAGATCATATAAAATGGGACCATAGCTCAATGTTAGGGCATTTGATTGCAGATCAAGAGGTCACCAATTCGAACCTAGTTGGGCCCTTCTATCTAGGATAGAAATTTGTTACACTTTTTGGACCGACACTATGTCTAAGGGGTCACTAAGGTTAAAATCCTACAAAATGGATCCATGGCTCAGTGGTAGAGAATTTGACCGATCACCCGTTTGAACTTGGTTGGGCCCTTTTATTTTGGACAGACATTTTTTACACTTCTGGACTGGTATTATGTAGAAGGGGTCACTAAAGTTGAAATCATGCAAAATGGGTCCATAGCTCAGTGGTAGAGCATTTGACTACAGATCTGGTTGGGCCCTTTTATCTTGGACGCATAATTACCGATTCCATGTACATTAAGAAAAGAGTGTGGTATCCAAGCACCCACAAACAACACCCAACTATTTTTAATGTTTTCAAATGATTTTTTTTAACATAGCAACATTTCCTTGTACTATGAACCTATAAACTCATGTGGAGCTTAAATTACTTCACGTGGAGCTTCAATTACTATATGTTAGTTACAATCTTTAGGATTGACTAATTGGACAGGAATTCATATATTTATGGAAATTTTTATGTAATTATCAACTACAACTTATATTTTCAAATTTTTAGGACATAATTTAGGTAGTTGTTTTTATGAGTCGTAACCTTGTTTCTTTGCATAATATGGATTTAGTTGAACTATTATTATCGATAAGATGGAGAAAGAAATTGTCTTTGAATTGACTGATAGACCTAGGTTCATCGTTGTTGTCTTTTAACTTGTGATTTTGCAAAAAGCTTAACTAACATGAACTATCATGTCACAAGAACTTTAAGGTAAATCAAGAATATACCCTACATATCATTCAAGATGGCAATAAAATGGAGTTAAATTGAACGCACTTTAGTTTCACGTTTGGCGTGTACAAGATAAAACATAATTGTATTAATGATATTGAGCATGGAGTCTATAAGAATTTAATGATCTTAAGAGAAATTCCTGTTTTATTAGAGGATACCAACTTTATATATGGTACTAGGAGTTCAAGAATCTGGTTAAGGAACATTACGATTTGAAAATTTTTGAATTCTAGACCAAATTTATACCAAATTATTTCTTTTTATGACTAATTATAAATTAAGAGAAAAATATTTTTGTAAAGATAGATTTATCTCTAAAGCTTTCGTGACGAAACCATGTTTAGACTAGCAGTTTAAAGTCAGGAGATGCGTTTAATTTTATATTAATTTACTTTTATTTTATTTGTTTTCACTCTCAATTTTAGTTTCTATTTGAGTTTTGAACCCTTGAAATTTAGGTTGTGACTGATTGGTGGTATCAGAGCAGCTAGATTTTAAATTATATAGATTTTTTCTTAGGATAAAGAGTCGTATATCTCTATGACTTAGCTCGATGACACGTCTCTCCGCGACCAAGTAAGCAGTCTAACCCTATTTTGTAGTATATGATATATTGTAAAACTTGTATGAATTTATTGTATGTTTTGATTTTCGTGGTAGTTATAAAAGGTCCTTGGACGTTAAAGAGTGAATGTTAACTATATAAGACAATACTGGATCAACGTTATAGTGTCTAGATATGGTGAGGAGGAAAAGAGTGGTCATGAGATATCTGACTAGCCTTAGGAAAACAAAGAGTTGTCGCTGCACAGTGCGAGACCTCTAATCCATGAAATTTTGGTACTAGAAATGAAGAAACTGGAGATGGTCCCTAAACGTCTGTATGGAAAATTTCCAATCGCACTTTCTTTGGTTCCCTGGTAGCGTCAACCAGATTAACCCTACGCCGTGACAATCCTTGAGCTTCCAGTCCTCCGTGGTCATGGTATCCAGCTTCACCCCCAAAATGGGTTCCTGAATATCTTTCTCGTATAGATAATCTTCAATCTGCATCTTCTAGAAACTTATATCGAATCCATCAAACTTTTCAATTCCAGTATTTGAACTTTCCATCTTCACAGATCGTGGTGAATCTCTCCTCGCTCTGATACCAGTTATTAGAATCACACAACAACGCACACACTTGATCTAAATGAACACAAAGAACATGATAGAGAAAATGTAAGAAGAAATATTGACTAATGGTTTTGTATTAATGACTTCAGGTATGCAAAGAGAGGATATGGAGAATGAGAAATGTACATTTAGGAAGCACTGACTAATGGGTATACATATGATTTCAATTTATTATATATAGCTTCACTATATGTAACTGCCTACTATATATAATTATTTAGTATATATATCTCTATCAGAATCTTAGCCATGATGAATCTACACTTGCTGCCATTGTTGTATTTGAAAAGGGGGAGCTCAAGTGTGCCAACCTCAACAAAAACTTTTTTGCCACTACATGAATACCACGAAGCAAAACAAGAAGGTCAGATATTGGGTTTAACCCCACCAAGAGAGATAAATCACAAGTTTAGTTTTATGTCGCCTACCACAAATAGATGTCATGTGGCTCAGCCTGAACTAGTTGAATTCTACAAATAGCAAAATGGCATGTTCACAGTCGAGTTTATTTGACCTCCAAAGGCTCTTGTCACTGATCACTCAAATGCTTGGCAAAGACACCAAGCCAACACCTCTACTGAAGAAGGGAGACAAAAACAAACCACTAAAGCAACACATGTTCACGCAAAAATACCATCCAGACGGATGAAGAGAAGGGTCGACCACGATAATTTCAAAACAAATAGAGAGTTATGATAAGTTAAGGTTAGATCAAGTTTGAGTTCAAAGCAACAAGAACCAAAGACTCGTGCGAAAATTCTATGGACTAGTCGAAGTTATCCACAAGATTAAGAAGTCATCATATAAGATCCAATTGCTTCTATGGATACAGACTAACCCTGTTGTCCACGTCAGTAACTTGAAATGTTATTATTTCGACCAAGAAAACATCAAGTAAAATCAGGTGGTATGACGTCATGCAAAGAAGAAATTGTTTCAAGCGAAGAAAGTAGGAAAGACACCAACAGAGAAGACTTGAAGAGTTAACAAACCGAGAAGTGATTTTCAATAGCTCCTAGTAGGTTGGAAAAGACTCCTCAATACCGAGATCAACTAGAAGGTGTCGCGAGACCTAAAGTCAGCCTCATCCTACAACGTTGAGTTTATGAAGAGCCGGTTGATAGAGATATTGACAAATTGTGTAAGGGCAGATGTCGCGGTCATGATTGGCCGAGGCATGTTGCCTGTGGCTGCATGTTGATGTCCCAGCTATTCCTGTAAACGATTTGTGGTTCATGGTGGCATGCTCAATCCAAAAACATTTTACTTGCTTTCATCTTAGATAGGCCTTTACTATTTTTGTTGTGCCAATACGGGGTGTATGATTAGTCCTCAAAATCATATCTACACCTATCAGGACTAAAATGTCCCAAAATGTACTATAGGAGAACGTGACCAGTTGTTGTTTCTTCACTTTTAACTTATAACATTGGTTTATTTGAAATTGTTTTTAATGTATCTCCTCACTCCCGTTTTCTAAAATATTTCTTCTAAACTTGATTCGAGCATACACTGCTATTGTTCGTTCAGTCAAATTTTGCATGATTGACTTGTTCATTGGATTAGAACAAATGTCACATAAACATTGTCTCACTACTGCAAGAGTGCGATTGTGACACTTGTCTTCCGTTCAGTTGTGGGCCGCATCTTCTGACTAGTTACGTGAGTTTGGCCTGGAGCATACGTGTAGGTTGAAAAAGAAATGGTTGGATGCAGACTGCGAATAAGGGTTGGGTCACAGAAGGTTTTTTTTTTTTTTTTTTTTTTACCACATATGGACTTTGAGCTAGTGAGTCTTAAATTTGGGTTCGTTTGAAAATTTTTTGTTTGTTTTTTAGTTCAAACAAACCCAAATTAAACCTACTAGTTCCTTCTTCCTTGCATGACTCACTCCTATTCTCTGTTCTGCCTCTTCTTGCTCTCTGAAACTTCTTTAAAGACTATTATTGTTCACCGATTATTTGGGAGCATCTTCCTTAAAAGGATTATGACCATAGATGACCTATGTAGAAAATTTGTACCCCCTTTCCTAAAACCTTTAGCGGACAATATACCCAAAACAGATGCACTGACTAGACTACGCTACTCCTCGTCCCCCCCCCCCCCCCCCCCCCCCCCCCGCGGAGCATATGGATCCACTCAATCGATGAACACTCAAAACAAACTCGCCCATCCTTTTTGGAACAGGGACGCGAGAACCAATCCAAGTAATCTACAGTGGGGAGACCCCTTAAAGCAACAAGCGAGAATGGCTAGGTTGATAGTACGGTTAACGAAAAGGCGAGTATCAAAAGACAGATCGCGTAAACGTCCCTGTAAGCAGCTTCATTCTTTCTTGATCTATGAACTGACTCTATGAAAAAAATCAGTCTTTCGGCTGAAAGTGTGACTATTGGGTATGGATAAGCAAAACCATTTGGTTCAGGGGAAACCGGAGATGTTGGCTGAGAAAGCTAAGCAGGAAAGTACAGGATGGACAAAATGCACATACAAATTGATTGACATGATCCCTCTCCCTCTCTCTTTGGCTAGTTGGCTAGTTGCACGATAAGCGGGAAAGCATACCAGGTAGGGAAAGAAAGGCTGCTCGATCTCCTGTAAGGCCAACCCTCAACGACGAGCTCACTAGGCAATGCTATAAGTCCGATAGAAGTCTAAGGTTTCATCTACTACGGACCAGGAAGCTCTTGGAGGAGCTAACATGAAATGAGAAATACATTCGATTACGGCAACTAATAGATAGCAAACTTTTTGGTAGAAACTGAATGATCCCTTGGCAAGAAAAGGAAAAGGTAGTCGTACTCCTACCTTTTCTGTCGGACGATAGGAAAGTTTGAGCTGAAAGATTGAATCACACCTGATAAGAAAGGCGGGCTTAGGAGGTTTCTCCAAACGTATAAACAAAAAGAGGAAGCAACCAGTCCTACGGAGGATACCGATACGCATGCATTCTCGCATAGAAGAACCTAGCTGAATCGGATCAAGGGTCCTAACCTAGTCCGACTGACCTTCTTTGGCTGATCCGCGCCCCTTGTAACAAGGTCAACGCATACATGCTTTTTCCTTTTGTTTAGCGAGATAGCTTACCAGCTCTTTCGACTCATAGGAGCAGTATGAAAAGTGGAATCCTCATCCTAAATCGAGTCCGCATTGCCATACGAATCGACATCGGCCAAACTAAGAGCTCCTATTTTTTCGTTAACGAAAACGGATCTAACAGTTTCGATAAAACCAGCATCTTTTAAAGAAGGAGTCGCTCTGCCTTGATCACTGTGGACATATGCAGCTCCTGCTTTACCTTTGCCTACCGTGAAAAGGAAAGTTCCCCCACGATAGGCCCTCCCAGCTCCCGAACGTCTTTCTATCAATCGAGAGAGGTATAGAATAGTACAACAAACCAACAAGACAGGAATGGACTCATATGATGGGCGGTCAGAGAAGCGACTTCATTTGTGTTAAACGCCAAGGAAATGATCAAGGAATTCTCTATACACGGCTGAGAGATGACCGTATTGTTGCACATCCTGAATAAAGTACCGTAGGCAAGTGAAGCTTTTGAAAATGAAAGCGTGTAGAACTCAGATCCATTTTCTCTTCGATTCGTAAACTTCGGATCTAATCTTCCTTTCGTTTTAAGGTGACTGAGAGAGAATTTAGGCTTGGCGTTCATCCGATTCGGTCAACAATAAAGTACAAAGAGGATTGATTAAATGGCTTGAAGTTCCACTATCGTTAGGTCGAAGATCTCTACTAGGTTTAGTGCACTTTGGTAGTTGCGAATGTTGTTGTAATCGAATGTCTTTCTCATTCGACATTCTCTCTTACCAAGCACTCATACTCGCCAGGGTTGAGGAGACAATCCGTGAGCTAATTGGGTTTTGATATTGCGTATACGCGAAAAGAGCTCGCTTTCGACTTTCTCCTCGGCGTTTTGTGCCCGGTTCTAGTTCAGGAAAGGGTCTGATCTCTTTCATTGGAGGACATTGATGCCGAAGGAGTATTCGGTACCAGTGGAGAAGCTATGATGACTTCAGGCTATTCAAATAGCATGACCGATACCACAAAGAAAGGGTATCTAAGTCACACTAGTGGAATAGCTTTTTCATAATAATTATCTCGTTATATGATACCAAAAACTTGCCTGATGACTGATAAGGTAAGGGGTTTTAAAAGACAACAGAATGACAATTCTACGTGTGATAGAAAAGGACATCTTCGTTTTTTTTTCAGCGTGCGCGGTTCGCCCGCCTTCCTGACCACAGATAGGCTATGGGGCTTTGCACTTCGGCACCTGAGAATACCACATCAATGTGACAGGATTCGAACCTATGGCTCTCTGAAACTTCTTCATTTGTTATTTGGGCGCATCTTTCTTAAAAGGATTGTGACGACAGATGACCTATGTGACAACAGTGGACAACATGCTTGCCTTCCTAACCATGGATAGACTACGGGGCTTTGCACTTCGGCCCCTGAGAATACCACATCAAGGTGACAGGATTCAAACCTATGGCTCTCTGAAACTTCTTCATCGGTTATTTTGGCGCATCTTCCTTAAAAGGGTTGTGACAACAGATGACCAATTTGACTGAAAAGTTCCCAAAAAGAATACAGTTCTAGGATTGTGACAATACAAGAATGGACTTATAAGATGGGCGGTCAGAGAAGCGACTTCATTTGTGTTATCCGGCAAGGAAATGATCAAGGAATTCTCTATACACGGCTTAGAGATGACCGTATTGTTGCACATCCTGAATAAAGTTCCGTAGGCAAGTGAAGCTTTTGGAAATGGAAGCGTGTAGAACTCAAATCCATTTTCTCTTCGATTCGTAAACTTCGGATCTGATCTTCCTTTTGTTTTCGGATGACTGAGAGAGAATTTAGGCCTGGCGTGCATCCGATTCGGTCAACAATAAAGTACAAAGCGGATTGATTAAATGGGCTTGAAGTTCCATTATCGTTAGGTCAAAGATCTCTACTAGCTTTAGTGCACTTTGGTAGTTGCGAATGTTGTCGTAATGGAATGACTTTCTCATTCGACATTCTCTCTTACCAAGCACTCATACTCGTCAGGGTTGAGGAGACAGTCCGAGAGCTAATTGGGTTTCGAGATTGCGTATACGCGAAAAGAGCTCGCTTTCGACTTTCTCCTCGGCATTTTGTGCCCGGTTCTAGTTAAGGAAAGGGTCTGATCTCTTTCATTGGAGCACATTGATGCCGAAGGAGTCTTCGGAACTGGTGGAGAAGCTATGATGACTTCAGGCTATTAGAAAACATGACCGATACCACAAAGAAAGGGTATCTAAGTCACACTAGTGGAATAGCTTTTTCATAATAATTATCGCGATAAATGATACCAAAAACCTGCCTGATGACTGATAAGGTAAGAGGTTTTAAAAGACAAAAGAATAACAATTCTACGTGCGATAGAAAAGGAGATCTTCTTTTTTCTTTCAGTGTGCGCGGTTCGCCTGCCTTCCTGGCCATGGATAGGCTATAGGGCTTTGCACTTCAGCCCCTGAGAATACCACATCAATGTGACAGGATTCGAACCTATGGCTCTCTGAAACTTCTTCATCCGTTATTTAGGCGCATCTTTCTTAAAAGGATTGTGACGATAGATGACCTATGTGACGACAGTGGACAACATGCCTGCCTTCCTAACCACGGATAGACTACGGGGCTTTGCACTTCGGCCCCTGAGAATACCACATCAAGGTGACAGGATTAGAACCTATGTCTCTCTGAAACTTCTTCATCGGTTATTTTGGCGCATCTTCCTTAAAAGGATTGTGACAACAGATGACCTATTTGACTGAAAAGCTCCTAGAAATTATACAGTTCTAGGATTGTGACAAGACAAGAATGGACTCATAAGATGGGCGGTCAGGGAAGCGATTTCATTTGTGTTATCCGCCAAGGAAATGATCAAGCAATTCTCTATACATGGCTGAGAGATGACTGTATTGTTGAAAATCCTGAATAAAGTACTATAGGCAAGCGAAGCTTTTGAAAATGAAAGCGTGTAGAACTCAGATCCATTTTCTCTTCGATTCGTAAACTTCAGATCTGATCTTCCTTTCGTTTTCGGGTGACTGAGAGAGAATTTAGGCCTGGCGTGCATCCGATTCGGTCAACAATAAGGTACAAAGCGGATTGATTAAATGTGCTTGAAGTTCCATTATCGTTAGGTCGAAGATCTCTTTCATTGGAGCACATTGATGCCGAAGGAGTCTTCGGAACCGGTGGAGAGGCTATGATGACTTCAGTCTATTCAAATAGCATGACCGATACCACAAAGAAAGGGTATCGAAGTCACACTAGTAGAATAGCTTTTTCATAATAATTATCTCAATATATGATACCAAAAACCTGCCAGATGACTGATAAGGTAAGGGGTTTTAAAAGACAAAAGAATGACAAAGTCACACTAGTGGAATAGGTAAGGGGTTTTCATTGTGAAATTACCTTCCTGACCACGGATAGGTTATGGGGCTTTGGTGACAGGATTCGAAACTATTTGACTGAAAAGTTCCTAGAAAGAATACCGTTCTAGGATTGTGACAACAGATGACCTATTTGAAATTTATGTAAGGCCCCCATTGATAACTAAACAATTTTGTTTTTTTTTTTTGTTTTTTTTATCATTCAAAATTGTCTTTTTTTCTTTTGGAGGGGCATTCCGAGAATTGAACTCGAGACCTCTTGCACCCAAAGCAAGAATCATACCACTAGACCAAATACCCTTTTTATGGATATTAAGTTGTTTATGGAATGTATCATCATTATTTCATTTATTTTCTTTGTTAATGAAATCTATGAACAATTATTATTATATCTTTTAGATCTCGACTGCTGTTAAATTATTTACATAGGATTTGCGATAATTACTATAGAGAGAAGAAAAAAGAATAATTACATTGGGTTTGCGACAAGTTTTAGTCATGTAGTACAAGTAAATGACATTCCGAAAATTGAACTCGGGACCTCTCGCACCCTAAGCGAGAATCATACCACTAGACCAAATGCCCTTTCTAAAAAATATGCAACATTTTTAACTCCTACTCAATATATTTTTTTCTCTCAAGTTTGAAATCTATTTTCTTGAGCGGTTGTTGGACTATAAAATAAAAAGTTGATGGTCTAGTATTTTACTTGTAAGTAAGGCATGTAATGTTGAATTGTTCTAATATGCAAGTGTTATCGAATAAACTACAACCCAAAAAATTTGTTTCTTAGCATAATATGAATTTAGATGCAGAGTTATTAGGAATAAGATGGAGAAAGAAATTTTCTTTAAAATAATAAACAAACCCAAGTTCATCGTTGTTGTTGTCTAATTGTGATTTTGCAAAAAGCTTAACTAATATGAAATATCAAGGTAAATAAAGAATATATCCTACACGTCATTCAAGATGACAATAAAATAGAGTTAAATTGAACGCAGTTTTAGTTTCATGTCTAGCATAATTGTATTAATGATATTAAAGAGAACTTCGTGTTTTATTAGAAGAGACCAACTTCCTTTAAGATACTAGGAGTTTAAACTACTTTCATTGTAATTTCAATCACTCCACAATGATTACAAATTTAGGGTTGGCTAATTGGACATCAATTATCAACTTTAGGTTATAATTTAGGTAGTAGCCATTATAATATTAATGAGCATAAGAGTTACAATTCTTTCATGGACCATATGTGTTATAGTTAAATGAATATATATATATATTATGTATGTCGAGGTTTGGGTAAAGCACAAAGTAGTAAGGAACACCATTGTCAACTCTAGAGCCACCCACAACTCATGATGGAGACCGATGCAAAATATTTTAACATCCTTTGGCATCAAGATACAGGAAAGATGAACACCGTCAAATTGGAAGTTTTGCCTGTCTTAAGAGTCACAATGAGAACTCTAATCCAGCTGGAGCCTTGGACTAGGCAAATTGTTTAGTGATAGTTGAAATGGATGACTTCGACGTCGTGTCAGGAACGAACGTCCTGCTTAAACACAAACTCATTTACATGCCCCTAGCAAAATGTCTAGTAGTAATGGAGTCTAACCCGATGATCATTCAGAAAAACATCCATCAACCAAGAGGGTTGAAAATGATGTCGATACTATAATTGAGAAAGAATCATAGTTATGAAGAATCTACGCTTGCTGCTATTGTTGTGATTGAAAAGGGGATCTCGAGTGAGCCTACCTCAATAGAAACCTTGTTGCCACTACATGAACACCACGACGCAAAACAAGGTCAGATAATGGATTTATCCCCACAAGAAGAGACAAAAACAAGGTCAGATACTGAAGAAGGGAGATAGAAACAAACCACTCAAGCAACACATGTTCACACGTAAATATCATCTAGACGGATGAAGAGAAGGGTCAGTCGGAAGCGTCAACCACAATAATTTTCAGGAAAAATAAAGAGTTCATATAAGTTAAGTTCAATTGCTCTTATGGATGCAGACTAACCTTGTTGTCCACGTTTATAACTTGAAACCTTATTATTTCGACCAAGAAAACATCACGCAGAAGCAGGTGGTATGACGTCATACAAATAAGAAAAAAGTTTCAAGCGAAGAAAGTAGGAAAGACACGAACAAAGAGGACATGAAGACTCAACAAACCGAGAAGTGATTTTCAACAGCACCTAGTAGGTTGGAAGAGACTCCTCATTGTGTGGGGGCAGATGTCACAGTCGTGATTGCCCAAGGCGTGTCGCTTGTGGTTGCATGTTGCATGTCTCAGCCATTCTTGTAAACGATTTATTGTCCAAGGTGGTTATTTGGGCAATGTTATTGTTTAACGATTATTTGGGCGACACACCTTGAGCAATCATGACCGTCACAATTGGCTAAGACATTTGTTGTCCATATGTTATTGTTGTCCAAGAGACTCCTCATTATGAGGTCATGATTGGCTAAGACATTTAAAGAAGTTTTATCTAGGACAACTTCTATCACAATCTTCTTCTCGCTCTCTGAAACTTTTTTAAATGTGATTGTTCACTGGTTATTTGGGCGCATCTTCCTTAAAAGGGTTGTGACGACAGATGACCTGGGTAAAACTTCCATTGGGAGATCAATACAGTAGAGAATCTGTGTCCCTTTCCTGACACCTTCAGATGACCTCGGTAAAAAAAGAAAAGAAAAGAAAAAAAAGAAAAGAAAAGAAAAAAAAGAAAAGAAAAGAAAACATTTGAATTTTAAGCAAGTTTTTGAAAAATATTTTTATTTATTTTATTTTTCTTTATTTTAGTTTTCCAAACATAGATTGATATGGAGTGGCTAGTTTTCAAAACTACTTCTTTGCTACAATTGAACAATATTTATATTGTAAAATGGGATTCACTTCCTTAAGTTTATGTAGCTTCTTTTTATTACTATGTTTACTTCTATCTCATGTTACTCCATTTGTGTTTACTTCGTTTTATATAAAAGTTCGCCGTAATTAATAAATCCATGTAATTAATATATTCCTCAATCTAATAAGCTTGTAATACATGAAATAATAGTTGAACCGAGCCTATCCAATTTTGTAGATGAAGAATGAATGCTTTTTGAATCTTCTTGGCCTTGGATCGTGTAATGGGTCCAGTTGGAACATTTGGAACACCATGATCCTTATCATCTTCCCCCTCTTTAAAAGGATTCGTTCTCGAATCGAAAAATCATCACCTACATCGAAAGGACTCAACTCAGCAACATTGAAAGTCGAATGTGCTGAAAATTCTCCTGGAAGATCATTTTACATGCATTGTTATTAATTCTTTCAAGGAGTTGATAAGGGTCATCCCCTCTTGGATGTAACTTTGTCTTCCTTTGAGATGGGAATCACTCCTTGCGAAAATGTATCCAAACCCAGTTACTGGTTTGAAAAATGATTTCATTCCGCCCTTTGTTAATTCTTGTAGCAACATTGAAATTTTGTTTCTCAATTGTCTCCTTCCCCTCTTTATGCAATGTTTTGATCCCATTTGTCTTACTTGTGGCTACTTTACTCAAAAAAATATTAGAATGAATAGAAAGCAAATCAAGACGCGTAAGTGATTAAATCCGTAAGCAACTTCAAAAAGAGAACAATGAGTGGCAAACATTCGTCCCAAGACTTAATATTCTTACAAATAATAGCCCTAAGCAATGCTCCTAGTGTTCTATTAACCACCTCAGTTTGCTCATTAATCTGAAGATGACATGTAGTTGAAAACAATAATTTGTTACCCAATTTATGACTTATTATTCTTATAAATAATAGCCCTACGCAATGTTGCTGATATTTTATTAACTACCTCAGTTTGCTCGTGAGTCTGAGGATGACATGCAGTTTAAAACAATAATTTGGTACCCAATTTATCCACCATACTTTCCGAAAGTGACTTAAAAATTTAACATCCCTATCATTTTTTGTGTGCAGCAAACATTGGCAACACTGACTACAAAACTTATAAACATCGTGCTTCATGGAAAAGGTCATATGGATCGTGATGAGCATTTTCTCCCATATCTTGGTTTCACTAACTAAAGTTTTCCAATAACTCCCAAACTTCATTACCTTATATAACCTCTTGGGATAAGGATTCATATAACATTTCATAAAATAAGATCTACTGATGAATTTCATAGCATTTGAAGGTCATCTAGGTCATGAACCGAAGGTAAATTACCTTCGGGGCATTATGGTAATTTTACACCGTTTCTTGGTTTACCTACTTATCCTTATCCAATAACCACCAAATTTCATATCTAGCCTCAACATAATATAATATGCTCAATGTTAAAATTTAATATGCAGCGGAGCTCATATAGTGGGTTATTTTAATGTTACTCAAATCTCGAGCTATTTGATCGGTTCAGGGCTTTAACTCACGGTTCTTTGGGTTTTTCTTTCATATATCCTTAATTCATACTTGGTTTAGGGTTCATATGAAAATCCAAGCAATTTCTACAAGTATTTCTTAACAAAAAGTCCAAGGTGGCTACTTGCCTCGTCGTCGACGTTCGGGACGTCCATTCTTGAGCTTCTAGTATCTGAATTACTTCAAATTTCCTTCCACGTACTCCTTATTGCATCTAGTTTCTGAAACCATAAGATTTTCTATGAGAATCGATCTGGAATGGGGTTAAAATTGAGAAAACCCGAGAAAAGGTCAAATTATGAGTTGACTTGGACAGTTCAGTTGAACTGGCCATATCATCGTTTTCTTCCTCTGAACAGGAAGAAGATGCGCATTTTTTGCGTCGCCGCCATCTGAAACTCAGCCTGTACAGCCACATTTACAGCATTTCTCTCCTCGATTTCTTCGTGAAACTTAAAGATGGGTATTACAAGGAAGGGCTAGGGATTTGATTTGATACCTTCTCGTGGATCGTAGCCTAAGATATTCGCTTCCAAAGGTCATCCAAAATCTTATTTATCGCTGGAGATAAAATAAAGGATTTCTTATTGAGTAGCCGAATCTAGGGGTTTCATGACCCTATTTCTTCATTGAACCTCTTTCATATCCTATCTTTAGGCTAAAGGAATTGGTTTGGAGGAACTTCTTTGAGTGTAGGACCTTAATTTCCAGAAACCGTTCTCGGTATGCAAATCACTCGAACTGCCAGATTTTCGATCTCGTGGGTAGCTTATTCTATGACATTTCAGCTCTCGATTCCTTCATCAAGTTTACTCAACTTCTTCCTCTAAAGATAGAGGAATCCTTAATTTGATGGAAAAGAGACCGTAGATAGGAACTCTTATCCCCAATTTAATTTCGAAACCTATTTCCTTCAATTCGGCACGCTCTCGAGGTTATTTTTCTTCGTGGTCTTCTATGGAAGCATTCCTTGGTGGTGCAGAAACTGATTGGAATTATTCTTGCTTAACGAGTCATCATGTACCCTCGAATTGGATTTTCAAGTTTTTCTTGAAGTTCTTCGATGGCTGATTGAATTGGGCGAATGGTTTCTAGGCACTTTCAGCACTCTATTCCTTCATAGAACTTGTGGGTAATCTTGTTGAAAAACGGTAGGAATAAGTTTGAAGAGAAATGGTGGAGGATTGTTCTCAAATTTGGAAGAAATCTGAGAGTAGGAGACCCATAATCTAAAAGTTTATTGTCTTCGATTGGAGGATCGACCTTTCTCGATTCTTATTCCGTATTGTTGCTCCTACTTTAGACTTTATAGGAGGAGCTTAAACCGACATTGAGAGCTCCAGATTCTTCGTTATTTAGAAGTTTGAAGAGAAATGGTGGAGGATTGCTCTAGAATTTGGAAGAAATCTGAGAGTAGGAGACCCACAATCTAAACGCTTATTGCCTTCGATTGGGGGATCGATCTTTCTCAATTCTTATTCCGTATTGTTGCTCCTACTTCACACTTTATAGGAGGAGCTTAAACCGACATTGAGAGCTCCAGAATCTTCGTTATTTAGAGATCGAACTTTCTGGATAATTCTTTTGGAGATATCAACTTCGATCATAGCCTTACCGACCTTGGCTTTGAATACTAGTCGTTTGATGTGATAATCTGTGCGCGTTCGTTCTAGATCATATCAAATTTTGGAGGAGATCCAATGGTTGAGATTTGAGTTCGAAAGATTTTACTCGGATGGTCACGGTAGATGCTCTTATTCTAATTAGAGTGGCATTTTTGTAATTATCCATTCTTCTAGTGGTATTTTGGTAATTTGCCACTTTTCGAATATTTTATTATTATTTTTCTCAAAAAATCCATAATTTTTCTACAAATTTCTCATCGCTTTTTTTCTTCTTTTTTTTTTTTTATCATTTTTCCTTTTTTTTGAATCTTGAGATTCCTTCTAGATAAGGAATTACAAATCGAGAAAGATTCTTGATAATTGATAAAATGACTTTTTTGCCCTTTTGATTTACATTTTCCTTTCCAATCCTTTTCAAAAGGCCTTTAACTCCTTGAAATCACTTGTTGGGGGTACACGAGTGACTTGACTAAGTCCTTTGTGCTTGCTTAATCCTTTAATTTTTTTTCCTTTCTATCCTTTGGGTCTTTCATGAGTGCCTTATTCTTATGGGAGATAATTTCCTTCATTTTTGGGGCGTTACATATACATACTCGTTACAAACACAAAATAAGAAGTAGACTAAAAAAAAGAACAAAAAATACTAGATTAAAAATAGAGATTAGTCCAAGGCCCACACTCCAAAGTCCACTCATCCACGGCCAACTCTTAGTTACTTGAAAAAAAATGATAAACATGGAGTGAGTAAACTTAGTAAGTAGCCTACCAGTAGGTTCTTAATCGCGACCTTAAGCTAGGATATTACTTCTTGTTATGTTTTTGGAATAACCTTCAATTTTCTCCTCATCTATCTTTTTTTTAAACACTTCGAAAGTTAAAGAGTAGTTTTGAAGCTTTTTTTTTTTTTTTTTTTTTTTTTTTGAAAATTCAACTATTTTTTTTTAAATAATTATGATTATTTTTTTTTTATAGATAAATTGCAAAGTTCAATGGTATTTTTTTTATTAATTTAGATTATAATTTAAAAAAAAATACAAATTTTTGTAGATTAAGATAATATTAATTTAGTATTCTTTTTAATTAATGTATCATTGTCATATCGGTGTCCTAGTTTTTTAAGAATGACATATTACCATATCTATTTGGTATCATATTTATGTCTAGTATCTATATCTGTTTTTTTTTTTTTTTTTTTTTGTGACTTTGAGATATTTTGCAATAAATAGATATCTTCATGAAAATAAGTTTAATTTATGTTGAGATGGAGAATAAAAATTGACACTTAATGACGTTGATACTTGGGATTTTGATTCCTCTTAGTGTGAAGCTTGCATCTTGCAATTACTTGGATAGAGAATGTGTTTCACTTAAAATTCACTCAAGAGAAAATAATCAAATAACGAACCATATTTGAGAGAGGATAATTTTTTTTTTTTTAATCTTTGAGAAATAAGAAAGAATAAAAATTAAAACATGGCATCTTGTTGAATCTTTGTTTTGTTCTCCTAAATGTATATAAAAAGAAAAAAAAATCTTATATATTTTTAGATATAATTTAAGATTACTTATTTAATAAAACACCGTCCAAACTTCTACTCATAAATTTAATTATTATTTGTATACAATTGTTAATATGTAAGAAAATACATGTACAAAATGTTTATACTATTGGTAATACACTAGTCTTGGTTGTTTGACTAAAACAATGCAACCATTGTCCAAACTAAAGAATTTGATTCGAAGCTATCTCCTAATAGAGGGAGGCTCAATTAGACTTTGTTGTAAGATTCGACCATATCAATTTGAATAGCGTTCTCCAACTATAAATATTGAACTCCAAAGTATTCACGAGCAAAGTAGTTTGTTGAAACTATCTATAAAAGTGTTCCAAAGTGAGTTGTAGAGAAGATTTGCCTTAAAATCTAGTTCCAATTAAGGATGTCAATGATGAAGAAGTACAAGCTGTTGGAAGGTTTGCCGTGGAAAATTTCAGAGGTGGTAGATATAATTTAATTTACAAGCGTGTGGTGAATGGTCTTTTCGGTCCCATATAGGCTTTGACCCCAAATTTTATATTATTGTGATAGAAGCTATAAATGACAATAATATTCATTAGTCAGATATTGCAATTGTGAAGAAGTTCCATCATATGCATCGGACGCTACCGCCATCCTATAAGCTCTTATCTTTTGTGGAATTCATAAAATTCCCTCTCCATAAGTAGTAGTATAACTACTAGATTGCTTTCTTTACTTACAATAAGTCCTCTCTCTATTTGTGCTCGTGGGACATTACTCTCTTTTATCTATAAAAATAGCATAGCCATAATGATATAATAATCTTTATATAAGTATCTTTCCTCTCTCTATATGTGCTCGTGGGACATTACTCTCTTTTATCTATGAAAATGGCATAGCCATAATGAAATAATAATCCTTATATAAGTATCTTTGGGAGCATCTTTCTTAAAAGGATTGTGACGACAGATGACCTATGTGACGATAGTGGACAACATGCCTGCCTTCCTAACCACGGATAGACTACGGGGCTTTGCGCTACAGGGTCTTAACTCACGATTCTTTGGGTTTTCTTTCATATATTCTTAATTCATACTTGGTTTAGGGTTCATATGAAAATCCAAGAAATTTCTACAAGTATTTCTTAACAAAAAGTCCAAGGTGGCTACTTGCCTCGTCATCGACGTTTGGGACGTCCATTCTTGAGCTTCAAGTATTTGAATTACTTCAAATTTCCTTCCACGTATTCCTTATTGTGTCTACTTTCTGAAACCATAAGATTTTCTATGAGAATCGGTCTAGAATGGGGTTAAAATTGAGAAAACGTGAAAAAGGTCAAATTTTGAGTTGACTTTGACAGTTCAGTTGAACTAGCCATATCATCGTTTTCTTCCTCTGAACAGGAAGAAGATGCGCATTTTTTGCGTCGCCGCCATCTGAAACTCGAGCCTGTACAGCCACATTTACAGCGTTTCTCTCCTCGATTTCTTCGTGAAACTTAAAGATGGGTATTACAAGGAAGGGCTAGGGATTTGATTTTATACCTTCTCGTGGATCGTAGCCTAAGATATTCGCTTCCAAAGTTCATCCAAAATCTTACTTATCGCTGGAGATAAAATAAAGGATTTCTTATTGGGTAGCCGATTTTAGGGGTTTCAAGGCCCTATTTCTTCATTGAACCTCTTCCATATCCTTTCTTCAGGCTAAAGGAATTGGTTTGGAGGAACTTCTTTGAGTGTAAGACCTTAATTTCCAAAAATCGTTCTCGGTATGCAACTCTCTCGAAACGCCAGATTTTTGATCTCTTGGATAGCTTGTTCTACGATGTTTCATCTCTCGATTCCTTCATCAAGTTTACTCAACTTCTTCCTCTGAAGCTAGAGGAATCCTTAATTTTAAGGAAAAGAGATCGTAGATAGGAATTCGACATTTATTCCCAATTTAATTTCGAAACCTATTTCCATCAATTCGACATGCTTTCGAAGTTATTTTTCTTCGTGGTCTTCTATGGAAGCATTCCTTGAAGGTGCAGAAACTGATTGGAAACATTCTTGCTCGACGAATCATCATGTATCCTCGGATTGGATTTTCAAGTTTTTCTTGAAGTTCTTCAATGGCGGATTGAATTGGGGGAATGGTTTCTAGGCACTTTCAGCACTCTATTCCTTCATAGAACTTGTGGGTAATCTTGTTGAGAAACGGTAGGAATAAGTTTGAAGAGAAATGGTGGAGGATTGTTCTCGAATTTGGAAGAAATCTGAGAGTAGGAGACCCATAATCTAAACGTTTATTGTCTTCTATTGGAGGATCGACCTTTCTCGATTCTTATTCCGTATTGTTGCTCCTACTTCAGACTTTATAGGAGGAGCTTAAACCGACATTGAGAGCTCCAGATTCTTCGTTATTTAGAAGTTTGAAGAGAAATGGTGGAGGATTGCTCTAGAATTTAGAAGAAATTTGAGAGTAGGAGACCCACAATCTAAACGCTTATTGCCATCGATTGGGGGATTGACCTTTCTCGATTCTTATTCCGTATTGTTGCTCCTACTTAAGACTTTGTAGGAGGAGATTAAACTGACATTGAGAGCTCCAGAATCTTCGTTATTTAGAGATCGAACTTTCTGGATAATTTTTCGGATATTTCAACTCCGATCATATCCTTACCGACCTTGGCTTTGAATACTAGTCGTTGGATGTGATAATTCGTGCGTGTTCGTTCTAGATCATATCAAAGTTTGGAGGAGATCCGATGCTTGAAATTTGAGTTCGAAGGATTTTGCTCGGATGGTCATGGTAGATGCTCTAATTCTAATTATAGTGGCATTTCTGTAATTGTCCATTCTTCTAGGGGTATTTTGGTAATTTGCCACTTTCCGAATATTTTATTATTATTTTTCTCGAAAAATCCATAATTTTTCTACAAATTCCTCATCTCTTTTTGATCATTTTTGGCTGATTTTGAATCTTGAGATTCCTTTTAGATAAGGAATTACAAATCTGGAAAAATTCTTGATAATTGATAAAATGACTTTTTTGCCCTTTTCATTTACTTTTTCCTTTCCCATCCTTTTCAAAAGGCCTTTTAACTCCTTGAAATAGCTTGTTAGGGTGAGTAACTTGACTAAGTCCTTTGTTCTTGCTTAATCCTTTAATTTTTTTTCCTTTCTATCCTTTGGGTCTTTCATGAGTGGCTTATTGTTATGGAGCTAATTTTCTTCATTTTTTGGGTGTTACATATACATATTCGTTACAAACACAAAATAAGAAGCAGACTCAAAAGAAGAACAAAAAATACTAGATTAAAAATAGAAGTTAGTCCATGGCCCACACTCCAAAGTCCACTTTCATCCACAACCAACTCTTAGTTACTTGAGAAAAAATGATAAACATGGAGTGAGTAAAACTTAGTAATTAGCCTACTAGTAGGTTCTTAATCGCGACCTAGAGTAGGGTATTACTTCTTGTTGTGTTTTCAGGATCTCAGAACTTAGAGGTCATCGTTTCATGTATCATATACTGATCCTGAAAACCTTCCCCTAAAATAACCTTCAATTTTCTCCCCATGAACACATGAGTGGTGTCGTCATAATTATGTAATCCTACTGGTAAATCGTTGTGCAGGACATCTCGTGTAGCTGATGGGAAAGGTAGGTCTATCATAACATCCAGCTCATGATACATATTGCAGGACATCCTTCCTAAAGAGGAATAGGGGCCTTTTAGAACACATCGTAATGCAGATAATGGTTACTTCTGGATATGGATCCTAGAAACTTATTTAGCATGTTATTCACATAGTTCTAGGTACTTGGTACATGGATTATTGATGAACCTAGGTTTATACATAATGTCATGGGTTAGGCTTTAAGAGTTGAGGTTTTAGCTTAGGAAAACATTAGAGGGTAACCTAACGTGGACTAATTCGTGTGAAAACCTACTAGCACTTTGAAGACCTCTTTCCTTCACCAAACTTATGGGTAAACTTATTTAGAATGTGCAGGAACAAGTTTGGAAATGAACAGTGGACTATAGTTCTCAAATTCGAGGTAAACCCATGAACACGATACCCCAAAACAAAAAACTTGTATCTCTCGATTGGGTACTCGATTAAGATTGCTTCTTGCCCCTAATAGTCTACCCTAATTCATAATTTATAGACGGATTTTCCACTGCCATTGAAACGTCTAGAATTTCTATAATTTCATTCTTGATTTTTCTGAATCTTCTGCAAGAAAAGTCTTCTCGATCGGAACCTTCCTTTTTTAAGCACCTTGTAATTCTTATTCTATAAAAAATTTAATTATTCGGGAAGTTTATAAAAATTAGAAAAAGTACCATTTTCTTAATGTTTTTTCAATTTTACTTGTTCTTTGCTTCTAGATACAACCTAGTAGGGATTATACACTATCTCTTATTGGAGACCTTGAGTGTTGCAAATTCTCCTCTCCTTTGAAAACTTTCGGTCATCGAAAGTGCTTATTCTAAAATAGGTCAGGGTACAAGGTTCTTATTTGCCTTCTGTTTCCTAAGTGGCTTCTTCTACTCTATGATTCTTCCATAGGACCTTAACGAGAGAGATTTCCTTGTTTCTCAATCATTTGACTTTCTTGTCTATTATTTGAATCGGGTCTTCTTTATACGTTATGTCATCTCTCAAGAAGAGAGTTTCATGAGCCAGTACGTGCGAACGATCTAGGGTATACTTCCGTAGTATGGATACATGAAAGATATTATGTACTGCGGACAAGTTTGGTCATTGCCTGATTCTATAAGCCACAGATCCAATTCTTTGTAATATTTCAAAGGGACAGAGAAACCTAGGGCTTAGCTTCCCATTTTTACCCTACCTGAGAACCCTTCTCATGGGGTACTACCTTTAGGAATATATGATCCCCTACCAACAATTCCATGTCCTTGCGCCTTAGGTCTGCATAGCTTTTCTCTCGGCTTTGTGCGGTTTGTATCCTAGCTTTAATCTTCTGGACTGCGGTGTTGGTAATTTGCACCAGCTCTGGCCCAATAGTTGTCATTTGCCCCCCTTCTTCCGAAAAGATAAGGGATCGAAATCTTCGTCCATAAAGAACCTCGTATGTGGCCATTTGTATGGTGGCTTGGCAAGTATTATTATAAGGGAATTTCATAAGGGGTAGGTACTTATCCCAGCTTCCTGCAAAATCCATCACATATACCCTCAACATGTCTTCCAATATTTGCTTGAGCATTTCTGTTTGACCATCTGTTTATGGGTGGAATGTCATACTATAACTGCGTACCTAATGCCTTTTGTTGAATTTTCCAGAAGCGAGATTTAAATTTGGCATCTCGGTCTAATACTATTGCCTTTTGTTGAATTTCCAAAAGTATACCCCATACCTTTACCGATGAATATTCATTTTTAATGTTAGCAAGAGTAGCTCAGTTGGGAGATTGTTAGACTGAAGATTTGAAGGTCACATGTGTTTTATCCACGTTCAACGCACCTAATACAAGTTTATTACCTGACTATACAATCTAAAAACATAACTTGCTTATTCAATCTAAAATTAGTGATTATTTCTTTTTTAAACATAATGAATTAGCGGAATTACCTTTACTTATGAATTTTCATTTTTAATATTAGCGGGGATAGCTCTGTTGGGAGAGCGTCAGACTGAAGATTTGAAGGTCACGTGTTTGATCTCCACGTTCACCACACCTGATTCTAGTTGCATAACCCGACTATTCAATCTAAAATTAGTCATTGTTCCTTTCTGAAAACTCAATGAATTTTCGGAAATATCTAACGTGTTATAGTTCACTGCACCTTATACAAGTTGGATAACTTGAATATCTTATTAAAAATTAGTGATTATTTCTATTTAAATTTTCAATGAAGTAGCGAAAATACCTTTACTGATGAATTTTCATTTTTAACGTTAGTGTGGATAGTTCAATTGAGAGAGCGTTAGATTGAAGATTTGAAGGTCTCGTGTTCGATCCATTTGATCATTTCTTTCTAAAATTTCAATTAATTAGCCGAAATACCTTTACTTAAAAACTTTCATTTTTAATGCTAATGGGGATAGCTCAGTTTGGAGAGCGTCAGATTTAAGATTTGAAGGTCATGTGTTTGATCTCCATGTTCACCGCACCTGTTTCTATTTGCATAACCTGACTGTTCAATAAAAAAAATTAGTCATTATTTCTTTTTAAAATCTCAATGAATCAGCGAAAATATATTTATTGATGAATTTTCATTTCTAATGATTGCGGGGATAGCTCAATTGGGAGAGAGTTAGACTGAAGATTGAAGGTCACGTGTTTGATCCACGTTCACCACACTTGGTTCATATTGCATAATTTGACTATTCTTTCCGGTTCATATTGCATAATTTGACTATTCTTTCCAAAAAAAATTTTTGTTCTAAAATATAATATTAGTGAAGATAACTCATTGAATTTGGAAGAGCGTGTTTAGTTGCATTTTTTTTTTTTTCAAACTGAAAATAGTGAAGATAACTCAGTTTTGCCTTTTTTAAAATATAATGAATCAGTGGAAATAGCTTTGCTTATGAATTTTTATTTTTAATGTTAGCACGGATAGCTCAGTTGGGAGAGTGTTTTATTTTTCTCTAATATTAGTGAAGATAACTCAGTTTTGAGAGCGTCAAACTGAAAATCTGAAGGTCACGTGTTCGATACACGTTCACCGCACCTGATTCAAGTAGTATAACTTACTATCTTATCTAAATTTAGTAAAATGACTCATTTTATTGCATGGAACAATAAAATTGATGTTCGCGTAGAATCGTCAATACATTCTACTTTCAATGTTGCTAAGTTGAGTCCTTTTGATGTAGGTGATGATTTTTCTGATTCGAGGACGAATCCTGAAGAGGGGGATGATGATAAGAATCACGGTGTACATTCTACTTTCAATGTTGCTGAGTTGAGTCCTTTTGATGTAGGTGATGATTTTTCTGAGTCAAGGACGAACCCTTTTGAAGAGGGGGATGATGATAAGAATCATGGTGTTCAAACTGGACCTATTACACAACCAAAGGCCAAGAAGATTCAACAAGCATTCATACTTCATCTACAAAATTGGATAGGCTAGGTTCAACCATCATTTCATGTGTTACAAGCTGATTCGTTTGAGTCAAGACCATTTGGAGATTCAAAAGTAAATATTTGCACGGTTGAAGTAGTGGATGAAGTTGCAAGCATCATTTCATGAGTGGTTGATCCAAATCTTGTTTCTCAATCTTGGATCTCATTATCTAATTGTAGCTTTATCCCTTGGTTGATCCAAATTTTGTATAAGAAAGGAGTTAATTTCTTTAATACAAGGGTTCTTGCTTCTACAAAAGCTTGACTCATTGGGCTGAAGATTACGGTTGGTCTATCATCCTTCAACGGGATCTTCTATCCCCATGACTTGCTCTGATGCGGTCGTTTTTCTAACACTGATGACACGTCTAGTTGTCGAGATTGGTAATGTGAGTTTGTAACCCATCCATTGAGGTTCTTGGAATGATTCTATAGCTTATCATTTCCATGTTGGGAGTTGAAGGAAATGTCATAAGGCTAATTTTTTTTCAATTTTTTATATATTGTTTAGTGATTTTATTTGATTTTATTTCAATTTTGTCAAACTCACTCAAGTTCTCATTCGAGCTGTGAGATTGTGTGGCTCTTTCTTCAAAAGAGTCAATATCAAATGTTAGGTCTTTGATTGGCAACCCATCCAGGGGAGCGTCGATTGCATCGATTCCATCAATGATCTTCCATGAGTTTATGGTGCATGACCCATTTTTTATACCATTAACCTTCAAGCACTACCATAGTTTTGCATCGTCCATGAGATGCATTGCGGCTAACGTAACTCTCAGGTCATATGAGAAAGTTCTTGTAGCCCTCAACTCTCAGGTCGTATGATAGAGTTCTTAGAGCTACCGCGACATTTCGAGGTGTTCGATCGTGTGGCTTTTTCTTCAAAAGAGTCAACATCAAACGTCAGGTCTTTAATTGGCAACCCATCAAGGGGAGCATCGATTGCATCGATTCCATCAACGGTTTTCCCATGAGTTTATGGTGCATGACCCATTTTTTGTATCATCCACCTTCGAGTGCCACCGTCCATGAGATGCATTGTGGCCAACGTAACTCTTAGGTCCTATGAGCAAGTTTCTGTAACCTTCAAGTATTGTTCAACGTCAAAAATAAAGTTTTTTTAATTCGTTAGCATCCTGGTTCCATTTAAGGGTTTGTGGTTTTGGATTTTTAGTTTTTTAAGCCCAACATGAGCTTGGCTTGGGGTGTGGTTCTCTATGACCCTCCATGTCAAACTCACTCTGGTGCTCATCTTAGTCATCTCAGCCATGATGGCGTTCAACAAAAGAGACCTTGAAAATGACCGAATTATCACATTAACCATTTGAATGACCTCAACCTCACTTGTTGAAATTGAACCAAATATCTATTACATAACACTATTAGAGGTTCAAAGTTCATAAAACTCTTTTTAATCTAAGATACTATTGAACTTGACCATTATAGTGCCTCTCAAACCAAGTTCATAAAAGTCTTTTGAATTTAAGATACTATTGAACTCAAACCTAGGTGAAGTTTAAATATAATTGGTGACAAAAGATGAAACTATAAAATAAAAGAAATAAGAAAATAAAATTTCATTGTTGAGAATCAAACTCAGGTCTCCTCGATGAAAGCCAGATCTTCTGTGTAAGGTTTAACTCTTCGACACGTTTTTTTTTTGTGTGTGATAGAGTTCTCAGAGATACCGCAACGTTTCTTGTTGTTCGATAACGTGGCTCTTCCTTCAAAAGAGTCAACATCAAACATTAGGTCTTTGATTGAAAACCCATACAGGGGAGCGTCGATTGCTTCAATTCCATCAATGGTCTTCCCATAATTTTTTGGTGGATAACCAGTTTTTTATACAATTCACCTTCAAGCGCCACAATAGTTTTGCATCGTCCATGAGATGCATTGTGGCCTGATGTAACTCTCAGGTCCTCTGAGAAAGTTCCTATAGTCTTGAAGTATAATATCAAAACATATTAACGTATTTGATATATTAAATATTAAAATATATATTTGAAATTTGAATGAGATTCATATTAATTAAACATACATTATGATATTCTACCACATTTTAATATTATTTAAATAAGATATTATATCTTAATGTATTAGGTATTCAAATATATAATTTGACAAAAATTATCACAAGTTCACTGTAAATAGAACTCTAGGGTTGAGTCAAAAAGCATCAAACACTAAATACTGTGACATTTTAGGTGATATTTTGCAGAGGAAGCTGATAAGGTCTTCAAAGAGCAGGTGGTCATGTCTGACATTTTAGGTTAAACGACATGGTGAAAAGAAACAAGAAATTCTTATATTGGTAATTAACTACAAACCTTTGAATAAGGTTTTAGAATAAATAAGATATCCAATTCAAATCAAAATGATTTGATAAAAAGAATTTAGAGTCAAATGTTTTTATAAAATTCCACATGAAATTGGGATTTCGGAAAATTCTAATTTCTTAAAAGGACAAATATAAAATAGCATTTAATGTCCAATTTAGAAAATATGAGAGGAACTTCATGCCATTTAGGCTAAAAAATGTTCCATTCGAATTTCAGAAGATTATGAATGATATTTTCAATCCTTTAAAAAAATTTCGATAGTTTATATTGATGATTTATTGATATTTTCTAAAACCATTAAGATCAACACTTTAAACATCTACATATATTCATTAATGTAATCAAAAGAAATCAGCTAGTTGTGTCCATACCCAAAATCAAATAATATCAAACTCAGATCCGTTTTCTTGGATTTAAAATTTATTTGAGCCTTATTAAAACCTATCCAATGGTCTTTGTCTCAAACTTTGGTGATGACGTATCCTAGAAAAGCCAACTTCAAAAAAATTTTAGGTTCTCTAAATTACGTGTCTTATATCCTTCAAGAAATCAGGCACATTTACAAATGTCTTGATGAGTGTCTTCAAAATAATACAAAGTCTTGATTTGTAAGGGATATCTCTACACCCCAAAAAAATCAAATCATTAGTCAAATAAACTCTGTGCTTAAGTCTTATTGACCCAAGGGCAGATCTCATAATGAAACGTGACGCATCAAATATCGAATATAGAGGTATCTAAATTGTCAAAAAGGACAGAGAATCAATTATCATACTTCATTCAAAAGCCTCGAATAATACCATACAAATTATAAAATTGTAAAAATATATATATATATATATATATTATTTCTATTGTACAATACTATTAAAATCTATTTGAGAGTCAAATTTAGTTTTAGAAAAAGAAGGGAATAATCTTGTTTCAAACAAAAAAAATAATTTTGCTAGATAGAAGTAAATTTTGTTGTGGTTTGATTTTAAAATTCTACCTATAAAAGAAGTTGAAAACACCATGGGAGATTACCTATGGGAGAGTTTCTCACAAAGTCTCTCTTCTCTCCTCTGTCTTCTCAAACTAATACTAATCCAACCAATCATTTGCATGGACTCAAAAGTTCAATTACTTGTAAAAGAAGTTCAAAACACCTTGTGAAAGTCTCTAAGCATACTACGACCTCTAGCTTTGCAAAATTCAGCGTTGTTGGCGCTTATCAAAATCGCTGCCAAAATAAAGTTTTACAAGTGGTTCTATGGTGTAGTGGTTAGCACTTTCGACTTTGAATCTAACGACCTGTGTTTAATTCCCAATAGGTAATCCACCAATTTATACAAAATTGGTCCATAGCCGACTCGGTAGGGTCACTTTTGGACCGATAATCTGTAGAAGGGGTTACTAAGGTTGAGATCATACAAAATGGGACCATAGCTCAATGTTAGAGCATTTGATTACAGATCAAGAGGTCACCAATTCGAATCTAGTTGGGCCCTTCTATCTAAGATAGAAATTTGTTACACTTTTTGGACCGACACTATGTCTAAGGGGTCACTAAGGTTAAAATCCTACAAAATGGATCCAGGGTTCATGGTAGAGAATTTGGCCGGTCACCCGGTTGAACTTGGTTGGGCCCTTTTATTTTGGACAGACATTTTTTATACTTTTGGACTGGTGCTCTGTAGTCTTCCTAAGTTTGCCGGCGACATTGTTTGTTGTCGAGCTTGATAATCTGAGTTTGTAACCTATCCGTTAGGGTTCTTGGAATGATTCTCTAGATTATCCCTTCCATGTTGGGAGTTGGGCCATGGGTCTTGGGTGAAGGAACCGTTGGTTTACCGCCCCAAAGAGTTAAGGAAGCATCTTGAGGCTAGTTTCACATAGTAGAATTGTCTTTGAGATAATTCTTTTCTATTTTATCTAAATTTTTTAAATATGGGTTCATTTCCAAATGCATGCTAACACCCTTATTGTTGAATGAATGACATGAAACTAGTTTTACATAGTAACGTTGCCTTTTGCTCCTATTGGTTGAAGGATAATGTTGGATAGATATGACAACCCCGGGTGGTGAATAGAATTTCAACAATGTAATTATTATTTTTTTTTTTTAATAACAATCAAACTTGATACCATGCAATAAAACTTAACAATAATTTAGAACTTAAATAGGAAAAGGGTTAGAAAATATAATAGTTTTACTGTGGTTCAGTCAAACTCGACCAACTCCACTCAACAAGCACCTCTTGGAAATTTGAATAAAACTTTCTGACTCTTTCCTCGGATTAGAGCCCAACCGCTACACTGCTCTTTTAAAGGGCAAGAGCAAACTCAATCCTTTCCACGGATCAGGATCAAATCAGTACACTGCTCTTTTTACGAGTTCAAGAGCAAACTCAATCCTTTCCACGGCTCAGGATCAAACCGGTACACCGCTCTTTTTACGAGTTCAAGAGCAAACTCAATCCTTTCCACGGCTCAGGATCAAACCGGTACACCGCTCTTTTTACGAGTTCAAGAGCAAACTCAATCCTTTCTACGGCTCAGGATCAAACCGGTACACCGCTCTTTTTACGAGTTCAAGAGCAAACTCAATCCTTTCCACGGCTCAGGATCAAACCGGTATACCGCTCTTTTTACGAGTTCAAGAGCAAACTCAATCCTTTCCACGGCTCAGAATCAAACCGGTACACCGCTCTTTTTACGAGTTCAAGAGCAAACTCAATCCTTTCCATGACTTAGG
>CM031900.1:13042580-13102643 GCA_018691285.1 Cucurbita argyrosperma subsp. sororia
CCCAATTTTTAAAGTGATGTAAACTACCTTTACGCCCTTTCCATCACTTATAAGGTGTTTTCTGAAACACTCTTAATAGGAACCCATGTTTCACAATGTATGTCGAAGTTCTCCACTGCATACCCCCCAAAACGCAAATCGGGTAATTGAGCGAAAATCACCATAGGACCGGAACCATGTCTAACAGAGTTCTATTTCTCCTTTGTGATATAGAATTTTGTTGGGAGGCATCTAACCAGGGGCTGAGAGTTGCATTTCATGTTCACATTTGGAAGAGGGACTGACATTTGATGGTTATAAATTTTGGGTGGGTTACAATTTAGAGTTATTGTATTTTAAGACATTTTATTTACTTTAGGTTACATTTACATAATGGCTAATTATGGTCATTAAGTATGAATGTTACAACTTTTGGAAATGTCTTTAATAGTTTCATTTTGAGACTATATAAAGCCATGTATGTTGTATTTGTAAGGTAGACTTGGAAAATATAGTAAAAGAAGCATTTGTTCTCTTCTTTAGCCAATGGCTAAGTTTTCTTTGCAATTTCTATGTAGTTTAGGTTGCATGTAGAATCATTCAAGCTCGACATGATCAATCTTGCTTGTGGAGTGATTCGAATCTCAATCAAGTGTTCTTGCGTTGAGATATTTGATCAACAAGAAATCATTTCAAGCTAGACATGATCGATCTTGCTTGTGGAGTGATTCGAAACTCAAACAATGTTTCTTGCCTTGAGATATTCGATCAACAAGGTAATCTCGAATCTTATTCCCCTTGTATTGATTCCTTATCTTATCATTTGGTATCAGAGCTTCAGGCTCAAGATCAGGATATTATGTTCCTTTGCATTTTTTTTTTTCAAATTTGATTTTTTATTTACTTTCATCTTTTTAGATTTTAATCGACCTAGAGTTCAAATTCAAATCTTTGCTCTATTCAAAATTTTTGAGAGGTGAGGAATGAGAGCTTCATTTGTGTAAATGAGTGCAAATAGAGTGGCCTAAAAAAAATCCTTCAATGTTGTATACACGTTGTAAATGAGGGCCTTTGTATTTTTCATATCTTATGTTTTGCAGCAAAGTTTCACAAATAGATTCGAGGACGAATCCTCTTGAAGAAGTGGAGAATGATATGAACCAAGAGACATCATTCATACAATATACTTTCAATGAAGATGTGAAGAAAATGGGTGTCAATATACACTAACTCTAAAAATTACTCTAAATTGTAACCCCCACAGATTTTATAACCATCAAAACTTCATTCCTCTTCAATGTGACATGAATTGCAACCTCTTGTGATAATTTTGACAACATTTTCTTCACATCTTCATTGAAGTATATTGTATGAATGATGTCTTGGTTCATATCACCCAGTCACCTTGTTTAAAAATCATTCTTTCTTCCTTGGTTCTTGCGCGTGACTAGTTTTTTATTTTTGTTTTCAATTCTTTCTTTTATGTCTTTGTGAATTTTTTTTTTTTTTTTATGTATTTGTTCTCTTGAAGAAGCTGCATCATTAGAAAAACATATTAGGTGACAAAGGCGATAAATCTAGAGGAGTTAAAGGATTAAATCCATACACAACCTCAAACGGTGAACATTGAGTGGTGTTATTTAATGCTCTATTGTATGCAAATTCCACAAAAGGTAGAGTCTCTTCCCAAGACTTGAGATTTTTAGAAATTAGTGACCTAAGTAAGGCTCCTAATGTTCTATTAACGACCTCAGTTTGTCCATCGGTCTGGGGGTGACATGTTGTAGAAAATAGAAGCTTAATTCCCAACTTTCCACATAAAAAACCTTCCAAAAACTGGCTTAAAAATTTTAAAATCCCTGTCACTAACAATGGTTTTTGGGGGTTGAAATGTGCCATCTTACTAAACCTATCAACCACCACAAAAATGCTATCATGGTGTCTTCTAGTCTTTGGTAATCATAGAACAAAATATCCATGCTAATGTCAACCCATGGTTCACTAGGAACATCTAAAGGTGTGTAAAGACCATGTGGTTGTGTCTTAGACTTAGCCTCCTTACATTTAAAACATTGCTTGCATACTTTGTTCACATCTTTCCTCATTTTAAACCAATAAAAATGTTCACAGAACATGCTATATGTTTTAAATTCTCCAAAATCCTTCCTAAAAAGCATATCATCGAACACCATATGATCTTGCACATGTTTCTCTTCTAAACATTGCGTATACACATCATAAAATTCAGATTTTTCAACTTTGTACAATTCAATCATGTGTTTAAAACCAAGAATTTTTGCAGTAAGGGAAGAAAATAAAGCATACCTTCTTGATAATGCATCTGCGACCACATTATCCTTCCCCTTTTTGTAATGGATTACATAAGAAACGTCTCAATGAATTCCACCCATTTAGCATGTCTCCTATTTAGCTTTGTTTGGCTGAGGTGCTTCAAACTTTCATGGTCATTATGAATAACAAACTCTTTTGGCCACAAATAATGTTGTCAAACTTGCAAAGCCCTCACAAGTGCATATAACTCTTTGTCATAAGTCGGATAGTTGAGTTGTGCTCCATTAAGCTTTTCACTAAAGAACATGATTGGCCTTTTTTCCTGCATTAAAACAGCCCCTATGCCTATCCCACTTGCATCACATTCAATTTCAAAAGATTTATCAAAGTTAGGTAAAGCAAGACAAGGTGCATTGGTTAATTTATCTTTCAGTTCATTGAATGCATTCTCTTGTTTTTCCTTCCATTCAAATTTCACATGCTTTTTAACAAGTTCATTCAATGGTGATGCTATGCTACTGAAATCCTTAATGAATCTCCTATAGAAACTAGCCAAACTATGAAAAGATCTTACCTCGGTTGCATTTGTGGGTGTTGACCATTCTCTAATAGCTTTTACCTTTTCTTCATCAACTTGTACTCCCTTCTTTCATCTAAGAACCCTAGGAAGTTGACTTGGTCTAAACAAAAAACGACACTTTTTGAAGTTGGCATAAAGCTTCTCTTCTCTAAGTTTAAACAAAAATTTCTTAACATGCAAAATATGATCATTCAAGTTTTTTGAGTAAACAAGGATATCATCAAAGTATACGACAAAAAATTTTCCAATATAGTCTCTCAAAACATGATTCATTAGCCTCATGTGGCATAACAAGCCACTCATAAAGCCCAAACTTTGTTTTGAAAGCCATTTTCCACTCATCTCCCACATTCATTCGAATTTGATGATAACCACTTTTAAGATCTATTTTTGAAAACAGATTAGCACCATATAATTCATCCAACATGTCATCCAATCTAGGAATAGGGTGTAGATACTTTACCGTTATCTTGTTGATGGCTCGACAATCAACTCACATCCTCCACGTGCGATATTTCTTGGGTACCAAAATCACAGGAACCGAACAAGGACTCATGATTTCTTTAACATATCCTTTATCCATAAATTCTTCCACTTGTCTCTGAATCTCCTTAGTCTCGGTGGGATTGTTCCTATAGGCAGCCATATTTGGAAGAGTTGCCCCAGGTACGAAGTCAATTTGGTGTTCAATCCCTCTTAGAGGGGGTAACCCCGTACATGCATCTTCATGTGGAAATATGTAATTGAATTCCTGCAAAAGAGACTTAAAAGAACTTGGCAATCATCAATTTTGGTTCCATTGCTAAACACATTCCTTTGCACATAAGTACAAATTTTGGTTCTTGGGCTAACATATTCCTCATTTCTCCCCATTCTTATAACCAAACTCACATTTTCTCTCTTTTCTTCAAAATCATTTTTTTTTTTCTCTTTCAGTTTTCACTCATCCTTTGCCCCTCACTTTTCTCTCTTTTTTTTTTTCACTCTTATCTCTCTCTCTTTTACCTTAGTTTCTTCTCTCTTGTTCTTCATATTCTTTTCTTTTCTTCTCTAATTTCAATCGGTCACAATGTACTTCATATGGAGACAATCGAAGTAAAGTAAATTTCTTCCCACACAAAGTAAAAGTATACTTGTTCATCAAACCATCAAATGTTACCTTTCTATCATATTGCAAAGGTCGGCCGAATAAGATGTCCCCCGCATGCATTGGTACGACATCACAAAGAACTTCATCTTTATATCTTCCAAGAGTAAAAGAAATAAGAGCTTGGGAGTTCACCTTAATTTCTTCTTTGTTTGTTAACCAATGAAGTTTGTATGGTTTTGGATGGGGATGGACAGAAAGTTGAAGTCTTTTTACAAGGAAGCTGCTTACCACATTTGTGCAACTTCCACTATCAATCACCAAGCTGCATGGGTTTCCTTTGACCAAACATCTTGTGTGGAACAAGTTTTCCCTTTGATCTTCAAATTTCTCTTCCTTGATTTGAACATTGAGTACCCTTCTTGTGATCAAAGATATGGAATTACCTTCTTCAACATACTCATCATCATATGCTGCGATTTCTTCCACAAGCTGTGAATCATGATCCTCACATTCATCATCTGAATCAAGTATACCATTCCTTATCACCATAACTTTTTTTTTATTAACATACTCTTTGCTCATGTGTCCAAACCCTTTGCACTTCCAACATTGAATAGAACTAGACTTCTCCTTTACCGTCTTTGAAGCTTCATTCTTTTTACCATTGGAACTCTTAGCCTCCACTCTTTTAGCAGCCACAAACTTTTCTTTTGAGGACATTGATTCATTTCTATTCATAAAACTATCCTTGTTCCAAGTTTTAGAATTTGAAAAGGTGTTAGTTTGTGATGTGTACCTTTTTTAATGCTCTTTTTCTTCCTTCAATTGGTCTGCAATTTTGAGAGTATAATGATACATGTCTTCTAGATATGGTGGTAGATTTCTGTCAACAAGATGAGCAATTTCTCGATTCAAACCTCCAAGGAATCTAGACATGGTATCTTCTTCTTCTTCTTCTCTAACATTTGCTCTTTCCATCATAGTTTCCATCTCTTGATAATATTCCGCCACACTTTTTGTTCCTTGCCTCAAACCTTGCAATTTAGTTTTCAAATTTCTTTCATAATGTTTTGGAACATACCTTTTTCTCGTGACTTCTTTAAGTTCTTCCCATGTCTCTATTGGATCTTCCTCTTTTCTTCTTCTCTCGGATTTGAGATGTTGGTACCAATCACCATCATGATTGGTAAATTCGGCAATAGCAAGTCTCATCTTCTTATTTTCACTATAGGTGTTGCAATCAAACACATGCTCTATCTTTCTTTACATTGCAAGTATGCCTCAGAATCTGCCGTTCCACAAAAGGGTGGGATTTTGAGTTTAACTCTCCCATCTCTATCTTCATACACTCTTTCCATCCTTCTAGGTTGCATAATATTCACATGGTTATTTCTTCCTCTCCATCTTCCTCCAACTTGTCTTTCTTGTACTACTATATTTTCATCTTCTTGTAATGTTCGTTGTTGTCTTTGTTATTGCCCCCTTCTTTCTTGTCTATCTTCTATCATCATTTCCATCATACCTTGAATTGCTTGAAGAATGGTTGTATTCAGATCTGGTACCGGTGATACTCCTTCTCTATTATGTGACATTTTGTTATCAAGGGACCTCTCCACACTTCCCACAAAAATTTCACTCAGGGACACTCGTGTTTAACACTCAAAGGTAGGCTTTTGGTACTAGGTCAAGAATGTAAAGGCTGGCTTTTTTTTTTTTTTTTTTTTTTTTTGTGCAATCTTGCTTTAAGCTTGATTATAACCAATTCAACTATCAGTTCTAACAAGCTAAGACTAGTATCTCAAGGATCAAGAGCTTGAAAATAAATGAGAGAAACTGAATATATTTTTTTTTTCTCTTAGAACTGATTTTTTTTTTTCGTTTTTTTTCTTTTTTTTCGATAATCTAAGAGAGAGAAAAAAATTGATACAAAAAAAATAACAATAAAAATATTTCACCTCTAGAGCGGCCAAAGAACGTCGACCAAATGCTCTGATACCAAATGATAAGCGCCTACAATGCTGAAAATTGCAAAGCTAGAGGTCCTTCTAGAATCCTTGCAAAACGCTCACAGAGAAAGCTAACTTAACGGATTGATTCCAACCAAGAGCTGGTTAGAAGATGAATGACTCTTAGATCGAACTTGGAATCTATGATGGTCACTCTTAGATACCAAGACAATTCACTCCAGAATTAGCTTGATCAAAACTAATTCAATGAATCGGTTTAAACATCAAACCTAAAGCAAGGTTTGAAAAACAATAACACCAAAAGGGTATCAAGAAAACACAAAGGTTTTTTCTATATTCAACCAAATACCCCAAACATGAGTATTACATGCCTTTAAATAGGTCTAAAAGATAACCCTAACATAATATAGTTCAGCCACCAACCACAAATTATTAATAAATGTTATTAAATACAAATTGAAGAAAATAAGACATTAATAAATTTCCTTAATTGGTAATTCAACTAGAAGGCAAGTCTTCTAATTACTTTTCATAAATTTCCTTAATTGGTAATTCAACTACCAAAGGCAAGTCTTTTAATTACTTTCCAATATACGCCACTTCATTATCTTCTTGATTTGGTATGCTAATGCTATAAAGATTTTTGGGCTTAAAAGTCTTTGTTTCAACCGGTACACTAGCTAGCTTTTGAAGATGCAATGTATAGGCCTCTTGAATCTTCTTAACCTTGCTTCTTGTAATCGGTCTTTCGAGTACATGCAAAGGGTCAGCAGTTGAATCCATATCACTGTGATATAAAGAAAATTCTATTAGTAATTTGACTTAATCCTATTTAATCCAATAAGTTTTAGCAAATGTAATAATGTACCCAAAAATTATTAATTTGCAACGATATTTTAGTGAGTTAGAGCAACTGCTGCCGAGGGGCAGTCAATCACTCATTCACTAAACCAAGACATTCATGACTTAAACACTAATCCCAGAATAACTCTTGTTCCTATAGTGTTTTAGTTATCGCTATTTTGGTCAAGAATATACTAACTCTTAGTAATTCTTCGCAAGTGTGACCCACCAATTTCAGACCTCAGAGATCGGTCCCAACAATGCTATCGAATGAAAAAGCCCAAGTTGGTAACGGACCTAAGAAATCCTACCCATTTCAGGAGATTGCGTTGTTTCGACTCCCATGTTACGACTCTCCGAATGGGTAGTTGCTCTAGGACAACATGCAGGCGGAACATGGGAATCTCACGGTGCAACCTAGTGGTGGAGACCATAGGACGTGTTGATATACTTCCTTCTCCCACTTACTATAAATACTTTCTCTATTCACCTTATTATTGATTCATGCAAATACCTTCTGAATGGAGGTCGCTCCCAGGGCGACACGAGGCCGAGCATGAATCACACGGTGTGAATTTTTCAGAGAGTGTGAAAAGGAAAATGATGTATCTCATACACCTTTTTCCTCCCGCTAAGTATTTTAGATGGTTGGGTGTACTCATTACTTAAGTATATTCCAGCTAATTAAATATAACTTAAGTCTCGGTGATTTTTCTAAAACTTGCATCACTCAAGCATGCTCATAAAACTGGGCTAACTAAGCTCAAGTACTGGTCTGATCTCCAGGTAGTAGGTATTCCATAAACCATCAACTTAAGTACCTCCAGCCTTAGACAAGATTGTGCCAGGTGAGCTTTCTTGTAACCGCAATTTTATAAGACATCCACCTATTTTAACTATTAAAATTGATCGTGCTTGGTTTTTAACCCTAAGTGAGCATGCACTTATCATTATTATAGATTTTAACGTCTATTTCGTTTTATGACGTTGAAAATAACCTATAACATGCATCTAACATGATTTACATAACAATTACATAATCATACATTCCATGCAATAATATAACAATTTATATCTATTACTCATGGTGATATGAACCAAGAGACATCAATCATGCAATATACTTCAATGAAGATGTGAATAAAAAGTTGTCAAAATTATCAAAAGATGTTTCAATTCATGCCACATTGAAGAAGAATGAAGTTTGATTGTTATAAATTTTGGGTGGGTTACAATTTAGAGTAATTTAGAGTTATTTTATTTTAAGAATTTTTATTTCATTTAGGTTATTACAATTACCTAATGGCTAATTATGACCATTAAGTATGAATGTTACAACTCTTGGAATGCCTTCAACAGTTTTATTTTTGAGGCTATATAAAGGCATGTATGTTGGATTTGTAAGGGGACTTTAGTAAAAGAAGCATTTGTGCTCTCTTTAGCCAATGGCTAAGTTTCTTTGCAATTCTATGTAGTTTAGGTTGCATGTAGAATCAGTCAAGCTCGACATGATCAATCTTGCTTCTGGAGTGATTCGAATCTCAATCAAGTGTTCTTGCGTTGAGATATTTGATCGACAAAAATCATTCAAGCTAGACATGATCGATCTTGCTTGTGGAGTGATTTGAATCTCAAACAATGTTCTTGCCTTGAGATATTCGATCAACAAGGTAATTCGAATCTTATTCCCCTTGTATTGATTCTTTATAATATCACATGGAACCCTAAACATGCATACTATACATTATAACACTTATAACATACTTGGATTGCATGAAACATGCTTAGCCTATGGTGGGATTTTAAATCTATATGACATACTTTATGCAGCAAGGGGTATTGAGTGAATAATGGACCCAGATCCTAAAAACAACAAAGCTTTTGAATAAGCATGAGTAATCAAATGAAATAAAGCAGCTCAATAAGACCCTATACCCAAAGCTAACATCATATAACCCAATTGAGACATTGTAGAATAGGCTAAACTTCTCTTAATATCTTTTTTAGCAAGAGCTAAAGTAGTTCCAAATAGTACTGTTATTATACCTATAAAAGCTATTAGATTCATGATGCAAGGTATTACTATAAAAAATGGAAGAAGCCGAGCGACAAGAAAAATTCCCGCTGCTACCATCGTAGAAGCATGTATAAGAGCCGAAATCGGGGTAGGACCCTCCATAGCATCAGGTAACCATACATGAAGAGGAAATTGAGCAGATTTAGCAACTGCACCTGCAAATAATAGGACGGCGCACAAAGTAACAAATAATAAATTAACCTCATTATTATAAATCAAGTTATTGAATATTTTAAATAAATCCCGAAATTCAAAACTCCCTGTTGTCCAATAAAGACCTAAAATCCCTAATAATAAACCAAAATCCCCCACGCGATTAGTTACAAATGCCTTTTGACAAGCATTTGCCGCAGTAGGTCGAGTGAACCAAAAACCTATTAATAGATAAGAACACATTCCAACCAATTCCCAAAAAATATAAATTTGGATCAAATTCGAACTAGTAACTAATCCCAACATTGACGTATTGAACAAACTCATATACGCGCAAAAAATCTCAAATATCCTTGATCATGAGACATATAATTGTCACTATAAATAAGAACCATAATTCCAACAGTCGTGATTAATATTGACATAATACAAGTAAGTGGATCGATCAAGTAGCCCAACTCTAAAGAAAAAGCATTATTGATAGTCCAAGACCATACATATTGATAGATATAACTACTATTTATTTGATCAATAGATAGATAAACTGAAAAAATCATAACTATACTTAACAATAAAATACTCGGAAAAGACCACATACGTCGAAGGTTTTTGGTTGCGGTCGGAAAAAGTAGAAGTCCCACTCCTATTAAGATAGGAATTGGAAGTGAAATGAAAGGTATGATCCATGAATATTGATACGTATATTCCATAAAAAAAGTATATTTAATTCCTAATTAATTTTTCTGATTCACCAGCTCTTATCTCTTTTCAAAAGGATCAGTTAATAAAAAATTTGAATATCCAAAACTGAAATCGAATTTTCTTTTTCTAGTCTTAATTATTCTTAATTTTTTGCCAAATACTTAAAATATTTCAAGTCAGGAAGTTAGAATTGTTCAAATAAGATGATCCACTGAAACTATTAATGAACACACCTATTTATTTTAAGTAAAATTTTTTGACAATATAGAAACTGCAAATTTTCTTTATTATTATTATTTAGTATGCATTACAAAAATTTCCCGCTATAGAGCGGGAAGGAATAATTAGACGAAAAACACTATTTAATTTTGGTATCAATCATAAAAGCCAGTCTACAAGTGGATCCAGTAAAATAAGACTTCTTTGTATTAAATTCGTTTATTTTTTACGAATCATTAAACAATTCATTTTTTAGATTGTGGAATCCGGTGAGTGACTAAACTTGGGAGGGATTTAGTATATATGAAGAGAGAGTTTGTTAGAGGTTTTTCTCAAGGTTTTTCCCAAAGGAAGACCTTCCATGTATCATGGTCACTCTATTTATAGAGTCATGTTTGCATGATCACTCATGCAAATTTGAGATCACCAAATTTTGACACTCAAAATTCCACTCAAATGTTTGAGATTATGTGGCAAGCATGCCAAGTTTGAGTTCACCAAATTTTGACACTCAAAATTCTACTAAAATTTGTGGGGTTTATTTGGCAAGCATGCAAGTTTGGTTAAACCAAATTTTCACATCTCAAAATTCCACTAACTCAAACATGGATTTTTCCATTAAAATAAGTCAACATTTTAACTTTCTTCATTTTGATTCAACAATTAATTTGAATAATTAATTTCAAATTAAAGTAATATTAAATGATTAATTAAACTATTTAATTAATATTTAATATTAATTCAAATGCCAATTCTAATCAATTCTGACACATATTTGATTTTATTTAAATAAGATTTAAATATTTCAGATTCTCTCTTTTGTTTAATTCGTAAATAAAACAAAAATGCGGTTAAATATATCGTATATATGTAGCGCATATTCCATAATTTGAATTTGACACTTCGAACTTACTCGTCACACTATTCTATGGGTTAGTCCGATGTGAGCTAGCAGAGGGACCTAATGGACCTATAGATCATGGGCTCCAACGATCCAAGATTAACCTGTTAAACTCATTAACCTTGTTAACCAACATTTGTTAACTACTAGGACACTCCACTATAGCCTAATAGTTGCACTCCCCCTCACTATAGATATATTTCTGTCCATTTGATATAACCATGATTAGTAAGTTGATCCTTCATAGGTTGTTCGTAACTAGAGCTGGGTCAATTAGCCGTTTTACCCCCCTGAAGTTACTTCTTGTTTCTTATGTCTCACTGATCCTCTAATGAACAATTGGTTTATAGTCCAACAAGTAAACCGAATCCCTCTCAGGCCATTGAGAGGGTGAGGCCCCTTGTTCAATACCTGGAGTTAATGCTTAAGGGAACTACCCTTTTCTATCCCTAAAAGTAGGTAGGAGTGAATTCCATCTTGCACCACACGTCCCCAGCCATTCACCCACTCTCACCCATGCAAATCTAAGGATAATTTCGAATAAACAGGAGTTCATGGTTAGCTCAGGATTAAAATCGAGTTACCTAGGTTATCGAATGAAAACAAAATCAGTCTCAACAGTAAACGACATTATAAAGTGAGAGTGATTTTCTTCATGGTCCAATCTTATGCAATGCTCATTGCATAGGACGCCCCCACTCACATGTCTCCGCATGTACAATTTAGTGATCACATTGTTTATATTATATACAAAAGTGGGTCGCATCCATAGTATTCCCAGGATAAGGTACTCAGCCTTATCCCTGTATTATAGATCATTTTGACTATATACTTAAACTTGATCCACTCTTATATCTCTACATATAGTTCAAGTAACCATACTATAGTCAGAGTGTTCTTAGTTTATTGGATTTAGATTAATAATTGTAAAGTTCACTTTATTCAATAACAATCTAAATAAACAACAATAATAACTTTATTGAAAACAAAATATGTTTTTTTTTTTTTTTTTTTTTTTTTTTTACAAACTATGAGTTTTAGGACATAAAACCCAACATATACAACTACCTTATGCACGCGCCACATCTTTGAATTTTGATGTCGTCCTCAACCGTACATGGGCGCCTTGCCTTTACCTAAAAAAAAAATATGGCACACGACCTGAGAATTTCGAAGAAATATTCAGTAAATGACCCAACTATAGGGGCCATGCTAATGTAATCACATGCAATCATGATTAAGGGACCTATCTTTAACTCATAAGGGTGGCCTCCAGTCTCGGACAAATTGGATGTGTAGTACTTCGCTACACACGACTCACATGTGCAAGTGTGAATCCCTAGGGCGCTCACACAAACCTCTAGACCCTCTGGTCAAGTTAATCTGTAGCAAAGTCCGCTGGTCAGCGGAACCCCATAGTGTCATGCGCCTCATGAATACCCACATCTGTGCGCATTCACACTCATCATCATACTATGCGCGTCCACACTCATCATCTCTAAGAGAAGTAGCCCTATGCTTATGAACATATAATATGCATGAGGAACCTCTAAATCAATCATAATGTCTCTTCTGACACAACCCTCTAGTCTCATCTTCTTTGTTAATCTGGGAAACACATACTCGTGGATATTCATGTTAATATTGTTTTCATGCTCTTAAGGTTGTGTCCTAGGTCGATCTAACGACATGATGCAGTATGACAACCATCATCATATAGGATGCTCAATATAGTAAACATCATGCAACACCATACTCATCTATAAGCCATACAGTGCATAAAAAAAAAACAAAAAGTACGTCATGCATCGCAACACCAATCACGTACATATAACATGCATCACAACTAAGGCATTATACTCATACACCATACATCATACATCATCATACTCGTAAATAAAACTGTAACGCAAACAATTCTAGCCTATCCTATAGTAAGACCACTTATTTGGTGGCCCTTGGCCGAAGTACTCCCTACACAGCTAAATGTGATAAGGCAACCCTATTTCTCAGCCTAACGATCCAAGCTTTTGTTGAAGCAAGAACCCTTGAATCAAAGTAATTAACACCTTATACGAAATTTGGATCAACCAAGAGATAAGGCTAGAATTAGATTACCTCTTACGATCGAAAGATCTAGAAGCAAGATTTGGAAACCTTGTTCTAAATTGAGTCACTCCACAATCTAACTTGATCAAGGCTTGATTGAATGACTCGGGTGCAATTCTACCACAAGAATTGCTTGAAACTTAGAAATGGAAAATATGAGATATGAATTACATTCATCCACGAATATGAATTTTACATAACATATTGTGGGTATTTATAGTCTCCCGACAAAAGACGTTTGTGGATGGGATTTATTCCCGATCCCCTTTAATCTCCACAAAAGAACAAGTCAAATTGACCATTTGACTTTTACATAATTTATGAAATTAAAAATAACTTTTTCTAACAAATGTTAATGTTCTTGAGTGGCTAATGCAATAGGTTTAAAGTTAATTGAATTCTTTGCACGTAGGTTTGAATTCTGTTGTTGACATTTTTTAATAGACATTTTTTTTTAATCTTCTTGGCATCGACATTTTTTTAATCTTCTTGGCAATAGATCCATTCAGAACACCGTGGTTCTTATCAAAACGTATGCTCTCATACCTTGGAAACTGTTCCAATGTTGTCGGAGTTTGTTTCCTATCACACTATTCGCCACCTTCCGTTAGTATTTCACAATTAAATTAATAATAATTCAATAAACGTGAAATACGGCTCTAAAACGACCTTGATTACCTTAACTGAGGCCGAAATAGGTCTGGGAGGGTCAGAATGGTGGAAATCGGGTTAAAAGCCGAGAAGCCGAGCCGCCCAGCTGCTGAGAACACGCCGCACGTGCAACTGGCATCTGGTCGAGGCGCAAGTTAAGGCCGATTCGGGCTATCAATTTCGGTCTGCTCGCGGGTCATTGGCTGCAAATGGCTACAGTGCTGGGTTGATCTTTTGGGCCTCGGCTTACTGGGCTGAGCCACAGATACTTGGGCTGCAGGGCGGTTCAGTTAGAACGTGGGTCTAGTCTCGGGTTGGTTCAGCTGAATCATGGGCTACTGGCTGGATTGAGTTTTGAGCCGCTATAGGACTTAGGCCTTGGGTCGGATTGATTTACAGTTGGGTCTCGGGTTGTAGAGTGGGCTCGAGTTGGACCGAGGTTAGTTTGGGCCTCGGGTACTTGGTTTGGATTGACCCAGGTCCGACGGATCCTTCTACACTCTATTCTTGCTCGATTTTTCGATGGATTTTCTCTCTCTTCTCTGTTGCATTTTCCCACATCTTTCCAGCATTTTCCTTTCGGGTCATTTTGCCTCACTTTCTCGACAGTCGTTTTAGGGGTTGGAGTTGATAAGATAAGGAATCACTACAAGGGGAGTAAGATTCGGATTACCTTGTTCATCGAATATCTTAAGATTCGGATTACCTTGTTCATCGAATATCTCAAGGCAAGAACATTGTTTGAGATTCGAATCACTCATTATGTCGTAAATAAAGAAAAATTTAAAAGAACTAATATATTTAGTAATTGTTTCTTTTGTTCATGCATGGTATCGATCCCAGTACTTCTCACATGGGATGCAAACGCTCTACCATCTAAGCTATATCATCAAGATTCTTATGTCACAAAATCCTAACCATCTCGTCATCAATAATAGTGAAAATAAAAAAAAAATAATGCTATTCATTATGTCATAAATAAGGAAAAATTGAATAGAAATAAAATAGTAATAACGAATAGTTTCTTTTGGAGAAATGGGATATCAATCCGATCCCCATACCTCTCACATGCTAAGCAAGCAATCTACCATCAAAGCTACATTCCTACAATACTTATATTAGAAAACGCTAAATGACCCGTCATCAATTCTAGTGAAAATGAAAAAATATCTCCGCTAATTATGTCATAAATAAGGAAAGGTTGAATAGAAGTAAAATATTAATAACAAATAGTTTCTTTTGGAGATGCGGGATATCCCCCTTACCTCTCGCATGCTAAATGAGCTCTATCATCTAAGCTACATCCCCACAATTGTTGCATCATAAAACCCTCAAATTCCCATCATCAATAATAGTGAAAATGAAGAAAATCTAGAGATGCAGGTATCGATCCTCATACCTCTTGCATCATAAGCTACATCCCCACAATTCTTGTCCCATACCTCTCGCATCACCCCACAATTCTTGCCCCATACCTCTAGCATCATAAGCTACATCCCCACAATTCTTGCCCCATACCTCTCCCATCATAAGCTACATCCCCACAATTCTTGCCCCATACCTCTCGCATCACCCCACAATTCTTGCCCCATACCTCTCGCATCACCCCACAATTCTTGCCCCTTACCTCTCGCATCACCCCACAAGTCTTGCCCCATACCTCTCGCATCATAAGCTACATCCCCACAATTCTTGCCCCATACCTCTCGCATCACCCCACAATTCTTGCCCCATACCTCTAGCATCATAAGCTACATCCCCACAATTCTTGCCCCATACCTCTCCCATCATAAGCTACATCCTCACAATTCTTGCCCCATACCTCTCGTATCACCCCACAATTCTTGCCCATTACCTCTCGCATCACCCCACAATTCTTGCCCATTACCTCTCGCATCATAAGCTACATCCCCACAATTCTTGCCCCATACCTCTCGCATCACCCCACAATTCTTGCCCCTTACCTCTCGCATCACCCCCACAATTCTTGCTACCTCTCGCTCATCACCCCCCTCCACAATTCTTGCTACCATACCTCTCGCATCACCCCCCCCACCCCCCACAATTCTTGCCCCATACCTCTCGCATCACCCCCCCCCCCCAATTCTTGCCCCATCGATCCCCATACCTCTCGCATGCAAAGCGAGGGCTCTACCATCTAAGCTATATCCCCACAATTCTTATGTCACAATATCCTAAACATCTCGTCATCAGTAATAGTGAAAATGAAAAACTATCCCGGCTCATCTTGTCCTAAATAAGAAAAAATTGAAAAGAAATAATATATTTAGTAATCGATTCAATTGGAGATGCAAGGTATTGATCCCCGTGCTTTCCACATGGGAAATGAACGGTCTACCATTTGAACTACATCTCTACGATTCTTACATCAGAAAACCCTAAACGTCCCTTCATCAATAATAGTGAAAATGAAAATGTATCATTGCATATTATGTCATAAATAAGGAAATATTGAATAAAAATAAAATATTAATAATAAATAGTTTCTTTTGGAAATGCGAGGTATCGATCCTCGTACCTCTCATATGCTAAGCCGTACCTATCGTATGTTAAGCGAAGCTACATCCCCACAATTCTTGCATCACAAAACCCTAAATTTTCCATCATCAATAATAGTGAAAATGAAGAAATATCGCTACTCAACCTGTCATGAATAAGGAAAAATTGAAAAGAAATAACTTTCAATAATATATCTAATAATAGATAGTTTTATTTTGGAGATGCGTGGTATCTATCCCCGTACCTCTCGCATGCATAGCAAGCGGTCTACCATTTGAGCTACATCCCCATGATTCTTATGTCACAAAATTCTAAACGTCTCGTCATCAATAATAGTGACATGAAAAACTATCCCTGCTCATTATGTCGTAAATAAGAAAAAATTGAAAAAAATAATATATTTAGTGATCGATTCATTTGGAGATGCAAGGTATCAACCCCGTACTTTCCACATTAGAAGTGAGCGCTCTACGATCTGAACTACATCCACACGATTCTTACATCAGAAAACCCTAAACCTCTCGTCATCAATAATTGTAAAAATGAAAAAATATCTACGCTCATTATTTCATAAATAAGGAAAGATGGAATAATATATTTAGTGATAATGAAAAAATATCTCCACTCATTATTTCATAAGTTTAGTGATCGATTCATTTGGAGATGCAAGGTATTGATCTCCGTACTTTCCACATCGGAAGCGAGCGCTCTACTATCTGAGCTACATCCCCAGGATTCTTACATTAAAAAAATCTTAAACCTCCCGTCATCAGTAATTGTGAAAATGAAAAATATCTCCGCTCATTATTTCATAAATAAGGAAAGATGTAATAGAAATAAAATATTAATAACATAGTTTACATATGTGTCACTTGTGTTATTTTAATGTATTTATTTACTTGGTAAATGTCTTTCATACTACAATCGCTTGAAGGGGCATTTTGAGAATCGAACTTTCATACCACTAGACCAAATGCCCTTGTTATACCACTTGAAACGTATGTATGAAGCCTTACGCCTAGGTATTAAGCATTTCATGAACTTCAGTGCAATTCATGCTTCATTAAAGATGAGATAAACTTTAGTTAGATAAGAGGAACTTTAAATTACTTCATGTGGAGCTTCAATTACTATATGCTAGTTACAATCTTTAGGATTGACTAATTGGACACGAATTCATGGATTTAGGGAAATTTTTGTGTAATTATCAACTACAACTTATGTTTTCAAATTTTTAGGACATAATTTAGGTAGTTGTTTTAATGAGTCGTAAACTTGTTTCTTTGCATAATATGGATTAAGTTGAACTATTATTATCGATAAGATGGAGAAAGAAATTGTCTTTGTGATAAACGCCTACAATGCTAGAATTTGCAAAGCTAGAGGTCCTTCTAGAATCCTTGCAAAACGCTCACAGTGCTAGAATTTGCAAAGCTAGAGGTCCTTCTAGAATCCTTGCAAAACTCTCACAGAGAAAGCTAACTTAACGGATTGATTCCAACCAAGAGCTGGTTAGAAGATGAATGACTCTTAGATCGAACTTGGAATCTATGATGGTCACTCTTAGATACCAAGACAATTCACTCCAGAATTAGCTTGATCAAAACTAATTCAATGAATCGGTTAAAACATCAAACCTAAAGCAAGGTTTGAAAAAGAATAACACCAAAAGGGTATCAAGAAAACACAAAGGTTTTTTTCTCTATTCAACAAAATCCCCCAAACATGAGTATTACATGCCTTTAAATAGGTTAAAAGGTAACCCTAACATAATATAGTTCATCCACCAACCACAAATTACTAATAAATGTTATTAAATACAAATTGAAGAACTCATACAAACTATTAATAAATGCTATTAAATATAAGTTGAAGAAAATAAGGCATTCATAAATTGTCTTAATTGGTAGTTCAACTACTAAAGGTAAGTCTTCTAATCACTTTCCAATGTGAGCCACTCCATTATTTTCTTGATTTGATACTTGAATCTTCTTTGTATTGCTTCTTGTAATTGCTCGTTCGGGTACATAGAAGTGATCAATTGTTGGATTCATATCACTTTGAATTGACTAATAGACCTTGGTTCATCGTTGTTGCCTTTTAACTTGTGATTTTACAAAAAGCTTAACTAATATGAACTGTCATGTCACAAGAACTTTAAGGTAAATCAAGAATATACCCTACACATCATTCAATATTGTAATAAAATGGAGTTAAATTGAACGCACTTTAGTTTCATGTTTGGCATGTTCAAGATAAAACATAATTGTATTAATGATATTGAGCCTGGAGTCTATAAGAATTTAATGATCTTAAAAGAAATTCATGTTTATTAGAGGATACCAACTTTATATATGGTACTAGGAGTTCAAGAATCTGGATTTGAATCGGGTTAAGGAACAGTAAGATTTGAAAGTTTTGAATTCTAGACCAAATTTGTACCTAATTATTTCTTTTTATGACTAATTATAAATTAAGAAAAAAATATTTTTGTAAAGATAGATTTATCTCTAAAGCTTTCGTGACGAAACCATGTTTAGACTAGCAATAAAGTCAGGAGATGCGGCCACAGGTGTGATTATTTTGGATGGGTTCGCAATAAAACTTACCGTTGAGATGAGGGAGCCTTCAAAGGTTGTGCACTCATAGATGGGGTTGTTATGTAGCGTTAGTCTGTCTTTGTGTTTGAGTTTTTTTGTACTTTTTTTTTTTTTTTTTTGTAATTGTATCCCAAACACTTTTTTTTTTGTTTGGATAAATTTGAACAACACCATCTTATAATTTAATTTAATTTTATATTTAATGTTGTGTTGTTTTCTCAATCTCATTTTAATTTGACAACATTTTCTTATTTTATATTAATTCCCTTAAAATTTAGGTTGTGACAAATTGGTATCAGAGTAGCTAGAATTTAAATTATATAGATTTTTCTTAGGATAAAGAGTCGTATATCTCTATGACTCAGCTCAATGACACCTCTCTCCGCGACCAAGTAAGCAGTCTAACCCTATTTTGTAGTATATGATATGTTGTAAAACTTGTATGAATTTATTGTATGTTTTGATTTTCGTGGTAGTTATAAAATGTCCTTGGACGTTAAAGAGTAAATGTTAACTATAAGACAATACTAGATCAATGCTATAGTGTCTAGATATGGTGAGGAGGAAAAGAGTGGTCATGAGATATCGACTAGCTTTAGTTAAATAGAGAGTTGTCGTTGCACAGTGCAAGACCTTTAATCCATGAAATTTTGGTACTAGAAATGAAGAAACTGGAGATGGTCCCCAAACGTCTGTATGGACCATTTCAAATCGCACTTTCTTTGGTTCCCTGGTCCTAAAGAGGATACCGATATGCATACATTCTCGCATGGAAGAACCTAGCTAAACCGGATCAAGGGTCCTAACCTAGTCCGACTGACCTTCTTTGGCTGGCCCTTGCCCCTGGTAACAAAGTCAACCCGTACGTGCTTTTTCTTTTCATTTAGCGAGATAGCTTACCAGCTTTTTCAGCTCATAGCAGTAGTATGAAAAGCGGAATCCTCATCCTAAGTCGAGTCCACATTGCCATACGAATCGACATCGGCCAAACTAAGAGCTACTATTTTTAATTTAACGAAAGCGAATCTAACAGTTTCAATAAAACCAACCTCTTTTAAAGAAGGAGTCGCTCTGCCTTGATCACCGTGGACATATGCAACTCCCGCTTTACCTTTGCCTACCGTGAAAAGGAAAGTTCCCTCACGATAGGCCCTCCCAACTCCCGAACGTCTTTTTATCAATCGAGAGAGGTATAGAATAGTACAACAAATCAACAAGACAAGAATGGACTCATAAGATGGGCGGTTAGGGAAGCGATTTCATTTGTGTTATTCGCCAAGGAAATGATCAAGAAATTCTCTATACACGGCTGATAGATGACCGTATTGTTGCACATCTTGAATAAAGTACCGTAGGCAAGCGAAGCTTTTGAAAATGAAAGCGTGTAGAACTCAGATCCACTTTCTCTTCAATTCTTAAACTTTGGATCTGATCTTCCTTTCGTCTCCGGGTGATTGAGAGAGAATTTAGGCCTGACGTGCATCCGATTCGGTCAACAATAAGGTACAAAGCGGATTGATTAAATGGGCTTGAAGTTTCATTATCGTTAGGTCGAAGATCTCTACTAGGTTTAGTGCACTTTGGTAGTTGCGAATGTTGCCGTAATCGAATGTCTTTCTCATTCGACATTCTCTCTTACCAAGCACTCATACTCGCCAGGGTTGAGGAGACAGTCCGTGAGCTAATTGGGTTTCGAGATTGCGTATACGCGAAAAGAGCTCGCTTTCGACTTTCTCCTCGGCGTTTTGTGCCCGGTTCTGGTTCAAGAAAGGGTTTGATCTCTTTTATTGGAGCACAATGATGCCGAAGGAGTCTTCGGAACCGGTGGAGAGGCTATGATGACTTCAGGCTTTTTTAAATAGCATGACTGATACCACAAAGAAAGGGTATCTAAGTCACACTAGTGGAATAGTTTTTTCATAATAATTATCTTGATATATGATACAAAAAACCTGCCGATGACTGATAAGGTAAGGGGTTTCAAAAGACAAAAGAATGACAATTCTACGTGTGATAGAAAAGGAGATCTTTTGTTTTTTTCAGTGTGCGCGGTTCACCTGCCTTCCTGACCACGAATAGGCTATGGAGCTTTGCACTTCGGCCCCTAAGAATACTACATCACGGTGACAGGATTCGAACCTATGACTCTCTGAAACTTCTTCATCTGTTATTTGGGCGCATCTTTCTTAAAAGGATTGTGACGACAGATGACCTATGTGACGACAGCAGACAACATGCCTGCCTTTCTGACTACGGATAGACTACGGGATTTTGCACTTTGGCCCCTGAGAATACCACATTAAGGTGACAGGATTCGAACCTATGGCTCTCTGAAACTTTTTCATCGGTTATTTGGGCGCATCTTCCTTAAAAGTATTGTGACAACAGATGACCTATTTGATGACAGCGGACAACATAATGAAAAGTTCCTAGAAAGAATACAATAGAACAATTTGTGTAATGCTCTTTTTGAATTCCGGTCGAGACGATCTTTCCAAGAATATGTTTCATTCTCTATTCTCATCTTCTTGGTTCAATGTTTAAAAACCACATTTTAAATCATATTTTCTTGCATAATTCATTTTGACATAATATTGTTGGGGGCATTTTGAGAATCAAACTACAGACCTCTCACACCCAAAATGATAATCATACCATTTAGATCACATAATATTGTTGGGGGCATTTTGAGAATCGAACTACAGACCTCTCACACCCAAAATGATAATCATACCATTTAGATCAAATGGCTTTGTAGTAGATCTATAATTCTTAGTTGCTAGTCTATATATTTTTCGTGCCTCGATATATGAAATTTTCATTTTGACATAATATTATTGGGGGCATTTTAAGAATCAAACTTCAGACCTCTCACACCCAAAACGATAATCATACCATTTAGATCAAATAGCTTTATAGTACATCTATAATTCTTAGTTGCTAGTCTATATATTTTTTGTGCCTCAATATATGAATTGAAGCTGTGCATTGCCACGCATTCCTTTGGGTTAGGCCCCATTGATAACTATTTTTTTTTTTGTTTTTTTTCCTTTCAAAATTGTGCTTTTTTTCAAATTTTTAAACACATGGAGGCTACAAGGAGATGGATACATTGATGGATCGACTTGAACTCGATGAGGACATGGAGGCTCTCATGACGCAGTTTCTTAATGGGTTAAACACAGAGATTGGGGACAAGACTGATTTATAGCCTTATTCTAATATTGAGGAGTTGTTGCACATTGCAAAGAAACTTAGCCATTGGCTAAAGAAAAGCACAAATGCTTCTTTTACTATATTTTCCAAGTCTTCTTACAAATACAACATACATGTTTATATAGCCTCAAAATGAAACTACTAAAGACATTTCAAGAGTTGTAACAGTCATACTTAATGGTCATAATTAACCATTATGTAATTGTAACCTAAAGTAAATTAAAAGTCTTGAAATACAATCATGAAATACAATAACTCTAAATTACTCTAAATTGTAATCCACCCAAAATTTATAATAATCAAACTTCATTCCTCTTCAATGTGGCATGAATTGCAACATCTTTTGATAATTTTGACAACATTTTCTTCACATCTTCGTTGAATTATATTGTATGATTGATGTCTCTTGGTTCATATCAAGAAGGGTCAGTCGGAAGCGTCAACCACAATAATTTCAAGAAAAATAAAGAGTTCATATCAGTTAAGTTCAGATAAACTTCAAGTTCAAAGCAACAAGAACCAAAAACTGGTGTGACAAAATAAGAAAAAATTTCAAGCGAAGAAAGTAGGAAAGACACGAACAGAGAAGGCAGGAAGACTCGACAAATCGAGAAGTGATTTTCAATAGCACCTAGTAGGTTGGAAGAGACTCCTCATTATGAGATCAGCTGGAAGCGCATCGAGAGACCTAAAGTCAGCCTCATCCAATAAATTGTGTGGGGGGCAGATGTCACAGTCATGATTGCCCAAGGCGTGTTGCCTGTGGTTGCATGTTGCATGTCTCAGCCATTCTTGTAAACGATTTGTTGTCCAAGGCGATTATTTGGACAATGTTATTGTTTACCGGTTATTTAGGCGACACGCCTTGAGCAATAATGACCGTCACAATTGGCTAAGACATTTGTTGTCCATATGTTATTGTTGTCCAAGAGACTCCTCATTATGAGGTCACGATTGGCTAAGACATTTAAAGAAGTTTTACCTAGGGCAACTTCTATCACAATCCTCTTCTCGCTCTCTGAAACTTCTTTAAACGTTATTGTTCACTGGTTATTTGGGCGCATCTTCCTTAAAAAGATTGTGACGACAGATGACCTAGGTAAAACTTTTATTGGGAGATCAGTGCAATAGAGAATCTATGTCCCTTTCCTGAAACCTTCAGCGGACAACATAACAAAGAGTTCCTAGAAAAAATATCATAGAACAATTTGTGTAATGTCTTTGAAGTTAGGCTTGAGGCTCTATCTTATCTCCCAAGAATATGGTTCATTCTCTATTCACATTGAAATTCTGCAATAGAAAGTGGTACCCTCGTCTTATTTTACAAAACTTTCTCAAGTCCTCATGGAATGATTTGAAAGTGGTACCCACATCTTCTTTTATAAGACTACCTCGGCCTTCATGGAATGATTATGCTATGTTGATTCTTAGAGAAGGGAGTAGGAGTAAGAGTAGATGACTGTTTATGGTCCAAGTCCTTAAAAAGTAAGTCTTTATGTCAAGAAAGGAGAGGAATCCTCATAGTTTCCAAGATTTGAAAAGAATCATACATACACAAATTTCCTTTGTTTATTTATCCAAATATCCATTTGAATTACTTCTTGATTCAAGGTTTAAAAAACCAATTTCAAATCTTATTATATTGCATGCTTCAATTTGATATACTTGTTGGGGGCATTTTGAGAATCAAACTCGAGACCTCTGCACCCGAAGCGAGAATCATACCACTAGACCAAATGCCTTATAGTGGGTCTATCATTTTTAGTTGTTTTTCCATATCTTTTATGCGCCTCAATATTTGAAATTTATCCACATGTTTTTGTTTCAATTCTAGAAATATAAATGATATCGATAGAAATACATAATTTTACAATGCAAATAAGAAAAACTGGTGATCAAGTTTTAGATAAAAGTAGCAAACATGTTGATAGATATAAAAATAAATTTAAGTTCTTTCTCTGGCCTAATTATCAATTGGAAGATTTAGCTGATATGAATTGTTATTGGTTTGATACCAATAATAACAGTCATTTTAGTATGCTAAGGATCCATATGTGTCCATAAAAATTAGTTAATAATATATTTTTCTTATATTGGCCATAATATCTCTCAACCAAATGCATTAGTTGAAAATGTATTTAATATTTTGCTTTTGTCCTTTTCTTTTTTGGAATGGTCTTATGTCTCCATTCCATTTGAAAAAATTGATATTTTGTTTGGTAATTTTAAACTCATTATTTTTTTTTTTTTTTTTGTTCATCCCACCTAATTTGTAAAAAAAAAAAAAAATCATACTACTAGACCAAATGTCCTTATAGCGGATCTATCATTTTTAGTTGCCCGTGTATATATGTTTTCCGCACCTCAATATATGAAATTTATCCAACCTCAATATATGAAATTTATCCACATATTTTTGTGCTTTAGAACCTACTATTATTGTCATGTTAACTTCACATGGTCTATCACACAGTTGAAGCAGCATTGCCACTCGAGCCCATGCATTCCTTTGGGATAGATATGTTAAAAATTAGACCAATTTGATAACTATTTTGTTTTTTTTTTCAAAATTATGTATTTTATCCTTTTATTAAAAAAAGAAAAGAAAAGATAAGAAAACATTTGAATTTTAAGCAAAATTTCACACCAAACTAAGTTTTTTAAAAATATTTTTATTTATTTATTTTTTCTTTATTGTAATTTTCCAAACATAGATGAATCTGGAGTAGCTAGTTTTCAAAACTACTTCTTTGCTACAATTGAACCATATTTATATTGTAAAATGGGATTAACTTCCTTTAAGTTTATATAGTTTCTTTTTATTACTATGTTTACTTCTATCTCATATTACTCCATTTGTATTTACTTCATTTTATACAAAAGTTCACCGTAATTAATAAATCCATGTGCTTAATACATTCCCTACAAAAATAAACTTGTTTGTATTGGGATAAATTACAATGAACACGGAGAAAAGAAATCCCAAAAATAAGTAGAAGGTTGAGAATTTCACTCAATCACACAATATCAAAGCTCGACTACATGGCTCACATGCTATTCTACCACAAGAATGGCATGAAACTTGCATAGATGATGCTTGGATTTTGAAGGGAAACTTCTCAACTTGAGAGATCAATTTCATTCATCACAAATCTGATTTTTACATAATAATTTGTGGGTATTTATAGTCTCCCCATAAAAGAAGTTAGTGGCCGGGATTTAATCTCGATCCCCTTAAATCTCCAGCAAAAAAAAAAAAAAAAAAAGTCAATTTGACAATTCTACCGTTACAAACTTTATGAAATTAAAAATAAATAAAGTTTTCTAACAACTCATGTATAATGATGCTTGCAACTTCATTTGCTCCTTCAACTGTGTAAATATTCACTTCTGAAGCTCCAAATGGTCCTTCCTCAATCTAATAAGCTTGTAGCACATGAAATAATAGTTGAACCGAGCCAATCTAATTTTGTAGATGAAGAATGAATGCTTGTTGAAACTTCTTGGCCTTAGATTGTGGAATAGGTCCAGTTGAAACATTTGGAATACCGTGATTCTCTTCAAAAGCATTCGTCCTCGAATCAAACAATCATCACCTACATCAAAAGGACTCAAGTCAGCAACATTGAAAGTAGAATGTGCTGAAAATTCTCCTAGAAGATCACTTTATATGCATTGTTATTAATTCTTTCAAGGACTTGATAAGGGTCATCCCCTCTTGGATGTAACTTTGTCTTCCTTTGAGATGGGAATCACTCCTTGCGAAAATGTATCCAAACCGAGTTACTGGGTTGAAAAATGATTTCATTCCGTCCTTTGTTAAATCTTGAAGCAACATTGAAATTTTGTTTCTCAATTGTCTCCTTCCCCTCTTTATGCAATGTTTTGATCCTATTTACTTGTTGCTGCTTTACTCACAAAAATATTAGAATGTATAGAAAGCAAATCAAGACGCGTAAGTGGATTAAATCCATAAGCAACTTCAAAAAGAGAACAATGAGTGGCAAACATTCATCCCAAGACTTAATATTCTTACAAATAATAGCCCTAAGCAATGCTTCTCATGTTCTATTAACCACCTCAATTTGCTCATTAATCTGAATATGACATGTAGTTGAAAACAATAATTTATTACCCAATTTATAACTTAATATTCTTATAAATAATAGCCGTAAGCCATGCTCCTAATATTTTATTAACCACCTCAGTTTGCTCATGAGTTTGAGGATGACATGCAGTTGAAAACAATAATTTGGTACCCAATTTATCCACCATACTCTTCAAAAGTGACTTAAAAATTTAACATCCCTATCTTTTTTGTGTGCAGCAAACATTGGCAACATTGACAACAAAACTTATAAACATCGTGTTTCATGGCAAAGGTCATATGGATCGTGATGAGCATTTTCTCCCATATCTTGGTTTTGCTAACTAACATTTTCCAATAACTCCCAAACTTCATTACCTTATATAACCTCTTGGGATAAGGATTCGTATAACATTTCATAAAATAAGATCTACTGATGAATTTCATAGCATTTGAAGGTCATCTAGATCATGAACCGAAGGTAAATTACCTTAAGGGCATTTTACACCGTTTCTTGGTTTACCTACTTATCCTTATCCAATGACCACCAAATTTCATATCTAACCTCAACATACTATAATATGCTCAGTATTAAAATTTGATAGGCAGTGCTCATATAGTGGGTTATTTTAGCGTTACTTAAATCTCAAGCTATTTGATCGGTTCAGGGTCTTAACTTACGGTTCTTTGGGTTTTTCTTTCATATATCCTTAATTCATACTTGGTTTAGGGTTCATATGAAAATCCAAGCGATTTCTACAAGTATTTCTTAACAAAAAGTCCAAGGTGGCTACTTGCCTCGTCGTCGACGTTTGGGACCTCAATTCTTGAGCTCCCAGTATCTGAAGTACTTCAAATTTCATTCCACATACTCCTTATTGTGTCTAGTTTCTGAAACCATAATGTTTTTTATGAGAATCGGTCTGGAATGAGGTTAAAATTGAGAAAACCCGAGAAAAGGTCAAATTTTGAGTTGACTTGGATAGTTCAGTTGAACTGGCCATATCATCATTTTCTTCCTCTGAACAGGAAGAAGATGCGCATTTTTCACGTCGCCGCCATCTGAAACTCAGCCTGTACAGCCACATTTAACAGTGTTTCTCTCCTCGATTTCTTCGTGAAACTTAAAGATGGGTGTTACAAGGAAGGGCTAGGGATTGATTTGATACCTTATCATGGATCGTAGCCTAAGATATTCGCTTCCAAAGTTCATCCAATATCTGATTTATCACTGGAGATAAAACAAATAATTTCTTATTGAGTAGCCGATTCTAGGGGTTTCAAGGCCCTATTTCTTCATTGAACCTCTTCCATATCCTATCTTCAAGCTAAAGGAATTGGTTTGGAGGAACGTCTTTGAGTGTAAGACCTTAATTTCAAGAAATCGTTCTCACTCACTCGAAACTCCAGATCTCTTCGGTAGCTTGTTCTACGATGTTTCAGCTCTCGATTCCTTCATCAAGTTTACTCAACTTCTTCCTCTGAAGCTAGAGGAATCCTTAATTTGAAGGAAAAGAGATCGTAGATAGGAATTCGACTCTTATCCCCAATTTAATTTTGAAACCTATTTCCTTCAATTCGACACGCTCTCGAGGTTATTTTTCTGCGTGGTCTTTTATGGAAGCATTCCTTCGAGGTGCAGAAACTGATTGGAATCATTCTTGCTCGACGAATCATCATGTATCCTTGGATTGGATTTTAAAGTTTTTCTTGAAGTTCTTCAATGGCTGATTGAATTGGGGGAATGGTTTCTGGGCACTTTCAGCACTCTATTCCTTCATAGAACTTGTGGGTAATCTTGTTTTGAACTGGTAGGAATAAGTTTGAAGAGAAATGGTGGAGGATAGCTCTCGAATTTGAAAGAAATCTGAGAGTAGGAGACCCATAATCTAAACACTTATTGTCTTCGATTGGGGGATCGACCTTTCTTGATTCTTATTCCGTATTGTTGCTCCTACTTCAGACTTCATAGGAGGAGCTTAAACTAACATTGAGAGCTCCAGATTCTTCGTTATCCAAGTCTTTGATTGGCAACCCATCCAGAGGAGCGTCGATTGCATCGATTCCATCAACAGTCTTCCCATGAGTTTATGGCGCATGACCCATTTTTTATACTATTGCAACCAACGTAACTCTTAGGTCCTATGAGAAAGTTCCAATGAAAAATAAAGCTTTTTAAGGTGTGGTTCTCTACCGCCCAACTTGTCAAACTCACTCGGGTGCTCATCTCAATCATGATGTCGTTCAATAAGAGGGACCTCAAAAACAACTAGATTATCGCATTAACCATTTGAATAACCTCAACCCCAATTGTTGGAATCAAACCCGAGTCTCCTGGGTGAAAGCCAAATATCCTTACCGCTGGACGACAATGGATTTTTGGTGTAGATGTCCTGAAGTCTTTTGTCAAATCGCTGAAGAGTTTTAGCATGATCTTTTGCTTAATGTCTAACTCTTCGACACGTCCTTCCCTGTGTGTGTTAGAGTTCTCAGAGCTACCGCAACGTTTCGAGCTGTTCTATTATGTGGCTCTTTCTTCAAAAGAGTCAACATCAAACGTTAGGTCTTTGATTGGCAACCCATCCAGGGGAGCGTCGATTGCATCAATTCAATCAACTATCTTCCCATGAGTTTATGGTGCATGACCCATTTTTTATACCAGTTACCTTCGAGCACTACCATAGTTTTGCATCGTCCATGAGATGCATTGCGGCTAACGTAACTCTCAGGTCGTATGAGAAAGTTCCTGTAACCCTCAACTCTCAGGTCGTATGATAGAGTTCTTAGAGCTACCACGACATTTCGAGGTGTTCGATCGTGTGACTTTTTCTTCAAAAGAGTCAACATCAAACGTCAGGTCTTTAATTGGTAACCCATCATGGGGAGCGTCAGTTGCATCGATTCCATCAATGGTCTTCCCATGAGTTTATGGTGCATGACCCATTTTTCATATCATCCACCTTCGAGCGCCACCGTCCATGAGAGGCATTGTGGCCAACGTAACTCTTAGGTCCTATGAGCAAGTTCCTATAACATTCAAGTATTGTTCTACGTAAAAAATAAATTTTTTTAATTCCTTAGCATCCCAGTTCCATTCAAGGGTTTGTTTTTTTTTTTATTTTCAGTTTGTTAAGCCCAACATGAGATTGGCTTGGGGTGTGGTTCTCTACGACTCTCCTTGTCCAACTCACAGCCATGATAGCCTTCAACAAAAGAGACCTTGAAAATGACCGGATTATCACATTAACCATTTGAATGACCTCAACCTCACTTGTTGAAATTGAACCAAATATCTATGACATAACACTATTAATGGTTCAAAGTTCATAAAAGTTTTTTTAATCTAAGTTACTATTGAACTTGACCATTATAGTGCCTCTCAAACCAAGTTCACAAAAGTCTTTTGAATTTAAGATACTATTGAACTCATCCATTATAGTGCTTCTCAAACCTAGGTAAAGTTTAAATATAATTGGTGACAAAAGATGAAACTATAAAATAAAAGAAATAAGAAAATAAAATTTCATTGTCGAGAATCAAACTCGAGTCTCCTCAATGAAAGCCAGATCTTCTGTGTAATGTCTAACTCTTCGACACGTTTTTTTTTATGTGTGTGATAGAGTTCTCAGAGATATCGCCACGTTTCTTGTTGTTCGATCATGTGGCTCTTTCTTCAAAAGAGTCAACATCAAACATTAGGTCTTTGATTGGAAATCCATACAGGGGAGCGTCGATTGCTTCAATTCCATCAATGGTCTTCCCATGATTTTTTGGTGCATGAATAGTTTTTTATACAATTCACCTTCAAGCGCCACCATAGTTTTGCATCGTCCATGAGATGCATTGTGGGCCAACGTAACTCTCAGGTCCTCTAAGCAAGATCCTATAGTCTTGAAGTATAATATCAAAACATATTAATGTATTTCATATGTTAAATATTAAAATAATTGATGTGTATCATAAACATTAAATAAAAATATATATTTGAAATTTGAATGAGATTCAAATATATAATTTGACAAAAATTATCACAAGTTCACCGTAAATAGAACCCTACGGTTAAGTAAAAAATTATCAATACTGTGACATTTTAGGTGATATTTTGCAGAGGAAGCTGATAAGGTCTTCAAGGAGCATGTGGTCATGTCTTGACATTTTAGGTTAACAACATGGTGAAAAGAAACTAGAAATTCTGATACTCGTAACTACAAACCTTTGAATAAGGTTTTAGAATAAATAAGATATCCAATCCAAAAAAAAAAAATGATTTGATAAAAAGAATTTAGAGTCGAATGTTTTTATAAAATTCGACATGAAATTGGGATTTCGGAAAATTCTAATTTCGTAAAAGGACAAATATAAAATAGCATTTAATGTCCAATTTAGAAAACATGAGAGGAACGTCATGCCATTTAGGCTAAAAAACGCTCCATCCGAATTTCAGAAGATTATGAATGATATTTTCAATCCTTTGAAAAAATTTCAATAGTTTATATTGATGATGTGTTGATATTTTCTAAAACCATTAAGATCAACACTTTAAACATCTACATACATTCATTAACGTAATCAAAAGAAATCAACTAGTTGTGTCCATACCAAAAATCAAATAATATCAAACTCAAATCCGTTTTCTTGGATTTTAAATTTATTTGAGCCTTATTAAAACCCATCCAATGGTCCATTGATGATAAGATAAGGAATCAACTACAAGGGGAATAAGATTCGGATTACCTTGTTGATCGAATATCTAAAGCCAAGAACACTTTGTTTGAGATTCGAATCACTCCAGAAGCAAAGATAGATCATGTCTAGCTTCAATGATTCTTGTTGATCAATTATCTCAACGCAAGAACACTTGTTTGAGATTCGAATCACTCCACAAGCAAGATTGATCATGTCGAGCTTGAATGATTCTACATGCAATCTAAACTACATAGAATTGCAAAGAATCTTAGCCATTGGCTAAAGAAGAGCACAAATGCTCCTTTTACTATATTTTCCAAGTCTCCCTTACAAATACAACATACATGGCTTTATATAGCCTCAAAATGAAACTATTAAAGGCATTCCAAAAGTTGTAACATTAATACTTAATGGTCATAATTAGCCATTATGTAAATATAACCTAAAGTAAATAAAATGTCTTAAAATACAATAACTCTAAATTGTAACCCACCCAAAATTTATAACCATCAAACTTCATTCCTCTTCAATGTGACATGAATTGAAACCTCTTTTGATAATTTTGACAACATTTTCTTCATATCTTCATTGAAGTATATTGTATGAATGATGTCTCTTGGTTCATATCAATTGAGTTTGTCTCAAACTTTGGTGATGACGTATCCTAGAAAAGGCAATTTCAAAAAAAAATTAGGTTCTCTCAATTATGTGTCTTATATCTTTCAAGATATCCAGCACATTTACAAATGTCTTGATGAGTGTCTTTAAAATAAACAAGACTGTGTCTTGATGAGTGTCATTAAAATAATACAAAGTCTTGTATGGTAAGGGATATCTCTGCAACCCAAAAAAATCAAATCATTAGTCAAATAAACTCTCTGCTTAAGTCTTATTGACCCAAGGGCAGATCTCATAGTGAAACCTGACCCATCAATATCGGATATGGAGGTATCTAAAATTGTCAAAGAGGACAGAGAATCAGTTATCATATTTCATTCAAAAGCCTCTAATAATACCATACAGATTACAAAATAGTAAAAAAAAATATATATATATATATATTATTCCCATTGTACTCTGTGTACAAAAATTTTAAAGGAAATTTTGAGGTTAATTATATTATGTCTTATTTTCTTCGATTTGTATTTAATAGCTTTTGGAAGTTTGTAGATGACATTATGTTTGAATTATCTTTTTGGCGTATTTAAATGCTTGTAATATTCAAGTTTGAAAACATTGTGGAATACAAAAACTTTGTGTTTGAAACCATTTGGGTGTTATGTTTCTTTCAAACCTTGTTTTAGGTTTGGTGTTAAAATCTATTCATTCGATTAGTCATGATCAAGTTAATTCTTGAGTGAGTCGTCTTGGAATCTAAGAGTGACAATCATAGATTCCAAGTTCAATCTAAGAGTTATGTATCCTTTTAACCCGCTCTTGGATGAAATCAATTCGTTAAGTTAGCTTTCTTTGCGAAAGTTTGCAAGGATACTACGACTTCTAGCTTTGTTGGCGTTTATCAAAATCGTTGACAAAATAAAGTTTAACAAGTTGTTCTATGGTGTAGTGATTAGCACTTTCAACTTTGAATCTAACGACCTGTGTTTAATTCCCGATAGGTAATCCACCAATTTATACAAAATTGGTCCATAGCCGTTTCGGTAGGGTCACTTTTGTTCCGATAATCTGTAGAAGTGGTCACTAAGGTTGAGATCATACAAAATGGGTTCATAGCTCAATGCTAGAGCATTTGACTGCAGATCAAGAGGTCACCAATTCGAATCTAGTTTGGCTCTTCTATCTTGGATAGAAATTTGTTACACTTTTTGGACCGACACTATGTCTAAGGGGTCATGATATGAACCAAGAGACACCAATCATACAATATACTTCAATGAAGATGTGAAGAAAAGGTTGTCAAAATTATCAAATGATGTTTCAATTCATGCTACCTTGAAGAAGAATAAAGTTTGATTGTTGTAAATTTTGGGTGGGTTACAATTTAGAGTAATCTAGAGTTATTGTATTTTAAGACATTTTATTTACTTTAGGTTACATTTACATAATGGCTAATTATGGTCATTAAGTATGAATGTCACGGAATGCCTTTAATAGTTTCATTTTGAGGCTGTATAAAGCCATGTATGTTATATTTGTAAGCAGACTTGGAAAATATATTAAAAGAAGCATTTATGCTCTTCTTTAGCCAATGGCTAAGTTTCTTTGCAATTCTATGTAGTTTAGGTTGCATGTAGAATCATTCAAGCTCGACATGATCAATCTTGCTTGTGGAGTGATTCGAATCTCAATCAAGTGTTCTTGCGTTGAGATATTTGATCAACAAGAATCATTCAAGCTAGACATGATCGATCCTTCTTGTGGAGTGATTCGAATCTCAAACAATGTTCTTGCCTTGAGATATTCGATCAACAATATACTCACTCCATGTTTTCCATATTTTTCATGTAACTAAGAGTAGTTGCCCTAGACGAACAACACTCATGAAAACTATTTTTGATGTTTTAAAATGATTTTTTTAACCTTTCCCTTATTTTGTATTATGAACCTATAATCTCTATTTTAAATATAATGTAAATATATATGTTCATTATATTTTAATTTTTTTTTATTTCAAGAAAACATTTTACTTTGTTTTCAACCTCTTAACTTGCAATCTAAAAATGTAACTTTTTAGTATGAATATTAATATAAGTTGCATTCCTCTATTGACAAAATCATTACTTTCAAAATTAGTGCCCTTCACATTCTAAAATAAGGTTCTAACTACAAGTGAGTTGCATAAATCATCTCCCTTTTGTTTTCACTCACTCCTCTTCTTCAACCTATGACCCATTAATATTTCATCTCCTTGTTTGTTTAGCTTTTTTAAATACCCTTATTTCATTCCTAAATCTATAAAATGTTTCCTATTTTTATTCATTTTCTCTTTTCTTAAATATCAAAATCTTAAATAAAAAGGAAGGGCTCTCTAAAATATTCTTCTTTGCTAGTAATTTCACATAAGTTAACATTTTAAAAATCGTTAAATTAAAAAATCCTACATTGATATATTCGTAATTTCATGTAGTCTTCATAAGTTTGCCGGCAACATTGTTTGTTGTCAAGCTTGATAATGTGAGTTTGTAACCCATTCGTTAGGGTTCTTGGAATGATTCTCTAGATTTTCCCTTCCATGTTGGGAGTTGGGTCATGGGTCTTGTGATATGAACCAAGAGACATCAATCATACAATATACCTCAATGAAGATGTGAAGAAAATGTTGTCAAAATTATCAAAGATGTTGAAATTTATGCCACATTGAAGAGGAATGAAGTTTGATGGTTATAAATTTTGGGTGGATTTACAATTTAGAGTAATTTAGAGTTATTGTATTTCATTATTGTATTTTAAGACTTTTAATTTACTTTAGGTTACAATTACATAATGGTTAATTATGACCAAGTATGAATGTTACAACTCTTGGAATGTCTTTAGTAGTTTCATTTTGAGGCTATATAAAGCCACGTATGTTGTATTTGTAAGAAGACTTGAAAAATACAGTAAAATGAGCATTTGTGCTTTTATTTAGCCAATGGCTAAGTTTCTTTGCAATTCTATGTAGCTTAGGTTGCATGTAGAATCATTCAAGCTAGACATGATCAATCTTACTTGTGGAGTGATTTGAATCTCAAGTAAGTGTTCTTGCGTTGAGATATTTGATCAACAAGAATCATTCATGTAACGGAACCGAAAAAAAAATGATGGTCGTCGGCAGAGCCGAAAACTCCGGCGAACGCCGGAGTTTTCGCTCACACACGACCCACAAAGGGCAGCCGAGGGCTGGGATGCCTCAAAATCGCGTCCCCGACCTTCAGCCACCCTGAAAGAACCTGCAAAGAAACGAAAACGGTAAGGAAAAAGGAGAGAGAACAGAAAACCGACGAAACTCCGGCGAAGCCGAATCGTACGAATCGACGTCGAAAACCCCCATTTCACACCACAAAAGTAATCCCAGAACCCTTTACACACATCAGAAGTAGGTTCTACGCGAATCCCGTACGCTGAACACCATCGGCAAGGAAGACGAAACAGCGGACTTCCGAGCTTCTCCAGATCTGGGAGTGCGAGGCCCTTACCAACGAAATTGGTACCAAAAATGGGGTTAGGGTGAAGGATAACCTCGGGAACGGGGGAAAAAAGAGGGAAAAAGGACGTCGGGACGACGTTGTGGAAGAGAGAGAGGGACCGCCGGAAAATCGCGCAGGCAGTCGGGCGAAGAGGACGAAGTTCAACCCGCGATCTGGATCCGAAAACCCGAACCGAACCCCGTACCTTCGGTCAGCCCAAAACCCACGTTACCCGCAGCCCAAACACCCGACCTTCAATCACGAGCCGGCCCATCAACCCGCGGCCCGTCACCCGCGAACCGGCCCGTCACCTGCGTTCGGTCCGAGACCCGCGAGCGGCCCGTTAACCCACGCCTCGACCCGAAACGCCTGCACACACTCGCTCTCGGATTGTGCCACGTGTCACGTCTGCAGCGCGGCTACTCTCGGCTCAGGCGGCTTCATCGACTCGGTGGTGGCTCGGCGGCTCCGGCGGCTTATTGGGCTCGGGAAAACCTGTTTCCAGCCGGTTTGACACCGTTCCGACCCTCTCGGACCTAGTTTCGGCCCTGTTTAAGGTAAAAGGGATCATTTTAAGGTCGTATTTCACAAATTCCAGTTGGGAATTTATTCTTATTTGTGAAATACTAACGAAAGTGGCTCATGAACCAATAGGAACCAACCACCAACGGAAGCGTAGAACGTCCACGAGGAGCTAGGAGCTTACGTTATATTCTAGGGAGTACTTCGGCTAAGGCCTACCAAGTAAGTGGCTCACCCGTTGTAGGTTACGCGTTAATTGCGGTATGTTGGCACGTGCCCGTGCTTACGCACGTGCCATTAAATTGTTTGCTAGCTTAATGTGCTTAAGTACGAAATCATGTGAACGTGAATGTATGTTGTTTATGCTGCTTAGTTGATGTGTTATGAATGCATATGACGATGTGTGACCCTTGTATGATTATGGCTTGTTGTACGAGTATTGCAATGTAACTGAATGAATTGTATGACATGAAATACGGTAAATTGCATGATACATAACCCCGCTAGGAATATATATGATATGTAACGAAATGAGAATGAGAATGACATGTAAGCATGAAAACGTGACACGGGGTTATGTTCATTAAATGATGACTGTAGGACTAGTGGGACCTCATGCATATTGTGTGATCATGCATTTGGGGGGATACCCCTATCCCGTCACGAGGGTACGGACGCGTACATCCAAATGGCAAAACCACGATCGTTATGCCCTACATAGCGCTACCGTGACGGTTTTAGTTTTAACGGGTCCCGGTGGGCCCCTAGAGCATGCCCACCGGCTAGGGACAGTGGCCCAGCGGTGTGCGAACTAGCTGGTGAGCCCATACTCGCACGTATGGGCTGCGTGTAGAGTATATGGTACATGTCCACGATTACCTGTTAGGATTACACCGTTGGGAAAACGAAATGAAACGAAACGAAACGAAAAAGAAACGGAACGAAACGAAACGAAACGAAATATAGGTCCCATCATTTCATTGCATGTGTTTGTTGCATTTAACCCCAATAGTGGGGTCACTTACTGAGTATTTCTTTAAATACTCAGGCCATGTGCTACTACATTTTTCAGGTTAAGGCAAAGCATTCCTGTACGGCTGACAACGGCATCGCAACTCAAGATCATAGCACATGCATAGGCTAGTGGTATTTATTTTCCTAGACTTAGGATAGAATAGGATGTTTTAAACTTAAACGCTTATTTATTTTATTTCGGGTCTTTTGTTGTGTCGTTTTAAAGATGTTTTTGAAACACGTAAGTCCATGGTTGTGTTTTTAAGTTAAAGGTTATGTTTTATGGAATCTAAATGAAGTCTTCCGCATTTAATGTTTATGGTATGTATACAGTAGCGATCTTAAATTAAGTGGAAAATTTCGGGTCGTTACAATTCAAGCTAGACGTGATCGATCTTGCTTGTGGAGTGATTCGAATCTCAAACAATGTTCTTGCCTTGAGATATTCAATCAACAAGGTAATCCGAATCTTATTCCCCTTGTATTGATCCGTTATCTTATCATCTTGGGTGAAGGAACCGTTGGTTTACCGCTCCTAAGAGTTAAGTTGAGGCTAGTTTCACATAGTATCATTGTCTTTGAGATAACAATTCTTTTCTATTTTATCTAATTTTTTTAAATATGGGTTCATTTCCAAATGCATGCTAACACCCTTATTGTTGAATAAATGACATGAAACTAGTTTCACAAAGTAACGTTGCCTTTTGCTCCTATTGGTGGAAGGATAGTAGGTTGATCATACCTATAGGGTAGTTTTAAGCGTGACAACCAGACTAATTTTTTTTTTTTTTTTTTTTTTAAAAATTAGAATTATAACAATCTGCCTAAAACCTTCCTACTAATTTTGCTTCATTTCTAAATGCACGCAGACAAAGTAGAGAAATGAAAACATGTAAATGGTAAACTCAAACATTTCAAAGAAATAAATAAGTTTTGATGGTATCAATGCTAACCAGAAAACAATCAACCAAATTTATTTCAAACATAGAAAACTTTATATCTCCATATTGTAAAGCCAATAAACCAAAGGGCCTAATATAGTAGAGGAATAAAAAAATGTTACCCTCATTTGTGGTGTGTTGTGCCATAAGTGATCAATGGATGTTGCCTTTGACACATTCCTACTATTTTTTTTTTTTTGGTCTATATTTTGAAACTATTTTAAGCACTTTTCTCGTGTACTCCTTATAATTTTACCTTTTAAGGTTGTAAATATTTGTGTACGGGTGACTATTATGATTATGAGTCAACTGAGTTAAGTGGAAATAATTTTTGAAGATGAAATTAAAGTATTAATTTTGATGTCATCTTTACCGGAGTTTTGGGATATTGTTATTAATGAGATTCAATCTAATGCCATTAGTAATTCACAATGATAATATTCAAAATACTTGAAAAAAAAATGGGGAGGAGCGAATTCCATCTTGCACCCCACGTCCCCAGCTATTCACCCAGTCTTACCCCTGAAATGGGAGGCCTATTGAGTCGGTGAACTCGAGCCACTCTCACCCATGCAAATCTAAGGATAATTCTGAATGAACAGGAGTTCATGGTTGGCTCAGGATTAAGATCGAGTTACCTAGGTCATCGAATGAAAATAAAATCAGTCTCAACAATAAACGACATTATAAAGTGAGAGTGATTTTCTTCATGGTTTGATCTTATGCAATACTCATTGCATAGGATGCCCCCACTCACATGTCTCCACGTGTACAATTTAGTGATCACATTGTTTATATCATATAAAAAGTGGGCCGCATCCATAGTGTCCCTATAATAAGGTACTCAGCCTTATTCTTATACTATAGATCATTTTGACTATATACTTGAACTTAATCCACTTTTATGTCTCTACATATAGTTCAAGTAATCATACTATAGCCAGAGTGTTCTTACTTTATTGGATTTAGATTAATGATCGTAAGGTTCACTTTATTCAATATTAATCTTTACTGAATAAACAACAATAATAATTTTATTGAAAATAGAATATGTTTTTGTTTACAAACTATGAGTTTTAGGACATAAAACCCAACAAACTCCTACTTGGACTAAAACTCTAGTGGGGTTTTATAACGTTGAGTAGAGAAAAGGATATAAATACAATAAACTAGGGCATCACATACTCATGCCTAGATTACATAACTCGTAGTCCTAGACTCATTAGGTGCCCTTCAAACACTTTAGCCGTGAGGGGCTTTGTAAATGGATCAGCAATGTTGTGCTCTAAAGCTGTTTGTGTGACGATCACATCTCCTTGTTGCACAATCTCCCTTATGAGATGATATTTGCGCTCAATATGTTTTCCTCGCTTATAGCTTCTTGGTTCTTTTGAATTTGCAACTGCTCCACTGTTATCACAATAATGAGTGACGGGAAGATGCATATTTGGAATGACTTCCAAATCAGTTAAGAACTTCCTAAGCCATACAGATTCTTTTGCTGCTTCACAAGCAGCAACATACTCAGCCTCCATGGTGGAATCAGCAATGCAACCTTGCTTTATGCTTCTCCATATTATTGCTCCTCCATTCAGAGTGAAGACAGATCCTTATGTCGATTTCCTCGAATCTACATTGGTCTGAAAATCTGAGTCAGTGTACCCTATAAGGATCAAATCCTTAGCACTGTACATTAGAATATAGTCCCTCGTTCTCTTAAGATACTTGAGGATATTCTTAACGGCAGTCCAATGAGCACGTCCCGGATTTGATTGATATTTGCTAACAATTCCCACAACATAGCATATGTCGGGTCGAGTACATAGCATGGCTTACATCAGACTACTGACTGCTGATGCATAGGGAATGTGTCTCATATCCTCAACTTCTTGAGGTGTCTTAGGACTTTGTTCCTTCGACAAATGAACTCTATGCCTGAAAGGTAACAATCCTTTCTTGGAGTTCTGCATCTTATATCGAATTAACATTTTGTCGATGTACGATGTCTGAGACAATGCTAGTGTTTTGTTCATGCGATTCCGAACAATTTGGATTCCAAGAACAAACTGAGCCTCTCCCAAATCTTTCATTTGGAATTGTGTCGCTAGCCAATGCTTAATGTTAGTCAGAAATCCCACATCATTCTCAATGAGTAGAATATCGTCAACGTACAACACCAGGAAAGCTATTGTAGAGTTGACTATCCCTTTATAAACACAAGGTTCGTCAACATTCTGTTTAAAGCCATAAGATTTAGTCGCAGTATCAAACTTTATATTCAAGGATCGAGATGCTTACTTCAACTCATAAATGGATCTTTTAAGTTTGCAAACCCTTTGCTTGTGATCCTGTTCAATGAACCCCTCTTGTTGAGCCATATAGATACTCTCTTCAAGATTGCCGTTTAGAAAGGCTGTCTTAACATCCATTTGCCAAATTTCATAATCATAAAATGTGGCAATAGACAAGAGTATTTTTATCGATTTAAGCATAGCAACAGGAGGGAATGTTTCTTTATAGTCCACCCCCTCTCTTTGGGTATAACTCTTTGCTACTAGTCGAGCTTTAAAGGTCTGTACCTTACCAGTTTGGTCTCGTTTCCTCTTATAGATCCATTTGCAACCAATAGGTTTTACCCCATCTGGTTGATCTACAAGTTCTCAGACTGAATTGAAGTACATTGACTCCATTTCAAGATTGATGGCTTTAATCCACTTATCTTTATCTTCATCATTCATTGCCTATTTATAGGTCAATGGATCCTCAACGCCATCATCAGGTATGATGACTTGAGTTTCTGCCAATCCCAAGTAACGATCGGGTTGAGTTATAACTGATATGAACCAAGAGACATCAATCATACAATATACTTCAATGAAGATGTGAAGAAAAAGTTGTCAAAATTATCAAAAGATGTTTCAATTCATGCCACATTGAAGAAGAATGAAGTTTGATTGTTATAAATTTTGGGTGGGTTACAATTTAGAGTAATTTAGAGTTATTGTATTTTAAGACTTTTAATTTACTTTAGGTTACAATTACATAATGGCTAATTATGACCATTAAGTATGAATGTTACAACTCTTGGAATGTCTTTAGTAGTTTCATTTTGAGGCTATATAAAGCCATTTATGTTGTATTTGTAAGCAAACTTGGAAAATATAATAAAAGAAGCATTTGTGATCTTCTTTAGCCAATGGCTAAGTCTCTATGCAATTCTATGTAGTTTAGGTTGCATGTAGAATCATTCAAGCTCGACATGATCAATCTTGCTTGTGGAGTGATTCGAATCTCAATCAAGTGTTCTTGCATTGAGATATTTGATCAACAAGAATCATTCAAGCTGGACATGATCGATCTTGTTTGTGGAGTGATTCGAATCTCAAACAATGTTCTTGCCTTGAGATATTCGATCAACAAGGTAATCCGAATCTTACTCCCCTTGTAGTGATTTCCACATATCATTTGTTATCAGAGCTTCAGGCTAAAGATCGAATATATGTTTCCTTTGCATTTTTTTTCAATTTAATTTTTATTTACTTTTATCTTTTTAGATTTTAATCGACCAAGAGTTCAAAATTCAATCTTTGCTGTGTTCAAAATTTTGAGAGGTGAGATTGAGAGCTTCATATGTGTAAATGAGTGCAAAAAGAGTGGCCTAAAAAAAAAATCCTTGAGTGTATACACGTGAGCGATTGTTGTGAAGTCCTTTGTATTTCCATATCTTATTTTTTGCAGCAAAGTTCGACAAATAGATTCGAGGACGAATCCTCTTGAAGAAATGGAGAATGATATGAACCAAGAGACATCAATCATACAATATACTTCAATGAAGATGTGAAGAAAATGTTGTCAAAATTATCAAAAGATGTTTCAATTCATGCTACATTAAAGAAGAATAAAGTTTGATTGTTGTAAATTTTGGGTGCATTACAATTTAGAGTAATTTAGAGTTATTGTATTTTAAGACATTTTATTTACTTTACATTACATTTACATAATGGCTAATTATGATCATTAAGTATGAATGTTACAACTCTTGGAATGTATTTAGTAGTTTCATTTGAGGCTATATAAAGCCATTTATGTTGTATTTGTAAGCAGACTTGAAAAATATAGTAAAAGAAGCATTTGTGCTCTTCTTTAGCCAATGGCTAAGTCTCTATGCAATTCTATGTAGTTTAGGTTGCATGTAGAATCATTCAAGCTCAACATGATCAATCTTGCTTGTGGAGTGATTCGAATCTCAATCAAGTGTTCTTGCGTTGAGATATTTGATCAACAAGAATCATTCAAGCTGGACCTGATTGATCTTGCTTGTGGAGTGATTCGAATCTCAAACAATGTTCTTGCCTTGAGATATTCGATCAACAAGGTAATCCAAATCTTACTCCCCTTGTAGTGATTTCCACGTATCAATTAATTTTAATAATTAATTTCAAGTTAAAGTAATATTAAATGATTAATTAAGCTATTTAATTAATATTTAATATTAACTCAAAAGCCAATCCCAATCAATTCCAACACATATTTGATTAAAATATTTAAAACTTATTTAAATATCTCAAATTCTCTCTTTTTGTTTAATTCGTAAATAAAACAAAAATGCGGTTAAATATATCTTATATATGTAGCGCATATTCCCTAATTTGAATTCGAACACTTCGAACTCACTTCTCACAGTGTTCTATTGTTTAGTCCGATATGAGCTAGCAGAGGGACCTAATGGATCTATAGATCTTGGGCAAGATTAACCGGTTAAACTCATTAACCTTGTTAATCAACAACACTCGTTAACTACTAGGACACTTCACTATAGCCTAGTGGTTGCACTCCCCTCACTATAGATATATTTCTGTCCATTTGATATAACCATGATTAGTAAGTCGATCCTTCACACATTGTTCGTAACTAGAGCTGGGTCAATTAGCCGTTTTACCCCTGAAGTTACTTCTTGTTCCTTATGTCCCACTGATCCTCTTATGAACAATTGGTTTGTGGTCTAACCAGGAAACCGAATCCCTCTCAGGCCAATGAGTGGGTGGGGCCCCTTGTGCAAGACCTGGAGTCAGTACTTAAGGGAACTACCTCTCTTCTTTCCCTAAAAGTGGGTAGGAGTGAATTCCATCTTGCACCCCACGTCCCCAGCTATTTACCCAGTCTTACCCCTAAAATGAGAGGCCTATTGAGTCGGCGAACTCGAGCTTCTCTCACCGAATGAACAGGAGTTCATGGTTAGCTCAGGATTAAGATCGAGTTACCTAGGTCATCGAATGAAAAGAAAATCCGTCTCAAGAGTAAACGACATTATAAAGTGAGAGTGATTTTCTTCATGGTCCGATCTTATGCAATACTCATTGCATAGGACGCCCCCACTCACATGTCTCTACATGTACAATTTAGTGATCACATTGTTTATATCATATAAAAAGTGGGCCGCATCTGTTGTGTCCCCAGAATAAGATACTTAGCCTTATTCTTATACTATAGATCATTTTAACTATATACTTGAACTTGATCCACTCTTATGTCTCTACATATAGTTCAAGTAATCATACTATAGCCAGAGTATTCTTAATTTATTGGATTTAGATTAATGATCGTAAAGTTCACTTTATTCAATAACAATCTTTACTGAATAAACAACAATAATAACTTTATTGACAATAGAATATATTTTTGTTTACAAACTATGAGTTTTAGGACATAAAACCCAACAAACACAAGAAATTTTTAAAACAAAAGGGTGTTTCTAGCATTTGATGCGAAAACACAAATTTTCTTGAGGCATAAGGTGTAATATTCTTGAGTTATTCCGAACTTGCTCTGCTTCATTCCTTCCAAGGCTTCATGAACATGACCTCTGCTTGAGGTATTGTTGTTGGTTCTCAATCTCCAACCAACTTGAAATCTTGAATTTATTCTCATGTCATAAAATAGACCTTACAGAAAATAGTTGATAATTAGGAGCATGTCTAAACATTGAGCTAGGATATGATTTCTTGTTTCATTTTCAGGAACTAAACCTTAGAGGTTGTCATGTCATGCATCATATTTTAACCATGAAAACTCTTCCGAAGAAACTCTTAATTTTCTCCCCATGAGTGCATAGGTTATGTTGTCATAATCGAGGCATCGTCATAATCGTGGCATCCTGCTAGCAAATCATGGTGCAGGGAATCTCATTTAGATGAGGGAGATAATAAGTTCATCATGGAATCCTGCTCATGGTACATATACCATAGCATCCCACTTAAAGAGGAATAGGGGCCTCATGGTACACTTCGTGAAGTGAGATAATGGTTACTTCAGGCATGGATCCTAGCAACTTGTTAAGCATGATATTTGCATTAACCTAGGTGTTTTCTTGGATTCTTGGTGATCCTAGGTTTATGCATAACGTCTTGGGTCAAGCTTGGAACTTATAAGTTCTTAGGAATAGCCCAACATGATATTGTGCACGTAGTATCTATTAGAGACCAAGGGTACATGTGGGGAATCTATTATTTCATGGATACCACTTTAGTTATCCTAGGAGGTAAGATCATATGGATCATGATGAGCATTTGCTCCCATATCTGGGTTTCGCTAACTAAAATTTTCCAATAACTCCCAAACTTCAATACCTTATATAACATCTCGGGATAAGGATTCATACAATATTTCATAAAATAAGATCTACTGATGAGTTTTATAGCATTTGAAGGTCATTTAGGTCTTGAACCGAAGGTAAATTACCTTAGGGGCATTATGGTCATTTTACACCGTTTCTTGGTTTACCTACTTATCCTTATCCAATGACCACCAAATTTCATATCTAACCTCAACATGCTATAATATGCTCAGTATTAAAATTTGATAGGCAGTGGAGCTCATATAGTGGGTTATTTTAATGTTACTTAAATCTCGAGCTATTTGATCAGTTTAGGTTCTTAACTCACGGTTCTTTGGGTTTTTCTTTCATATATCTTTAATTCATACTTTGTTTAGGGTTCATATGAAAACCCAAGCGATTTCTACAAGTATTTCTTAACAAAGAGTCCAAGGGGGCTTGTAATACCCGAGCCTCAATTGAAAGTTTAAAATCTAAGTTTACCTTAAAAGTCGATCTCTCTCAGTTTTAGTGAAGGTCTTAAAGACCAAAATCCGAGATGAGACGGAAGAGAAAAATGATGAGGAATAAAAGAACTTAAGAAAAATATAAAAGAAAAATGATAGAAAATTAAAAGGATGGTGAAGGTTAATCCCTGGAGGGTAATTTGGTCATTATACCCTCTTTTTTTTTTAGTAACATACGAATAAAAGAGAAAAAGAAAAAATAAAGGGGAAAAAGGAAGAGAAGGAGAAAGGGCAGAAAGAAAAGAATGTAAATAGTGAGAGAAAGAAAATTATAGAGAGAGAAGGAAAGTTCTAGAGAGAGAGGGAGGTAACCGCCGCTCCGGCCACGAGGAGTCCGGTTCCGGCCGAGCCTTCATGAAAACTTCACAGAACTTAGAGAAGAACATTCTTAACCTTTAGATCGTCCAAAACCATCCAGAAACGAGGAAAAATCTAAAGGTAAAGTTCTTGAATCCAGATTCTCGAAATTGCTTTAGATCTGTGAGATCTAGTAAGAGTTAGAGCCTGAAATTTGAGTATGTTAATCTACAGAGGATTACGCTCAAAACCTGTGAAGGAGGTTGTAATCGATTCAGATCGGAAATGGGAGTTCGACGTTCGTCAAAGAGGAGAAAGGAGGAGGAGGATGCGCTTCGCCGGAGAAGAAGGGCCACGTGTCGAGCGTCCATTGGAGACGAAAAAATCAAAGAAATACTTCGCGTCGGGCGGGATTCGATGGCCGGCGGCCCGCTACTCGAGTTTGCGACCCGATGACCCGCGCGCAACCCGGACCACCGACCCGGTTTCGCGTTGCCACGCGTCAGCGTAAACAAACTTGAATGTCCAGCGCGCCCTTCCGGTTTCGAACCAACGACCTCGACCTCGGCTGACCGTTTATCGGGCGCCACATGGCAACACCTCAGCGCGCGTCTCCCCTCCCTCATGCGCGTCCGTACGCGCGCGTGGCCGTGCGCGTGTAGCACCTTCCCCAGGCGCGTGAGAGCGCGTGAGGTGCTGTTTTCAGCCCGTTCGATTTCTGTTTGCCCGATTTCCCTCCGATTCCAACTCTAACCCTATTTTTATATGGAATAGGGTTTAAATGGGAAAATTCAGCATTTGTGGACACTCTATTGGTGTAGAAATGCTCAACGAAGAACACGCGTCAATCGGGTAAGTCACCACCCGGTATTTAGGAAGAAATACTTGTAGGGTTCGCTTGGATTGTATGTATGCATGTTAGTAATTTTGCCTTAAATTAGCTCTCCATGAATGAGATTAATTAGATGGATTGTTATGATGTGTTGGGTGAATTATCTGAGTGTTGCTTGTATGCCTTAAGCTTCCGTTGTACGTATGCATGCGTTTAATTTATGTTAGAATTGTGTATGCCGGGTTTCGGGTGCTCGATGGACGAATTCGCCCCATTGAACGCGAACCTCGTGCTCTGGGTGCTTGATGGAGGTCATCACCCCGTTGAGCCGGTATGCCTAGTTTGCATGAATTACATACTATGATGTTAGAAGAAGATTGCATGCACCCTCTGTTAATTGCTAGGGCCCATTTCTATGATAAGATTAGGGAATTTCTTTTAGGAGCGATATGCCGCTCTAGACAGACTTAATTCTCCCCTAGAAACTTAGCGGTTTACCACGGTAAGAAAGTACCTAAGGGGGGTTCATAGATTGCTAGCGTGAGAACGGTATCTATAGCTTCGTGGGAGGACCAAGGGTCCCTGATCAGTCCTTACTGTTCTTAGCCATTTCGCATGGGAAATGTGTCCCCACGTCGTACAGCCCATTAGCTGCATGGGAACGGGTTGGGTCGCGCCCCCCATAGGAGGACTATATGGGCGTAGGGGTATTCAGCACACCCCTAGGCTAGGTACCATGTAGTTCTAGATAGCCATGTAGAGGTAGCGCCTCATAGAGAGATACCGACCATATTAGCTTGGCATAAGGAACCTCTAGGTGACTAATGAAAGGACGATGAACCGGTGAAACCCAAGGGGCAAGCCCCAAGAGACTAAGGTTAGAACCCGATGTCCTAGAACCGAATTAGGAAACCGTGGGAGTTCTGTTAAATTAAGATGCGAAGAGAGCCTACAAGTAGGTGGCTTACTGAGTATAATTTTTATACTCATCCCGTTCTCATTTATTTTCTCAGGTGTTCACTGGCTGCTGGTCGAGGTAGAGGAGCGTTTGAGAGTTGTACAGTCACAGAGGGGGTCGTTCCGGAGCGTCAGTCCCTTTTCGGTCTTTTAGAGTCTTTTGTATTTCATTTTATATTTGCAATTTCTTTTGTAATAATTAACAAACGAAATTTCTCTCTTTTGTTTTAATTCAAAGTATTTTTATATTTTTACTTTGGTTTTTTTCTTTTCTTCTACTTTCTTTTTGTTTGTTTTCGATTTCGTCTTTTGGTTCACGGCCTGATTTTCGAAGCCTCGAAAATCGGGTCGTGACAGGGCTACTTGCCTCGTCGTCGACGTTTGGGACCTCCATTCTTGAGCTTCCAGTATCTGAATTACTTCAAATTTCCTTCCACATACTCCTTATTGTGTCTAGTTTATGTAACCATAATTTTTTCATGAGAATAGATCTAGAATGGGGTTAAAATTGAGAAAACCTGAGAAAATGTCAAATTTTGAGTTGACTTGGACAGTTCAGTTGAACTGGCCGTATCATCGTTTTCTTCCTCTGAACAAGAAGAAGATGCGCATTTTTCGCATTGCCGCCATCTGAAACTCGACCTGTACAGCCACATTTACAGCGTTTCTCTCCTTGATTTCTTCGTGAAACTTAAAGATGGATGTTACAAGAAAGGGCTAGGGATTTATTTGATACCTTCTCGTGGATCGTAGCCTAAGATATTCGCTTCCAAAGTTCATCCAAAATCTGATTTACTCAATTTTACTCAACTTCTTTCATCAAGATATTCGTTTACTCATCTTCTTTCATCAACGAGAAAAGGGAGGAGAGGGTGTCGTGTCGGTTTCGGCTTCTAGAGACAGAACTATTGAACCTCTATTAGCTTCCCGATATTCGTTTACTCAACTTCTTTCATCAAGATATTCGTTTACTTCACTTCTTTCATCCAAGATATTTGTTTCAGCTCTCGATTCTTTCATCAAGTTTACTCAACTTCTTCCTTTGAAGCTAGAGGAATCTTTAATTTGAAGGAAAAGAGATCGTAGATAGGAATTCGACTCTTATCCCCAATTTAATTCGCTCTCAAGGTTATTTTTCTTCGTGGTCTTCTATGGAAGCATTCCTTGGAGGTGCAAAAATTGATTGGAATCATTCTTGCTCAACAAGTCATCATGTATCCTCGGATTGAATTTTCAAGTTTTTCTTGAAGTTCTTCAATGGCGGATTGAATTGGGGGAATGGTTTCTGGGCACTTTCAGCAATCTATTCCTTCATAGAACTTGTGGGCAATCTTGTTGAGAAACTGTAGGAATAAGTTTGAAGAGAAATGGTGGAGGATTGCTCTCGAATTTGGAAGAAAACTGAGAGTAGGAGACCCATAATCTAAACGCTTATTGCCTTCGCTTGGGGGATCGACCTTTCTCGATTTCTATTCCGTATTGTTGCTCCTACTTCAGATTTTATAGGAGGAGCTTAAACCGACATTGAGAGCTTCAGATTCTTCGTTATTTAGAAGTTTGAAGAGAAATGGTGGAGGATTGCTCTTGAATTTGGAAGAAATCTGAGAGTAGGAGACCCAAAATCTAAACGCTTATTGTCTTCTATTGGGGGATCGACCTTTCTCGATTCTTATTCCGTATTGTTGCTCCTACTTCAGATTTTATAGGAGGAGCTTAAACCGACATTTAGAGCTTCAGATTCTTCGTTATTTAGAAGTTTGAAGAGAAATGGTGGAGGATTGCTCTTGAATTTGGAAGAAATCTGAGAGTAGGAGACCCAAAATCTAAACGCTTATTGCCTTCTATTGGGGGATCGACCTTTCTCGATTCTTATTCCGTATTGTTGCTCCTACTTCCGACTTTATAGGAGGAGCTTAAACCGACATTGAGAGCTTCAGAATCTTCGTTATTTAGAGATCGGACTTTCTGGATAATTTTTTGGAGATATCAACTCTGAACATAGCCTTACTGACCTTGGCTTTGAATACTAGTCGTTGGATGTGATGATACGTGCGTGTTCGTTCTAGATCATATCAAATGTTGGAGGAGATCCGACGGTTGAGATTTGAGTTCAAAGGATTTTGCTCGGATGGTCACGGTAGATGCTCTGATTCTAATTAGAGTGGCATTTCTGTAATTATCCATTCTTCTAGGGGTATTTTGGTAATTTGCCACTTTCTGAATATTTATTATTATTTTTCTCGAAAAATCCGTAATTTTTCTAAAAATTCCTCTTCCCTTTTTTATCATTTTCTCCCTATTTTGAATCTTCAGTTTCTTTCTAGATAAGGAATTACGAACCCAGAAAGATTCTTGATAATTGATAAAATGACTTTTTTGCCCTTTTCATTTACTTTTTCCTTTCCCATCCTTTTCAAAAGGCCTTTTAACTCCTTGAAGTAACTTGTTAGGGTACACGAGTGACTTGACTAAGTCCCTTGTTCTTGCTTAATCCTTTAATTTTTTTTCCTTTCTATCCTTTGGGTCTTTCATGAGTGACTTATTCTCTTGCGAGATAATTTCCTTCATTTTTGGGGTGTTACATGTACATACTCCTTACAAACACAAAATAAGAAGCAGACTCAAAAGAAGAACAAAAAATACTAGATTAAAAAACAGAGGTTAGTCTATGGCCCACACTCCAAAGTCCGCTCTCATCCACGACCAACCCTTAGTTACTTGAAAAAAAATGATAAACATGGAGTGAGTAAAACTTAGTAAGTAGCCTACTAGTAGGTTCTTAATCGCGACGTTAAGCTAGGGATATTACTTCTTGTTATGTTTTCACGATCTTATACTGATCTTGAAAACCTTCCCCTAAAATAACCTTCAATTTTCTCCCCATGAACACAATTTTCTCCCCATCTATCTTTTTTTAAACACTTTTGAAAGTTAAAGGGTAGTTTTGAAGTTTTTTTTTTTTTTTTTTTTTTGAAAATTCAACCGTATTTAAAAAAAAAATTAAATAGTTTATATAGATTTTTTTTAAAGATTAAGTGTATTATTGAAACTTCGAAAAAAAAATTATGAGTATTTTTTCAGATAAAGTGCAAAGTTCAATGGTATTTTTATTAATTTAGCTTATAATTTTATAATTTAAAAAAAATACAATTTTTTGTTGATTAAGTTACTATTAATTTTATTAAAATACATAACACTACATCAAAATTAATTTATTCCGAATAAAATTAAAACTAAAAAATTAATTTATTTTAAAACTAAAAAGTATACTTGGTTTGACTAAAACATCCCTTATCCCAACTATAAAGAATTTAATTCCAAGCTCTCATCTAATAGACAAACCATTTATAGCCTCTATTGTAAGATTTCACTTCATCAATTTAAGTAGCGTTCAACTATAAATATCGAATTTTAAAGTATTCCTGATATGAACCACGACCAAGAAATTTCCATACTCAAGGTCCAATTACAAGGACAAAAGCCAAGAAGCTACAACAAACTTTATACAGTTATATTCAAGCTATGGTGAGCTCATCAAAGGAAATTCTAGAAGACGCTAGAGACCTCCCTTATATGTTGTGCAAAGTTGAGGTTTAAGAAAGAGATGAATTAAATGCACTTTAAGTTGCATTTAATGAACTCCGCTGAATTTATGAAACTAGTCCAAGGATGACTAATAAGCACATTTTATTCATTGCATTATTTAATTATAGTTTAACTATTTGTTGTCATATTTAAGCTAGTTTTAAATATAGGAGTTAAGGTTTAAGAAAGAGATGAATTAAATGCACTTTAAGTTGCATTTAATGAACTCAGCTGAATTTATGAAACTAGTCCAAGGATGACTAATAAGCACATTTTATTCATTGCATTATTTAATTATAGTTTAACTATTTGTTGTCATATTTAAGCTAGTTGTAAATATAGGAGTTAAGGTTATATTGTAACCCACATAGGTTAGTATATTCCACCATTAACTAGCCATTTTAATATGGAGGTTATGGGTATTTCTCATTTACTAGCCCATTTAATTTGGGAGTTATGTATGACATAGGTTAACGTTGTAAAGGCTATATAAAGCCTTCTTTTCTTTGATTAGACATCAGATTTTGGAATTAAGAATAGAAGTTCTATTTTAGCTTTGTTGAGAGCTAAACTTTCTTTGCAAATTCTTGTGTTTAGAACTTGCATGTAGAGTCATTCAAGTGGTATTGATCAAACCTCTTGTGGAGTGATTCAAATCACCAGTTTAGAAACGAGTTTTCTTTACTCTTGATCTTGATCATCAAGGTAATCCATTCCATACTTTCCCTTGGGTTGATTTCCATATCAATTCCTCGGCAAAGTAAATTTGTTGAAACTATCTATCAAAGGTGTTCCATAATGAGTTGTGGAGAAGTGTTTCCTTCAATTCTAATTTCAATTAAGGATGTCAATGACCAAAAAGTGCAAGAGGCTTAGAAGGTTTGTAGTGGAAGAAAATAACAAGAGTCATGGACATCATTTCGTTTACAAGCTGTATCATGTGTCTTATTCATGGTTACTTAAATCTCGTTGAATTTGTGCCCCTTTCACATCAGAGACATTTGTGCCTTAAACCGAGCTCTTTGCAATAGCAAACTTATTAAAAACTCTTTGCTTGCTGCAACATTTGCTTGAAATAATTGGACCAAAGGACAGTATGGACGACCATAGCTCACTGTATTGGTCTCCAATCATGAAGTGCGACGTCGGATCTTTGTGCATACCAAATTCATTAACTATAACATGGCAAGAAATTTTTTATGTTTTGACTAGGCATGCCATATTTTGTTGTTCTTATATATCTTTAGTTACCGGTGATTAAAGTAAAGAAGTATAAACATGGTTTCCAACCAACCCTTCCTTTATAGTTAGTTCAATGAATGGGTTTTTGTTATCATTTTATCGTTAACCCTTCCGCTCGATTTTGTGTTATGATATCATACAGGGAATGAGAAGCGACCTTACTTGGACAAAATTATATACCGTTTGGTAATTATTGTTGATAACAAAGATAAATTGAATTATAAGCATTTTAAGTTCAAAAGTAACAAATTAGTTGTACACTTTTACTTATAATCTTCATATTCTTTATGTAGTGATAAGGAAGGGAGGGATAGAAAGGATACTCGTAATATCATTATGACTATGCCATATTTCATTAATAAAAGAGAGTAATACACCCACAAACACACACACATATATTTCGAGAGAGAGAGGGCTTATTATAACTAGAGATAGCATTCTAGTGGTTGTATTGCTACGTGGGGACAAGGAACCCGAGAACTTCTTTAAAAGATGAGGGCTTATAAGTAGGTGGCGATGGATATATCACATGCACAAAAAGAAAGTTCTTTATAATGAACGGTCAACTATCCTTAATAGTTCTACAAATATGGTAACCCATAATGAACGGTCAACTATCCTTAACAGTTGTGCAAATATTGTATAAATGAATACAATATATTTCCTTTAATAAAAGTGCAAATATGGTAACTCGTAATGTAAGGAAAATATTTGCCTTATAATGAACGGTCAACTATCCTTAACAGTTCTGCACCTTTGTAATAAACGACCAAGGAATATCATGGTTATTTATAACTTCTATCACAATAATATAAATTCTGTGAGGACGACGTTCTCTAGTCATACCAACCAGACCGTTCACCACACACTTGTAGATGAAACCACTATTTCGTTATTCTTTTCAACTACGAACCTTCCTGCATTTTGCACTACTAGGATATTGACATCCTTAATTGGTACTAAAGCATCTAAAGGCAACCCTTCCAAATGGCTCATTCTAACACCTTTGGAAATAGTTCCAAGAGACATTGTTAGGCCGATTTTGTTCATGAATACTTAAGAATTTGATATTTATAGTTGTAGTTGAACGCTACTTAAATTGATGAAGTGAAATCTTACAATAGAGTCTAATAAAGTGTTTGTCCATTAGAATAGGTTGCAATTAAATTCTTTATAGTTCAAGATAATAGTTGTATTCTTTAAGTCATTGGGTCTAGTGTTACTAGTACTTGTTAGTATATTTGAGTATGAATATTAAAATGATTATGATACGATAAGGAATCAACTACAAGGGGAATAAGATTCGGATTACCTTGTAGATCGAATATCTCAAGCCAAGAACACTTTGTTTGAGATTCGAATCACTCCAGAAGCAAGATCGATCATGTCTAGCTTCAATGATTCTTGTTGATCAAATATCTCAAACACTTGTTTGAGATTCGAATCACTCCACAAGCAAGATTGATCATGTCGAGCTTGAAAATATAACATACATGGCTTTATATAACCTCAAAATGAAACTATTAAAGACATTCCAAAAGTTGTAACATTCACACTTTATGGCCATAATTAGCCATTATGTAAATGTAACCGAAATTAAATAAAAAGTCTTAAAATACAATAACTCTAAATTACTCTAAATTATAACCCACCCAAAATTTACAACAATCAAACTTTATTCTTCTTCAATGTAGCATGAATTGAAACATCTTTTGATAATTTTGACAACCTTTTCTTCACATCTTCATTGAAGCATATTGTATGATTGATGTCTCTTGGTTCATATCACTTCCTTTTTAAAGCACCTTGTAATTCTTATTCTATAAAAAATTTAATGATTCGGAAAGTTTATAAAAATTCGAAAAAGTACCATTTTCTCAATGTTTTTTCAATTTTACTTGTTCTTTGCTTCTAGATACAACCCAATAGAATTATACACAGTCTCTTATTGGAGACCTTGAGTGTTGCAAATTCTCCTCTCCTTTGAAAACTTTCCGTCATCGAAAGTGCTTATTCTAAAATAGGTCAGGGTACAAGGTTCTTATTTGCCTTCTGTTTCCAAAGTGGCTTCTTCTACTCTATGATTCTTCCATAGGACCTTAACAAGAGAGATTTCCTTGTTTCTCAATCATTTGACTTTCTTGTCTATTATTTAATCGAGTCTTCTTTATACGTTAGGTCATCTCTCAAGAAGAGAGTTTCATGAGCCAGTACGTGCGAACGATCTAGGGTATACTTCCGTAGTATGGATACATGAAAGATATTATATGTACTGCAGATAAGTTTGGGCATTGCCCAATTCTGTAGGCCACAGATCCAATCCTTTCTAATATCTCAAAGGGACGGATAAACCTAGGGCTTAGCTTCCCCTTTTTACCCTACCTGAGCACCCCTCTCATGGGGTGCTACCTTTAGGAATATATGAACCCCTACCTACAATTCCATGTCTTGCGCCTTAGGTCTGCATAACTTTTCTCTCGGCTTTGTGCGATTTGTATCCTAGTTTTAATCTTTTGGACTGCGGCGTTGGTAATTTGCACCAGCTCTGGCCCAATAGTTGTCGTTTGCCCCCCTTCTTCCCAAAAGATAAGGGATCAAATTCTTCATCCATAGAGAACCTTGTATGTGGAAATTTGTATGGTGGCTTGACAACTATTATTATAAGCGAATTTCATAAGGGGTAGGTATTTATCCCAGGAAGCTGCAAAAGCCATCACATATACCCTCAACATGTCTTCCAATATTTGCTTGAGCATTTCTGTTTGACCATCTGTTTATGGGTGGAATTTCGTACTATAACTACATACCCAATGCCTTTTGTTGAATTTTCCAGAAGCGAGATTTAAATCTGGCATCTCAGTCTAATACTATTGCCTTTTGTTGAATTTCCAGAAGTGTACTCAATACCTTTACTGATGAATGTTTATTTTTAATGTTAGCAAGAGTAGCTCAGTTGGGAGATTGTTAGACTGAAGATTTGAAGGTCACACGTGTTTTATCCACGTTCAACGCACCTAATACAAGTTTATTACCTGGCTATACAATCTAAAAACATAACTTGCTTATTCAATTCAAAATTAGTGATTATTGCTTTTTTAAACATAATGAATTAGCGGAAATACCTTTACTTATGTATTTTCATTTTTAATATTAGCAAGGATATCTTTGTTGGGAGAGCGTCAGACTGAAGATTTGAAGGTCACGTGTTTGATCTCCACGTTCACCGCACCTGATTCTAGCTGCATAACCCAACTATTCAATCTAAAATTAGTCATTATTCCTTTCTGAAATCTCATTGAATTATCGGAAATACCTAACGTGTTCTAGTTCACCGCACCTTCCAATGAATTAGCGAAAATACCTTTACTGATGAATTTTCATTTTTAATGTTAGTGTGGATAGCTCAGTTGAGAGAGCGTTAGATTGAAGATCTGGAGGTCTCGTGTTCAATCCATGTTCACCACACATGGTTCAAATTTTAATTAATTAGCGGAAATATCTTTACTTAAAAACTCACTTTTATGTTAGCGAGGATAGCTCTATTTGGAGAGCGTTAGATTTGAGATTTGAAAGTCACATGTTCGATCTCCACGTTCACTGCACCTGTTTCTATTTGCATAACCTGAATATTCAATAAAAAAATTAGTCATTATTTCTTTTTAAAATCTCAATGAATTAGCGAAAATATCTTTACTGGTGAATTTTCATTTTTAATGGTTGCGGGGATAGCTCAGTTGGGAGAGCGTCAGACTGAAGATTTAAAGGTCATGTGTTCGATCCACGTTCACCGTACTTGGTTTACGATTATTTATGTTTAAAAAACATAATGAATTAGTGGAAATACGTTTACATGTGATTATTCATTTTTTATGTTATCTGGGATGGCTTTATTCGTTTTTTATGTTATCTAGGATGGCTTAGTTGGGAGAGCATTAGATTGAATATTGGAAGGTCTTGTGTTTGATTTTCATTCATTGCACTTAGCTTTACTTATGAATTTTTATTTTTAATGTTAGCTATTTTTATTTTTAATGTTAGCAGAGATAGCTCAGTTGGGAGAGTGTTAGATTGAATATTGGAAGGTCTTGTGTTTGATTTTCATTCATTGCACTTAGCTTTACTTATGAATTTTTATTTTTAATGTTAGCAGAGATAGCTCAGTTGGGAGAGTGTCAAACTAAAGATTTGAAGGTCACGTGTTTAATCTCCACGTTCACCGCACCTGTTTCCATTTGCATAAGCTAACTATTCAATAAAAATTAGTTCATTTTCAATGTTACAGGGGATAGCTTACTTGGGAGACCGTAATATTGAAGATTTGAAGGTCACGTGTTTGTTCGACCTTCACCACACCTGATTCAAGTAGTATAACTTAGTGTTTGTTCGACCTTCACCACACCTGATTCAAGTAGTATAACTTACTATCTTATCTGAATTTAGAGATGATTTCTTTATGATTTCTTTTTAAAATTTCAATGAATTAGCGTAAATAACTGATGAAGTTGGGAGAGTGTCAAACTAAAGATTTGAAGGTCACGTGTTTAATCTCCACGTTCACTGCACTTGTTTCCATTTGCATAAGCTAACTATTCAATAAAAAATTAGTTCATTTTCAATGTTACAGGGGATAGCTTACTTGGGAGACCGTAATATTGAAGATTTGAAGGTCACGTGTTGGTTCAACCTTCACCACACCTGATTCAAGTAGTATAACTTACTATCTTATCTAAATTTAGAGATGATTTCTTTAATGAATTCTTTTTAAAATTTCAATGAATTAGCGTAAATAACTGATGAATTTAAATTTTAATGTTAGCGTGGATAGCTGAATTGGGAGTGGGAGTGGGTCTGTAGATCTAAAGATAGCGTGGATTCCTAATTCTTTATTTGACTATAAATGCTCTATAAGAATTCTTTATTTGACTATAAATTCTCTACGAGACATTTAGTAAAATGACTCATTTTATTGCATGGAACAATAAAATTGATGTTCCCGTAGAATTGTCAATACATTCTACTTTCAATGTTGCTAAGTTGAGTCCTTTTGATATAGTTGATGATTTTTCTAATTTGAGGAAAAATCCTGAAAAGGGGGATGATGATAAGAATCACGGTGTACATTCTACTTTCAATTTTGCTGAGTTGAGTCCTTTTGATGTAGGTCATGATTTGTCTGATTCGAGGACGAATCCTTTTGAAGAGGGGATGATGATAAGAATCACGGTGTTCCAACTGTACCTATTACACAACCCAAGGCCAAGAAGATTCAACAAGCATTCATACTTCATCTACAAAATTGGATAGGCTAGGTTCAACCATCATTTCATGTGTTACAAGCTGATTCGTTGGAGTCAAGACCATTTGAAGATTCAAAAGTAAATATTTGCACGGTTGAAGTAGTGGATGAAGTTGCAAGCATCATTTCATGAGTGGTTAGAAAACTTTATTTATTATTTTAATTTCATAAAGTTTGTAATGCTCAAATTGACTTCGTCTTATGTGGAGATTTAAAGGGATCGAGATTAAATCACGGCCACTAACTTCTTTTGTTGGGAGACTATAAATACCCACAAATTATTATGTAAAAACATATTTTTGATCAATGAAATTGATCTCTCAAAGTTGAGACGATCCCCCTTATAGAAATCTGAGCATATCTTTGTCATTTCTAAGTTTTATGCAATTCTTGTGTTAGATTGCATCTGAGTCATTCAATCAAGCCTTAATCAAGTTCGATTGTGAAGTGACTCAATTTAGAAAAAGGTTCCAAATCTTGTTTCTCAATCTTGGATCTCATCATCTAATTCTAGCCTTATCTCTTGGTTGATCCAAATTTTGTATAAGAAGGTGTTAGTTTCAAATACAAGGATTCTTGCTTCTACAAAAGCTTGGCTCGTTGGGCGGTTGGTCTATCATCCTTCAACGGGATCTTCTATCCCCATGACTTGCTCTAATGCGGTCGTTCTTCTAACGCCGATGACACGTCCAGTTGTCGAGATTGGTAATGTGAGTTTGTAACCCATCCATTGAGGTTCTTGGAATGATTCTATAGCTTATCATTTCCATGTTGGGAGTTGGATCATGGGTCTTGGGCGAAGGAATCCTTGATTAACCGCCCTTCGAGTTCAAGGAAGCAATAAGGCTAATTTTTTTTTTCAATTTGTTTCAATTTTATTGATTTTTTTAGTTATTTGGTGCTCATCTCAATCATTGCAGTCTTGTTGGCGTTCAATAAGAGACCTTGGAAATAACGTGTAACTATTCAACTAGATTATCACATTAAAAATTTGAATCAAATAAAGTGACATTAACCATTTGAATCACCTCAACCCCACTTGTTGAACTTGACCAAATGTCTATAACATAACACTAACAAAGGTACAAAGTAACACAAACAAAGGTACAAAGTAACACTAACAAAGGTACAAAGTTCATAAAAGTCTTTTTAATCTAAAATACCATTGAACTTGACCATTATAGTGCCTCTCAAACGTAGGTAAAGTTTAAACTCGGGTCTCCTTCTCAAACTCACTCGGGTGCCCATCTCAACCATGATGGCGTTCAACAAGAGAGACCTCGAAAATAGCCGGATTATCGCATTAACCACTTGAATCACCTCAACCCCACTGGTTGAAATTGAAACAAATATCTATAACATAACACTAACATAGGTACGATGTTCATAAAAGTCTTTTTAATCTAATATACTATTGAACTTGACCAGTAAAGTGCCCCTCAAAATGAGGTAAAGTTTAAATATAATTGGTGACAAAAGATGAAACTATAAAATAAAAAGAAATAAGAAAATAGTATTCAATTTCAGAGAATCAAACCAGAATCTCCTAGGTGAAAGTCAAATATCCAAACCATTTGACAACAATGAATTTTTGGTGTAGTTGTCCTAAAGTCTTTTGTTTAATCGCTAAAGAGTTTTACTATGATGTTTTGGGTAATGTCTAACTCTTCGACACATCCTTTCATGTGTGTGATAGAGTTCTCAGAGTTACCGCGACGTTTCGAGCTATTCGATCGTGTGGCTCTTTCTTCAAAAGGGTCAACATCAAACGTCAGGTCTTTGATTGGCAACCCATCCAGAGAAGCGTCGATTGCATCGATTCCATCAATAGTCTTCCCATGAGTTTATGGTGCATGACCCATTTTTTATACCATTCACCTTCGAGCGCCACCATAGTTTTGCATCGTCTATGAGATGCATTGCAACCAACGTAACTCTTAGGTTCTATGAGCAAGTTCCAGTAACCTTCAAGTATTGTTCTACGTCAAAAATAAAGTTTTTTAATTTCTTAGCATCCTAGTTCCCATTTAAGGGTTTGTGTTTTTGGATTTTCACTTTGTTAAGCCCAACATGAGCTTGGCTTGGGGTGTGGTTCTCTACGACCCTCCTTGTCAAACTTACTCTGGTGCTCATCTCAGTCATCTCAGCCATGATGGCGTTCAACAAAAGAGACCTTGAAAATGACAAGATTATCACATTAACCATTTGAATGATCTCAACCTCACTTGTTTAAATTGAACCAAATATCTATGACGTAACACTATTAAAGGTTCGAAGTTCATAAAAGTCTTTTTAATCTAGGATACTATTGAACTTGACCATTATAGTGCCTCTCAAACCAAGTTCATAAAAGTCTTTTGAATTTAAGATACTATTGAACTCATCCATTATAGTGCTTCTCAAACCAAGGTAAAGTTTAAATATAATTGGTGACAAAAGATGAAACTATAAAATAAATGAAATAAGAAAATAAAATTTCATTGTCGAGAATCAAACTCGGGTCTCCTCGATGAAAGCTAGATCTTCTATGTAATGTCTAACTCTTCGACATGTTTTTTTATGTGTGTGATAGAGTTCTCAGAGCTACCACCACGTTTCTGGTTGTTCAATCCTGTGGCTCTTTCCTCAAAAGAGTCAACATCAAACATTAGGTCTTTGATTGGGAACCCAACCAGTGGAGCGCCGATTGCTGCAATTCCATGAATGGTCTTCCCATGATTTTTTGGTGCATGACCAGTTTTTTATACAATTCACCTCCAAGCGCTACCATAGTTTTGCATCGTCCATAAGATGCATTGTGGGCCAATGTAACTCTTAGGTCCTCTGAGCAAGTTCCTTTAGTCTTGAAGTATAATATCAAAACATATTGACGTATTTGATATGTCAAATATTAAAATAATTGATGTGTATCATAAACATTAAATAAAAATATATATTTGAAATTTGAATGAGATTCATATTAATTAAACATATATTATGATATTCTACGACATTTTAATATTATTTAAATAAGATATTATATCTTAATGTATTAGGTATTCAAATATATAATTTGAAAAAAATTATCACAAGCTCACTGTAAATAGAACCCTAGGGTTAAGTCAAAAAGTATCAAACACTAAATACTGTGACATTTTAGGTCATATTTTGCAGCGGAAGCTGATAAGGTGTTCAAGAACCCTGGGGTTAAGTCAAAAAGCATCAAACACTAAATACTGTGACATTTTAGGTCATATCTTGCAGAGGAAGCTGATAAGGTCTTCCAAAGAGCATGTGGTCCTGTCTGACATTTTAGGTTAACAACATGGTGATTTTAGGTTAACAACATGGTGAAAAGAAACAAGAAATTCTGATACTGGTAATTAACTACCAACCTTTGAATAAGGTTTTAGAATAAATAAGATATCCAATCCAATACAAAAATGATTTGATAAAAAGAATTTAGAGTCAAATGTTTTT
>CM031900.1:13105243-13123154 GCA_018691285.1 Cucurbita argyrosperma subsp. sororia
ATCTTTATCTCATTTTTATTTTTTTAACTCTGAGATATTTTGCTTTTATAAATAGATATCTTCACGAAAATAAGTTTAATTTATGTTGAGATGGAGAATAAAAATTGACACTTAAAGGACGTTGATACTTGGGACTTTGATTCCTCTTAGTGTGAAGCTTGCATCTTGCAATTACTTGGGTAGAGAATGTGTTTCACTTAAAATTCACTCAAGAGAAAATAATCAAATAACGAACCATATTTGAGAGAGGACTTTGTTGTAAGATTCGACCCTATCAATTTGAATAGCGTTGTCCAACTAAAAATATTGAACTCTAAAGTATTCACGAGCAAAGTAAGTTTGTTGAAACTATCTATAAAAGTGTTCCAAAGTGAGTCGTGGAGAAGTTTTGCCTTAAAATCTAGTTCCAATTAAGGATGTCAATGAGTGCAAGCTGTTGGAAGGTTTGCCGTGGAAAATTTCAGAGGTGGTAGATATAATTTAATCTACAAGCGTGTGGTGGTATTTTCAGTCCCATATAGGCTTTGACCCAAAATTTTATATTATTGTGATAGAAGCTATAAATGACAACAATATTCATATTTATATTACCATATCTATTTGGTATCATATTTATGTATCGTATCTTTATCTCATTTTTATTTTTTTAACTCTGAGATATTTTGCTTTTATAAATAGATATCTTCACGAAAATAAGTTTAATTTATGTTGAGATGGAGAATAAAAATTGACACTTAAAGGACGTTGATACTTGGGACTTTGATTCCTCTTAGTGTGAAGCTTGCATCTTGCAATTACTTGGGTAGAGAATGTGTTTCACTTAAAATTCACTCAAGAGAAAATAATCAAATAACGAACCATATTTGAGAGAGGACTTTGTTGTAAGATTCGACCCTATCAATTTGAATAGCGTTGTCCAACTAAAAATATTGAACTCTAAAGTATTCACGAGCAAAGTAAGTTTGTTGAAACTATCTATAAAAGTGTTCCAAAGTGAGTCGTGGAGAAGTTTTGCCTTAAAATCTAGTTCCAATTAAGGATGTCAATGAGTGCAAGCTGTTGGAAGGTTTGCCGTGGAAAATTTCAGAGGTGGTAGATATAATTTAATCTACAAGCGTGTGGTGGTATTTTCAGTCCCATATAGGCTTTGACCCAAAATTTTATATTATTGTGATAGAAGCTATAAATGACAACAATATTCATATTTATATTACCATATCTATTTGGTATCATTACTCTTTTAAGGAATTCATCACTACTATTCCCTTTACAGTCCTCTTAAATCATCATTACTCTTTTAAGGAATTCATCACTACTATTCCCTTTACAGTCCTCTTAAATCATCATCACTACTATTCCCTTTACTATTCCCTTTACAGTCCTCTTAAATCATCATTACTCTTTTAAGGAATTCATCACTACTATTCCCTTTACAGTCCTCACTACTATTCATCATTACTCTTTTAAGGAATTCATCACTACTATTCCCTTTACAGTCCTCACTACTATTCCCTTTACAGTCCATCATCATTACTCTTTTAAGGAATTCATCACTACTATTCCCTTTACAGTCCTCTTAAATCATCATTACTCTTTTAAGGAATTCATCACTACTATTCCCTAATTCATCACTACTATTCCCTTTACAGTCCTCTTAAATCATCATTACTCTTTTAAGGAACTACTATTCCCTTTACAGTCCTCTTAAATCATCATCACTACTATTCCCTTTACAGTCCTCTTAAATCATCATTAAATCATCATTACTCTTTTAAGGAATTCATCACTACTATTCCCTTTACAGTCCTCTTAAATCATCATTACTCTTTTAAGGAATTCATCACTACTATTCCCTAATTCATCACTACTATTCCCTTTACAGTCCTCTTAAATCATCATTACTCTTTTAAGGAACTACTATTCCCTTTACAGTCCTCTTAAATCATCATCACTACTATTCCCTTTACAGTCCTCCTCTTAAATCATCATCACTACTATTCCCTTTACAGTCCTCTTAAATCATCATTAAATCATCATTACTCTTTTAAGGAATTCTTTTAAGGAATTCATCACTACTATTCCCTTTACAGTCCTCACTACTATTCATCATTACTCTTTTAAGGAATTCATCACTACTATTCCCTTTACAGTCCTCACTACTATTCCCATCATCATCACTACTACTATTCCCTTTACAGTCCTCTTAAATCATCATTAAATCATCATTACTCTTTTAAGGAATTCTTTTAAGGAATTCATCACTACTATTCCCTTTACAGTCCTCACTACTATTCATCATTACTCTTTTAAGGAATTCATCACTACTATTCCCTTTACAGTCCTCACTACTATTCCCATCATCATCACTACTATTCCCTTTACAGTCCTCTTAAATCATCATTAAATCATCATTACTCTTTTAAGGAATTCTTTTAAGGAATTCATCACTACTATTCCCTTTACAGTCCTCACTACTATTCATCATTACTCTTTTAAGGAATTCATCACTACTATTCCCTTTACAGTCCTCACTACTATTCCCTTTACAGTCCTCTTAAATCATCATTACTCTTTTAAGGAATTCATCATCAGTCCTCTCTTTACTCTTTTAAGGAATTCATCACTACTATTCCCTTTACAGTCCTCACTACTATTCCCATCATCATCACTACTATTCCCTTTACAGTCCTCTTAAATCATCATTAAATCATCATTACTCTTTTAAGGAATTCTTTTAAGGAATTCATCACTACTATTCCCTTTACAGTCCTCACTCTACTATTCATCATTACTCTTTTAAGGAATTCATCACTACTATTCCCTTTACAGTCCTTTAAATCATCATTACTCTTTTAAGGAATCTTTTAAGGAATTCTTTTAAGGAATTCATCACTACTATTCCCTTTACAGTCCTCACTCTACTATTCATCATTACTCTTTTAAGGAATTCATCACTACTATTCCCTTTACAGTCCTTTAAATCATCATTACTCTTTTAAGGAATTCATCATCAGTCCTCTCTCTATGTGCTTGTGGGACATTAAATCATCATTACTCTTTTAAGGAATTCATCATCAGTCCTCTCTCTATGTGCTTGTGGGACATTAAATCATCATTACTCTTTTAAGGAATTCATCATCAGTCCTCTCTCTATGTGCCTCTTAAATCATCATCATCAGTCCTCTCTCTATGTGCTTGTGGGACATTAAATCATCATTACTCTTTTAAGGAATTCATCATCAGTCCTCTCTCTATGTGCCTCTTAAATCATCATTACTCTTTTAAGGAATTCATCATCAGTCCTCTCTCTATGTGCCTCTTAAATCATCATCATCAGTCCTCTCTCTATGTGCTTGTGGGACATTAAATCATCATTACTCTTTTAAGGAATTCATCATCAGTCCTCTCTCTATGTGCCTTTTAAAATCATCATTACTCTTTTAAGGAATTCATCATCAGTCCTCTCTCTCTCTATGTGCCTCTTAAATCATCATCATCAGTCCTCTCTCTATGTGCTTGTGGGACATTCATCAATCATCATTCATCATCAGTCCTCTCTCTATGTGCCTCTTAAATCATCATCATCAGTCCTCTCTCTATGTGCTTGTGGGACATTAAATCATCCTCTCTTTTAAGGAATTCATCATCAGTCCTCTCTCTATGTGCCTCTTAAATCATCCTACTCTTTTAAGGAATTCATCATCAGTCCTCTCTCTCTATGGCCTCTTAATTCATCATCATCAGTCCTCTCTCTATGTGCTTGTGGGACATTAAATCATCATTCTCTTTTAAGGAATTCATCATCAGTCCTCTCTCTATGTGCCTCTTAAATCATCATTCTCTTTTAAGGAATTCATCATCAGTCCTCTCTCTATTGGCTCTTAAATCATCATTACTCTTTTAAGGAATTCATCATCAGTCCTCTCCTCTCTCTATGTGCCTCTTAAATCATCATCATCAGTCCTCTCTCTATGTGCTTGTGGGACATTAAATAATCATTACTCTTTTAAGGAATTCATCATCAGTCCTGTGCCTCTTAAATCATCATCATCAGTCCTCTCTCTATGTGCTTTGGGACATTAAATCATCATTCTCTTTTAAGGAATTCATCATCAGTCCTCTCTCTATGTGGCTCTTAAATCATCATTCTCTTTTAAGGAATTCATCATCAGTCCTCTCTCTTTTAAGGTCTTGTCATTAAATGTCAGTCCTCTCTTTAAGGAATTCATCATCATTACTCTTTTAAGGAATTCATCATCAGTCCTCTCTCTATGTGCTTGTGGGACATTAAATCATCATTACTCTTTTAAGGAACTCATCATCAGTCCTCTCTCTATGGATCATCAGTCCTCTCTTTTAAGGAATTCATCATCAGTCCTCTCTTTTAAGGAAATCATCAGTCTCTCTATTGCTTGTGGGACATTAAATCATCATTACTCTTTTAAGGAATTCATCATCAGTCCTCTCTCTATGTCATCAGTCCTCTCTCTATGTGCTTGTGGGACATTAAATCATCATTACTCTTTTAAGGAATTCATCATCAGTCCTCTCTCTATGTGATCATCATTACTCTTTTAAGGAATTCATCATCAGTAAATCTTTTAAGGAATTCATCTCTCTATCTCTCTTTGGGACAGTCCTCTCTTTTAAAATCATCATCAGTACTCTTTTAAGGAATTCATCATCAGTCCTCTCTCTATGTGAATTCATCATCATTCATCAGTCCTCTCTTTTAAGGAATTCATCATCAGTCCTCTCTCTATCATCTCTTTTAAGGAATTCATCATCAGTCCTCTCTTTTAAGGAATTCATCATCAGTCCTCTCTTTTAAGGAATTCATCATCAGTCCTCTCTTTTAAGGAATTCATCATCAGTCCTCTCTTTTAAGGAATCATCATTCCTCTCTTTTAAGGAATTCATCATCAGTCCTCTCTTTTAAGGAATTCATCATCAGTCCTCTCTTTTTAAGGAATTCATCATCAGTCCTCTCTTTTAAGGAATTCATCAGTCCTCTCTTTTCAGGAATTCATCTCTCTTTTAAGGAATTCATCATCAGTCATCATCTCTCTTTTAAGGATTCATCATCAGTGTGATCATCATTACTCTCTTTTAAGGAATTCATCATCAGTCCTCTCTTTTAAGGAATTCATCATCAGTCCTTCTCTTTCTTTTAAGGAATTCATCATCAGTCCTCTCTTTTAAAGGAATTCATCATCAGTCCTCTCTTTTAAGGAATCATCATCATCTCTCTTTTAAGGAATTCATCATCAGTCTCTCTTTTAAGGAATCCTCTTTTAAGGAATCATCAGTCCTCTCTTTTAAGGAATTCATCATCAGTCCTCTCTTTTAAGGAATTCTCATTCATCATCAGTCCTCTCTTTTAAGGAATTCATCATCAGTCCTCTCTTTTAAGGAATTCATCATCAGTCATCTCTCTTTTAAGGAATCATCATCATCATCAGTCATCATCAGTCCTCTCTTTTAAGGAATTCATCATCAGTCCTCTCTTTTAAGGAATCATCATCATCAGTCTCTCTTTTAAGGAATTCATCATCAGTCCATCTCTCTTTTAAGGAATTCATCATCAGTCCTCTCCTCTCATCTCTCTCTTTTAAGGAATTCATCATCAGTCCTCTTTTAAGGAATTCATCATCAGTCCTCTTTTCTCTTTTAAGGAATTCATCAGTCCTCTCTTTTAAGGAATCATCATCATCAGTCATCATCAGTCCTCTCTCTTTTAAGGAATTCATCATCAGTCCTCTCTCTTTAAGGAATTCATCATCATCATCAGTCCCCTCTCTCTTTTAAGGAATTCATCATCAGTCCTCTCTTTTAAGGAATTCATCATCAGTCCTCTCTTTTAAGGAATTCATCATCAGTCCTCTCTTTTAAGGAATTCATCATCAGTCCTCTCTTTTAAGGAATTCATCTCTCAGGAATCATCATCAGTCCTCTCTCTTTTAAGGAATCATCATCAGTCCTCTCTTCATTCTCTTTTAAGGAATTCATCATCAGTCCTCTCTTTTAAGGAATCAGTCCTCTCATCATCAGTCCTCTCATCATCAGTCTCTCTTAAGGAATTCATCATCAGTCCCTCTTTTTTCTCTTTTAAGGAATTCATCATCAGTCCTCTCTCTATGTGCTTGTGGCTTTACAGAATTCATGTGCTTGTGGCTTTACAGAATTCATCATCAGTCCTCTCTCTATGTGCTTGTGGCTTTACAGAATTCATCATCAGTCCTCTCTCTATGTGCTTGTGGCTTTACCGTCCTCTCTTTTAAGGAATTCATCTCTCTATGTGCTTGTGGCTTTACAGAATTCATCATCTATGTGCTTGTGGCTTTACCGTCCTCTCTTTTAAGGAATTCATCTCTCTATGTGCTTGTGGCTTTACAGAATTCATCATCAGTCCTCTCTCTATGTGCTTGTGGCTTTACCGTCCTCTCTTTTAAGGAATTCATCTCTCTATGTGCTTGTGGCTTTACAGAATTCATCATCTATGTGCTTGTGGCTTTACCGTCCTCTCTTTTAAGGAATTCATCTCTCTATGTGCTTGTGGCTCTCTCTATGTGCTTGTGGCTTTACAGAATTCATCATCAGTCCTCTCTCTATGTGCTTGTGGCTTTACCGTCCTCTCTTTTAAGGAATTCATCATCAGTCCTCTCTCTATGTGCTTGTGGGGCCATAATGATATAATAATCCTTAGTATCTTTTCTTTTTCTCTCGTACCCACCTTATACATAACATGTTAAATTAATTCATACTTAAAAAAATAATTTCTCCCTTTTGGAGATGCGGGGTATCGATCCCCGTACCTCTCGCATGCTAAGCGAGCGCTCTACCATCTGAGCTACATCCCCACAATTTTTGCATCACAAAACCCTAAATTTCCCGTCATCAATAATAGTGAAAATGAAGAAATATTGCTACCCAACATGTCATGAATAGGGAAAAATTGAAAAGAAATAATATATTTAATAATAGATAGTCTTATTTTTGGAGATGCGGGGTATCGATCCCCATACCTCTCGCATGCAAAGCAAGCGCTCTACCATTTGAACTACATCCCCGTGATTTTTACATCATAAAACCCTAAATGTCCCATTATCAATAATAGTGAAAATAAAAAAAATATCTAAATATTAATAACAAATAGTTTGGTTTGGTGATGCGGGTCATCGATAATTGTGAAAATGAAAAAATATAATAACAAATTAAATACTTTCTTTTGGAGAGGCGGGTTATCAATCCCCGTACAACTCGCATGCAAAGCAAGCGCTCTACCATCTAAGCTATATCTCTACAATTTTTACGTCACGAAACCCTAAGCGTCTCGTCATGAATAATAGTGAAAATGAAAAAATATCACTACTCATTATGTCATAAATAAGGAAATATTAATTGAAATAAAATAGTAATAACGAATAGTTTCTTTTGGAGACGCGAGGTATCGATCCCCGTATCTCTCCCATGCTACATTCCCACTCCCATGCTACATTCGAAAATGAAAAACTATCCCCGCTCATTATGTCGTAAATAAGGAAACATTTAAAAGAACTAATATACTTAGTAATCGTTTCCTTTGTTGATGCATGGTATCGGTCCCAATACTTCTCACATGGGATTCAAACACTCAACCATCTAAGCTATATCCTCAAGATTCTTACATCACAAAATCCTAAACATCTCGTCATCAACAATAGTGAAAATAAAAAAATAACGCTATTCATTATGTCATAAATAAGGAAAAATTGAATAGAAATAAAATAGTAATAACGAATAGTTTCTTTTGAAGGTATGGGGTATCGATCCGAACCTCGTACCTCTCGCATGCTAAGCAAGCAATCCACCATCTAAGCTACATTCCCACAATACTTATATCAGAAAACCCTAAATGTCCCGTCATCAAGTGAAAATGAAAAAATATCTCCGCTAATTATGTCATAAATAAGGAAAGGTTGAATAGAAGTAAAATATTAATAACAAATAGTTTCTTTTGGAGATGCGGGATATCCCCTTAAGTCTCGCATCCTAAATGAGCTCTACCATCTAAGCTACATCCCCACAATTGTTGCATCATAAAACCCTCAAATTCCATCATAAGCTACATCCCCACAATTGTGTATCGATCCCCATACCTCTCGCATGCAAAGCGAGTGCTCTACCATCTAAGCTATATCCCAAAAATTCTTATGTCACAAAGTCCTAAACATCTCGTCATCAGTAATAGTGAAAATGAAAAACTATCCCGGCTCATTATGTCCTAAATAAGAAAAAATTGAAAAAAAAATATATTTAGTAATCGATTCAATCGGAGATGCAAGGTATTGATCCCCGTACTTTCCACATGGGAAATGAACGCTCTACCATTTGAACTACATCCCTACAATTCTTACAACAAAAAACCATAAACCATACTTTCCACATGTGCGAGACATCTACGGCGTGACAATCCTTGAGCTGCCACTCCTCCGTGGTCATGGTATCTAGCTTCACCCCCAAAATGGGTTCCTGAATATCTTTATCGTATAGATAATCTTCAATTTGCATCTTCTAGAAACTGATATCGAATTCATCAAACTTTTCAATTCTAGTCTTTGAACTTTCGATCTTCACAGATCGTGGTGAATCTCTCCTCGCTCTGATACTAGTTATTAGAATCACACAACAGCGCACACACTTGATCTAAATGAACACAAAGAACATGATAGAGAAAATGTAAGAAGAAATATTGACTAATGGTTTTGTATTAATGACTTCAGGTATGCAAAGAGAGGATATGGAGAATGAGAAATATACATTTAGGAAGCACTGACTAATGGGTATACATATGATTTCAGTTTATTATATATAGCTTCACTATATGTAACCGCCTACTATATATAATTATTTAATATATATTTCTCTATCAGATTTTTACTATAAATCGTCAGCCTTCATATCCAACATTCTAGAGCCCAAATAGTCAGGGATTGACATCCTGCTAGAACACAAAGTCATTTACATGTCCCTGGCAAAATGCCTAGTAGTAACGGAGTCTAACCCAACGATCATTCAGACAAACATCCATCAACCAAAAGGGGTGAAAATGATGACGATAGTACAGTTGAGAAAGAATCTTAGCCATGATGAATCTACACTTGCTGCCATTGTTGTATTTGAAAAGGGGGAGCTCAAGTGTGCCAACCTCAACAAAAACTTTATTGCCACTACATGAACACCACGACCCAAAACAAGAAGGTCAGATATTGGGTTTAACCCTACCAAGAGAGATAAATCACAAGATTAGTTTTATGTCACCTACCACAAATAGATGTCATACATCTCAACTTGAGCTAGTTGAATTCTACAAATAGCAAAATGGCATGTTCACAGTCGGGTTTATTTGACCTGCAAAGGCTCTTGTCAGTGATCACTCAAATGCTTGGCAAAGACACCAAGCCAACACCTCTACTGAAGAAGGGAGACAAAAAACAAACCACTAAAGCAACACATGTTCACGCAGAAATACCATCCAGACGGATGAAGAGAAGGGTCGACCACGATAATTTCAAAGCAAATAGAGAGTTATGATAAGTTAAGGTCAGATCAACTTTGAGTTCAAAGCAACAAGAACCAAAGACTGGTTCGAAAATTCTATGGACTAGTCAAAGTTGTCCACAAGATTAGGAAGACATCATATAGGATCCAATTGCTCCTATGGATACAGACTAACCCTATTGTCCACGTCAGTAACTTGAAACGTTATTATTCCGACCAAGAAAACATCAAGTAAAAGCAGGTGGTATGACGTCATGCAAAGAAGAAATTGTTTCAAGCGAAGAAAGTAGGAAAGACACCAACAGAGAAGACTTGAAGAGTTAACAAACTGAGAAGTGATTTTCAACAGCTCCCAGTAGGTTGGAAAAGACTCCACAATACTGAGATCAGCTAGAAGCGCGTCGCGAGACCTAAAGTCAGCCTCATCCTACAATGTTGAGTTTATGAAAAGCTGGTTGATAGAGATATTGGCCAAGGCGTGTTGCCTGTGGCTGCATGTTAGATGTCTCAGCTATTCTTGTAAACGATTTGTGGTTCATGGTGGCATGCTCATTCCAAACCCCTTTTACTTGCTTTCATCTTAGATAGGCCTTTACTATTATTGTTGTGCCAATACGGGGTGTATGATTAGTCCTCAAAATCATGTCTATACCCATCAGGACTAAAATGTCCCAAAATGTACTATAGGAGAACGTGACCAGTTGTTGTTTCTTCACTTTTAGCTTATAACATTGCTTTATTTGAAATTATTTTTAACGTATTTCCTCCTCACGTTTTCTAAAATATTTCTTCTAAACGTGATTCGAGCATACACTGCTATTGTTCGTTCAGTCTAAATTTTGCATGGTTGACTTGTTCATTGGATTAGAACAAATGTCACATAATCATTGTCTCACTACTTCAAGAGTGCGATTGTGACACTTGAAATCCGTTCAGTTGTGGGTCGCATCTTCTGACTAGTTACGTGAGTTTGGCCTGGAGCATACGTGTAGCTTGAAAAAGAAATGGTTGGATGCGGACTACGAATAAGGGTTAGGCCACGAAAGGTTTTTTTTTTTACTACATATGGACTTTGGGCTAGTGAGTCTTAAATTTGTGTTCGTTTGAAAAATTTTAGTTCGTTTTTTAGTTCAAACGAACCCAAATTAAACTTACTAGTTCCTTCTTCCTTGCACGACTCACTCCTATTCTCTATTCTGCCTCTTCTTGCTCTCTGAAACTTCTTTAAAGGCTATTGTTCACCGATTATTTGGGAGCATCTTCCTTAAAAGGATTGTGACCACAGATGACCTATGTAGAAAATTTGTACCCTCTTTCCTAAAACCTTTAGCGGACAACATACCTAAAACAGATGTGCTGAAAAGACTGCACTACACCTCGTCTCACCCCCCCGGAGCATATGGATCCACCCAATCGATGAAGACTCAAACCAAACTCGCCCATCCCTTTTTGCACAGGGACGCGAGAACCAATCCGAGTAATCTACAGTGGGGAGACCCCTTAAAGCAACAAGTGAGAATGACTAGGTTGATAGCAGGGTTAAAGAAAAGGGGAGTATGAAAAGACGTATCGCGTAACCGTCCCTGTAAGCAGCTTCATTCTTTCTTGATCTATGATCCGACTTTATGAAAAAAATCAGTCTTTCGGCTAAAAGTGTGACTGTTGGGTATGGATAAGCAGGACCTCTTTGTTCGGGGAAAACCGGAGATGGTGGCTAAGAAAGCTAAGCAGGCAAGTACAGGATGGACAAAATGCACATACAAATTGATTGACATGATCCCTCTCCCTCTCTCTTTGACTAGTTGGCTAGTTGCACAATAAGTGGGAAAGCATATCAGGTAGGGAAAGAAAGGGTGCTTGATCTCCTATAAGGCCAACCCTCAACGGCGAGCTCACAAAGCAATGCTATAAGTCCGATAGAAGTTCACGGTTTCGTCTACTACGGACCAGGAAGCTCTTGGAGGAGCTAACATGAAATGAGAAATACATTCGTTTACGACAACTAATAAATAGATAGTGAACCTTTTGGTAGAAACTGAATGATCCCCTGGCTCGGGCAAGAAAAGGAAAAGGTAGTCGTACTCCTACTTTTTTCATCGGACGATAGAAAAGTTTGAGCTGAAAGATTGAATCACACCTGGTAAGAAAGGCGGACTTAGCAGGTTTCTCCAAACGTATAAACAAAAAGAGGAAGCAACCGGTCCTAAAGAGGATACTGATACCCATACATTCTCGCATGGAAGAACCTAGCTGAACCAGATCAAGGGTCCTAACTTAGTTCGACTGACCTTCTTTGGCTAGCCCCGGCCCTTGTAACAAGGTCAACCCATTCGTGCTCTTTCCTTTCGTTTAGCGAGATAGCTTACCAGCTCTTTTGACTCATAGCAGCAGTATGAAAAGCGGAATCCTCATCCTGAGTCGAGTCCGTATTGCCATACGAATCGACATCGGCCAAACCAAGAGCTCCTATTTTTTCTTTAATGAAAGCGGATCTAACAGTTTTGATAAAACCAACCTCTTCTAAAGAAGAAGTTGCTCTGCCTTGTTCATCGTGGACATATGCAGCTCCCGCTTTATCTTTGCCTACCGTGAAAAGGAAAGTTTCCTCACAATAGGCCCTCCCACCTCCCGAACGTCTTTCTATCAATCGAGAGAGGTATAGAATAGTACAACAAACCAACAAGACAAGAATGGACTCATAAGATGGGCGGTCATGGAAAGGATTTCATTTGTGTTATCCGCCAAGGAAATGATCAAGGAATTCAGATCCTGAATAAAGTACTGTAGGCAAGCGAAGCTTTTGAAAATGAAAGCGTGTAGAACTCATATCCACTTTCTATTCGATTCGTAAACTTTGGATCTGATCTTCCTTTCCTCTCTGGGTGACTAAGAGACAATTTAGGCCTGGCGTGCATCCGATTCGGTCAACAATAAGGTACAAAGCGGATTGATTAAATGGGCTTGAAGTTCCATTATCGTTAGGTCGAAGATCTCTACTAGGTTTAGTGCACTTTGGTAGTTGCGAATGTTGCCGTAATCGAATGTCTTTCTCATTCGACATTCTCTCTTACCAAGCACTCATACTCGCCAGGGTGAGGAGACAGTCCGTGAGCTAATTGGGTTTCGAGCTTGCGTATACGCGAAAAGAGCTCGCTTTTCGACTTTCTCCTTGGCGTTTTGTGCCCGGTTCTGGTTCAGGAAAGGGTTGATCTCTTTCATTGGAGCATAATTTTAGTTTCATGTTAGTAGGTTCAAGATGACAATAAAATGGAGTTAAATTGAACGCAGTTTTAGATTCATGTTAGTAGGTTCAAGATGAAGCATAATTTTATTAATGTTATTAAAGAGAAATTCTTGTTTTATTGGAAGAGACCAACTTTATTTAAGGTACTAGGAGTTTAAACTACTTCCATTGTAATTTCAATCACTCCACAATGATTACAAATTTAGGGTTGGCTAATTGGACATCAATTATCAACTTTAGGTTATAATTTAGGTAGTAGCCATTATAATATTAATGAGCATAAGAGCTACAATTCTTCCATGGACCATATGTGTTATAGTTAAATGAATATATATATATTATGTATGTCGAGGTTTGAGTAAAGCACAAAGTAGTAAGGAACACCATTGTCAACTCTAAAGCCACCCACAACTCATGATGGAGACCGATACAAAATATTTTAACATCCTTTGGCATCAAGATATAGGAAAGATGAACGCCGTCAAATTGGAAGCTTTACCTCCACAATGAGAACTCTAATCAAGCTGGAGCCTTGGACTAGGCAAATTGTTTTAGTGATAGTTGAAATGGATGACTTCGAAGTCGTGTCAGGAATGGACGTCTTGCTGAAACACAATGTCAGTTACATGCCCCTAGCAAAATAACTAGTAGTAATGGAGTCTAATCCGACGATCATTCAGAAAAACATCCATCAACCAAGAGGGTTGAAAATGATGTCGATACTACAGTTGAGAAAGAATCATAGCCATGATGAATCTATGCTTGCTGTTATTGTTGTAATTGAAAAGGGGAGCTCGAGTGAGCCAACCTCAATAGAAACCTTGTTGCCACTACATGAACACCACGACTCAAACATGGTCAGATAATGGATTTATCCCCACCAAGAGAGATAAAAACAAGGTCAGATACTGAAGAAGGGAGACAGAAACAAACCACTGAAGCAACACATGTTCACAAAGAAATATCATCTAGACGGATGAAGAGAAGGGTCAGTCGGAAGCGTCAACCACAATAATTTCAAGAAAAATAAAGAGTTCATATAAGTTAAGTTCAGATAAACTTCGAGTTCAAAGCAACAAGAACCAAAGACTGGTGTGAAAATACTATGGACTAGTGAAAGTTATCCATAAGATTACGAAGACATCATATAGAATCCAATTGCTCTTATGGATGCGGACTAACCTTGTTGTCCATGTTAGTAACTTGGAACGTTATTATTTCGACCAAGAAGACATCAAGCAGAAGCAAGTAGTATGACGTCATACAAATAAGAAAAAGTTTCAAGCGAAGAAAGTAGGAAAGACATGAATAGAGAAGACATGAAGACTCAACAAACCGAGAAGTGATTTTCAACAGTACCTAGTAGGTTGGAAGAGACTCCTCATTATGAGATCAGCTGGAAGCGCATTGAGAGACCAAAAGTCAGCCTCTATCAATAAATTGTGTTGGGGCAGATGTCACAGTCATGATTTCCCAAGGCGTGTTGCCTGTGGTTGCATGTTGCATGTCTCAACAATTCTTGTAAACGATTTATTGTCCAAGGCGGTTATTTGGGCAATGTTATTGTTTACCGATTATTTGGGCGACATGCCTTGAGCAATCATGACCGTTACAATTGGCTAAGACATTTGTTGTCCAAGAGACACCTCTTATGAGGTCATGATTGGCTAAGACATTTAAAGAAGTTTTACCTAGGGCAACTTCTATCACAATCCTCTTCCGCTCTCTGAAACTTCTTTAAATGTTATTGTTCACTGGTTATTTGGGTGCATCTTCCATAAAAGGATTGTGATGATAGATGACACAGGTAAAACTTCTATTGGGAGATCAGTGCAATAGAGAATCTGTGTCCCTTTCCTGAAACCTTCAGCGTTCAACATAACAGAGAGTTCGTAGAAAAAATATCATAGAACAATTTGTGTAATGCCTTTAAAGTTAGGCTCGAGGCTCTATCTTATCTCCCAAGAATATGGTACATTCTCTATTCACATAGAAATTCTGCAATAGAAAGTGGTACCCTCGTCTTCTTTTACAAAACTTTCTCAAGTCCTCATGTAATGTTTTGAAAGTGGTACCCTCATCTTCTTTTATAAGACTACCTCGGCCTTCATGGAATGATTATGCTATGTTGATTCTTAGAGAAGGGAGTAGGAGTAAGAGTAGATGACTCTTTATGGTCCAAGTCCCGAAAAAGTAAGTCTTTATGTCAAGAAAGGAGAGGAATCCTCGTAGTTTCCAAGATTTGAAGAGAATCATACATACACAAATTTCCTTTGTTTGTTTATTCTTATTGTTTCCTCTCTTTAATTAACATGTTATAAAGACCCTGGTAAATTATAATTAAATATAGCATCCTTTTTTTTTTTTCTTTTTTTCTTTCCCAATATCCTTCTGAACTTCTTGGTTCAAGGTTTAAAAAACCTATTTCAAATTTTATTATATTGCATGCTTCAATTTGATATAATTGTTAGAAAGCAAATCAAGACGCGTAAGTGGATTAAATCCGCAAGCAACTTCAAAAAGAGAACAATGAGTGACAAACATTCGTCCCAAGACTTAATATTCTTACAAATAATAGTCTTAAGCAATGCTCCTAATGTTCTATTAACCACCTCAGTTTGCTCATTAATCTGAAGATGACATGTAGTTGAAAACAATAATTTGTTACCCAATTTATGACTTGTTGAAAACAATAATTTGTTACCCAATTTATGACTTAATATTCTTATAAATAATAGCTCTAAGCAACGCTCCTAATATTTTATTAACCACCTCAGTTTGCTCATGAATCTGAGGATGATAGGGAGGTGAAAACAATAATTTGGTACTCAATTTATCCACCATACTTTCCAAAAGTGACTTAAAACTTTAACATCCCTATCTTTTTTTGTGTGCAGCAAACATTGGGAACATTGACTACAAAACTTATAAACATCGTAATTCATCGCAAAGGTCATATGGATCGTGATGAGCATTTTCTCCCATATCTTGGTTTCGCTAACTAAAGTTTTCCAATAACTCCCAAACTTCATTACCTTATATAAACCTCTTGGGATAAGGATTCATATAACACTTCATAAAATAAGATCTACTGATGAATTTCATAGCATTTGAAGGTCATCTAGGTCATGGACCGAAGGTAAATTACCTTAGGGGCATTATGGTCATGTTACACCATTTCTTGCTTTACCTACTCATCCTTATCCAATGACCACCAAATTTCATATCTAACCTCAACATACTATAATATGCTCAGTATTAAAATTTGATAGTCAGCGGAGCTCATACAGTGGGTTATTTTAATGTTACTTAAATTTCGAGCTATTTAATCGGTTCAGGGTCTTAACTCACGGTTATTTGGGTTTTTCTTTCATATATCGTTAATTCATACTTGTTTTAGGTTCATATGAAAATCAAAGCGATTTCTACAAGTATTTCTTAACAAAAAGTCCAAGGTGGCTACTTGCCTCGTCGTCGACATTTGGGACATCCATTCTTGAGCTTCCAGTATCTGAATTACTTCAAATTTCCTTCCACGTACTCCTTATTGTGTCTAGTTTCTGAAACCATAATATTTTCTATCAGAATCGGTCTGAAATGGGTTTAACATTGAGAAAACTCGAGAAAATGTCAAATTTTGAGTTGACTTGGACAGTTCAGTTGAACTGGCCATATCATCGTTTTCTTCCTCTGAACAGGAAGAAGATGCACATTTTTTGCGTCGCAGCCATCTGAAACTCGGCCTGTACAGCCACATTTACAGCATTTCTCTCCTCGATTTCTTCGTGAAACTTAAAGATGGGTATTACAAGGAAGGGCTAGGGATTGCTTTGATGATACCTTCTCGTGGATCGTAGCCTAAGATATTCGCTTCGAAAGTTCATCCAAAATTTGATTTATCGCTGGAGATAAAACAAAGGATTCTTATTGGGTAGCCGATTCTAGGGGTTTCAAGGCCCTATTTCTTCATTGAACCTCTTCCATATCTTTTCTTCAGGCTAAAGAAATTGGTTTGGAGGAACGTCTTTGAGTGTAATTCTTATTCTATAAAAAATTTAATGATTCGGGAAGTTTATAAAAATTAGAAAAAGTACCATTTTCTCAATGTTTTTTCAATTTTACTTGTTCTTTGCTTCTAGATACAACCTAGTGGGGATTATACACTGTCTCTTGAGACCTTGAGTGTTGCAAATTCTCCTCTCCTTCGAAAACTTTCGGTCATCCAAAGTGCTTATTCTAAAATAGGTCAGGGTACAAGGTTCTTATTTGCCTTCTTTTTCCCAAGTGGCTTCTTCTACTCTATGATTCTTCCATAGAATCTTAACAAGAGAGATTTCCTTGTTTCTCAATCATTTGACTTTCTTGTCTATTATTTGAATCCAGTCTTCTTTATCCGTTAGGTCATCTTTCAAGAAGAGAGTTTCATGAGCCAGTACATGCAAACGATCTACGGTCTACTTCCGTAGTACGGATACATGAAAGATATTATGTACTGCAGACAAGTTTGGGCATTGCCCGATTCTATAGGCCACAGATCCAATCCTTTCTAATATCTCAAAGGGACGGATAAACCTAGGGCTTAGCTTCCCCTTTTTACCCTACCTGAGCACCCCTCTCATGGGGTGCTACCTTTAGGAATATATGATCCCCTACCTACGATTCCATGTCCTTGCGCCTTAGGTCTGCATTGCTTTTCTCTCGGCTTTGTGCGGTTTGTATCCTAGCTTTAATCTTCTAGACTGTGGCGTTGGTAATTTGCACCAGCTCTGACCTAATAATTGTCGTTTGCCCCCTTCCTACAAAATCCATCTCATATACCCTCAACATGTCTTCCAATATTTGCTTGAGCATTTCTGTTTGACCATTTGTTTATGGGTGGAATGTCGTACTATAATTGCGTACCCAATGCCTTTTGTTGAATTTTCCAGACGCGAGATTTAAATCTAGCATCTCGGTCTAATACTATTGTCTTTTGTTGAATTTCCAGAAGTGTACCCAATACCTTTACTGATGAATATTTATTTTTAATGTTAGCAAGAGTAGCTGGAGATTGTTAGACTGAAGATTTGAAAGTCACACGTGTTTTATCCACGTTCAACCCACCTAATACAAGTTTATTATTTGACT
>CM031900.1:13125754-13155369 GCA_018691285.1 Cucurbita argyrosperma subsp. sororia
ATTCTCTTAAATAAATACATGAAATATCACAACAATTTCAGTAACATTAACATAAAAATGCATGCGAGTTTGAAAACGTTTTTCTTTTTTCTTATCTTGTGCAAGGCGTACCTGACGGTGACGGGGGCATCGATGTTGGGACCATGGAACGTGCCAAGCCTACATTGTAGGCTAGTCTACAGAATCTAAAACCTAGAGCTCTGATACCAACTGTAACGACCCTAAATTTCCACATATCTAGAGTCGCCATGAACAGTCTCTGCTCGCGATGTCGCCGTCCTCCGTACAAGTTCGATTTTTCCCTTTCTATCCAAGCAAACCTATATGAATCCATGGCATCAATTTCATGTTCAATTCTCTAACTCTTGCAATGGTTCATGTGCTAAAATTCATGCGAGCATTATAGACTTTGCATGGATAAAGTCTTGGAACGTTGTAATATACATCTAAGTATATATACATATTATATATATATTATATTTATATTAAGATTTCATCTTGTATTTTTATTTCGAGTGACTACTTTCTTGTCTTCTGATATTCTTTCTGTACTCTACTTTTTCTCTCAATTTTTGTTCAAGACAAATTCTTGACCAATTTTTGATATTCTTACTTAATCATATTATTGGTCAATTACGGTCGATTCTTACCCCAACTTCCCTTTCATTTTTCTCTTTCTCCTATTTTTTTTCTTTTGATTTTGTATTTTGGCCTTCTCTGTATTCTCTCTTTTAGTTCTTTCCTGCTCTCTTTACCGCAAGAGTTCGAATCTATCAGGCGACTAACTGAACTAGAAAAGGAGAAAGGTGTAAGTGTCTAGAAATATACTTAGTAACCAACCTACTTTTATAGTCTAGAAAATATACTTAGTAACCAACCTACTTGTATAGTCTAGAAATATACTTAGTAACCAACCTACTTGTATAGTTTAGATAATATCCTTAGTAACCAACCTACTTGTATAGTCTAGAAAAATATACTTAGTAACCAAACCTACTTGTAGGCCCGCATAGCTTCCTTCTACTACCAGGTTAAGGAATACTTTTTTATAAGATATTGTTCCACTTGTCCCCTTACCTCACGATCTCATAGAGGTATTCACACTCTAGTTATAAGGAATGCTTCCTTCCCCTCTCAAAACCAAATGTTGGATCTCGAGAATCGAACTGCGATGAAAAGATAAATAACAACACCTGTGTTAGAAAAGGCGTGTGCCTACTAAGTACATGGGGTTTCCTCGCGAGAGTTTGAATCTCCTATACACGAAAAGTTCATTTTTTTTGTACTAGCAAAGCGACTCGTTTATAAGGAATACTTTTTTTTATAAGATATTATCCACTTTGTCCCGTTACCTCACGATCTCGTAGAGGTATTCACACCCTAGTTATAAGGAATGTTTCCTTCCCCTCTCAAACCAATGTTGGATCTCGAGAAATCGAACTGCGATGAAAAGATAAATTTAAAACGACGTACAACACCTGTGTTAGAAATTTCAAGATATTTACAAACGAAAAAAATTATACAACTAATTGATTTCTGATATGAAATCCAACAACGGATCACTTCCGTGTACCCGAAACGATCAATTGCAAGAAGCAATACAAAGAAGATTCAAGAATCAAATCAAGAAAATATTGGAGTGACTGATATTGGAAAGTAATTCGAAGACTTGGCTTTGGTAGTTGAACTACCAATTAAGACAATTTATGAATTACCTTATTTTCTTCGATTTGTATTTAATAGCATTTATTAGCATTTATTAGTTGTTGGTGGCTGAAATTTATTTGGTTAGGGTTATGTTTTGGGCCTATTTAGAGGCACGTAATATTCATGTTTGGATGTTTTTTTGGTTGAATACAGACAAAATTGATACCCTTTAGGTGTTATTCTTTTTCAAACCTTGCTTTAGGTTTGATGTTTAAACCGATTCATCGAATTAGTTTTGATCAAGCTAATTCTGGAGTGAATATCTTGGTATCTAAAAGTGACCATCATAGATTCCAAGTTCGATCTAAGAGTCATTCATCTTCTAACCAGCTCTTGGTTGGAATCAATCCGTTAAGTTAGCTTTCTCTGTGAACGTTTTGGCAGGGATTCTAGAAGGACCTCTAGTTTTGCAAATCCAGCATTGTTGGCGCTTATCATTTGGTATCAGACCATTTGGTCGATGTTCTTTGGCCGCACTAGAGGTGAAATATCTTTATTGTTATATTTTTTTTCTATCAATTTTTTCTCTCTCTCAGATTATCGAAAAAAAAACCAACGTCTACATTCTTGACCTAGTACCAAAATCCTACCTTTGAGTGTTAAACACGAGTGTCCCTGAGTGAAATTTTTGTGAGAAGTGTGGAGAGGCTCCTTGATAACAAAATGTCACATAATGGAGAAGGAGAACCCGTACCAGATCTTAATACAACCATTCTTCAAGCTTTTCAAGATATGATGGAAATGATGATGGAAAGATAGGCAAGAAAGAAGGGCGCAACATCAAAGACAAGAACGAACATTACGAGAAGATGAAAGTATAGTAGTACAAGAAAGACAAGTTGAAGGAAGATGGAGAGGAAGAAATAACCATGCAACTATTATGCAACCTAGAAGGATGAAAAGAGTACATGAAGATAGAGATGGAGGAGTTAAACTCAAAATCTCACCATTTTGTGGAACGGCAGATTCTAAGGCATACTTGCAATGGGAAAGAAAGATAGAGCATTTGTTTGATTGCAACACCTATAGTGAAAATAAGAAGACGAGACTTGCTATTGCCGAATTTACCAATCATGTCGGTGATTGGTACCAACATCTCAAATCCGAGAGAAGAAGAAAAGAGGAGGATCCAATAGAGACTTGGGAAGAACTTAAAGAAGCCATGAGAAAAAGGTATGTTCCAAAACATTATGAAAGAAATTTGAAAACTAAATTGCAAGGTTTGAGGCAAGGAACAAAAAGTGTGGCAGAATATCATCAAGAGATGGCCCGTTACCTCACGATCTCATAGAGGTATTCACACCCTAGTTATAAGGAATGCTTCCTTCCCCTCTCAAACCGATGTTGGATCTCGAGAAATCGAACTGCGATGAAAAGATAAATTTAAAACGACGTACAACACCTGTGTCAGAAATTTCAAGATATTTACAAACGAAAAAAATTATACAACTAATTGATGTCCCAGGTCGAATACAACTAACATACACTCCGGGTCGACACCCAATAGAGCTCCAGAGCATCTCTCCACCTTGACCAACTAGAAAAGAAGTATAAAAAATATACTTGGTAACCAACCTACTTTTAGGCCCTCGTTGCTTCCTTCTTCTACTAGGTTTCCACGACTTTCCTTTGGTCTATAGAAAGTTCGGGCCTACCCTTTATTGTGCTCTAAGCTACCGTGTAGGTCCGAAAGTTCTAATTGATTCCTCATTAATCATCTACCCTTGTTGTCCCGAGTGCCTCTTCGAGATTCGTTCCTAAAACAAAAAAGTCGCTTTGGCCATGTCCAAATAATATGAAATTAAGAAAACCTAAAATAATACAAATGTCCAAATAATCATATCAATGCATTCTAATATATCATCATAAAATCCGCATCAGAATATTCTACCAATTTAAACTCAGCATTTCTAGGATACTATCATTCTAAATTAATAGTCAAAAGCAAATATTTAAATATTCTTTTAAGTGCATGTAAATGAGATTCCTTGGGACAGGATTGAAACCTAGCACAAAGACATACCCTAAACATAATATCTGGTTTACTAGTGGTCAAATAAACTAAAGATCCAATCATACCTCTCTATAAGATTTAATATCCACACATTTACCTTTTTCATCCTTGTCAAGCTCAGTGGATGTGCTAATTGGAGTTTTTGCAATCTTACCTCCATTGAACTTGAAGCTTTTGAGTAAATCCTTAGTGTATTTCTCTTAAGATACCATCTTTGAGTTGTTTGATTTGAAGTCCGAGAAAGAAACTAAGCTCTCCCATCATACTCATCTCAAACCCATTATGCATCCATTTAGAAAATTATTAAGAAGGATTAGTAGAACCAAATATGATATCATCAAGATATATTTACACTAATAGCATATCATTTTCTTTAATATTAATAAAAGAGCAGTGTCGAGTTTACCCATTTTAAAATCATTCCGAATAAGAAAATTACTAAGTCTAACACAAGCTCTTAAAGCTTGTTTAAGCCATAAAGAACCTTTTTCAACTTAGACATGATGTGGAAAATCAAAATTTTCAAATCCGGGAGATTGTTCTACGTAAACTTCCTCCATGATATACCCATTTAAGAATGAACTTCTAACATCTATTTGATACAATATAAAATTTTTGTAAGAAGCAACAACAAGTAACATTCTAATAGTTTCTTCTAATCTAGCAACCAGTGCAAAAGTTTCTTCATAGTCTATACCTCCTCCTGACAATAACCTTGAGCTACAAGCCTAAATTTATTTGTAATGATATTCTCATTTTCATCAATTTTTTATTTCTAAAAACTTCTAATAATGGAAATATTAGAGGGCCGAAGGACTAATTCCCAAACTTTGTTCCTTTCAAATTGATTAAGTTCATCTTGCATAACCAAAATCCAAAACTCATCATTTTCAGCATTCTTAAGTCTTTTTGTTAAATTTGAGAAACAAAAGCAAGATTATCAAATAAATTAATAGAAGAACGAGTTTTCACTTGTTCGAGATCACCAATAATCAAGTCCTTGGGATGAGATAAGGCATATCTGAAGAAATTTCTTCCTTCTTTTCATTTGAGCTCACCTCTTCTTTACTTGAAATAGTTTCTTTGCCTTTGTCATTGACAAGTAAATCTCCAGAATTTCTTTCTAAATCATCACTCTAAATATACTCATTAGAAAGAGTATTACATTGATCTAGCAAATTCTTTCAAAGTACCCGTGTTCCTTTCAACACGAGTCCTTGGACAAGAGAAGTCATGATAAAAAGCATTATATTTGCAAAATATTTCAAATGCTAAAGTATCCAATTCTCCCCAATGGTCCCTCCTAATTTTAGTAATTAAAAAAAAAAAATTCAAAACATCATTCTTATGTTTTATGGTTAAAACCCAAATAAATCTCCAAAAATATCAACCATCACAGGCATAGTAATTCCCTCCTTATGTAGCTATTTTAGGAGAGCCCAATAAGTCCATACGTAATAGTTGAAGAGGTCTAGTACAAATCACATTTTTAGATTTGGAAGAAAACTTGGTTTGTCAACAATTTTATCTTTTTCAAATTTAAATTGAGGAAGGCTTCTCATTAATGAATTTTTTGAGATATTTGAAATCAAGTACATACTAGCGTGTCCTAATCTTCTATGCCATAGCCAAGAGTTATTGTGTAAAGCCGAAAGACATTTATCTTGTAGGACAATAATTTAAATCATTAGTTTACACACTGTCATCTCTTCTTCCAACGAACAAAACTTTTTATCAGTAACATTTTTAATTATGCAATTATTTTTATCAAATATAACTCTAAAACTTTTATCACATAATTGACTAATGCTCAGCAAGTCATGCTTTAAACCATCAGTTTAAAATGGATTTTGAATAAGAGTACAAGTGTCATTAGCTACAGTACCCTCACCAATTATTTTACCCTTCTTGTTATCACCAAAGGTTATTAAGCCACCATTCTTCTTGGAAAAATTCACAAACTTGAATTGATTTCTAGTCATGTGTCAACCACTATCCAAGTACCACTTATTTTTATTGGAGGCTTTCAAACAAACCTCATCATCTTGTTCATCCTCTTTGTCACTATGAACCATGAAGCAAATATTTGCTACTTTTTCATCACATGCACTTTCATCACAATCATCCCAAGTAGCCCTCATTTCTTTTAACTTGGATTTCTTAGATGATTTGAGGAGAGACAATTCGTTCTTATATGACCCTCCTTTTTTCATTCATAGCATATTATCTCATCATGTTTTCATAGCATATGACCCTGCTTTTTTCACCCTGCTATTTTTTATACTTACGTGTGAAGTAGGCAACATCATCTTCATTAGGGGCTTCCTCATCGTCGGAGTCAACTTCCAATGTGATGGACTTTAGGGCTATTCTTTTCTTCTTTTTGGATTCCTCTATCATGTGCTCATTCATGGTAATCTCATGTGTCATGAGAGAACCAACAAGTTCATCCAAAGGAAGCTTTGTGAGATCCTTTGCTTCCCAACTTTTAGGCAGAGACCTGAGAATTTTCCTTACATTTTCCGGAGTAGAATATATTTTTCCAAGATTTTTCAAAGCATTTAGAATATTAGGAAATCTAGTAAAGATATCACCTATAGATTCATTTGCATCCAATTTAAATAGTTCATAATTATAAACTAACATGTTAATCTTTCTTTCTTTAACTTGATTTGTTCCCTCAAGAGTTTTTCAAGTTTCATATGTCGAAGAACACATAGATACTCTACTAAATTCATCCTTACTTAGGACATAATAAAGACATTTGTAGCATTAGTATTAAAATAACACTTTTTCACTCATCAAATTCATCCTCCATTTTATTATTGGGATGTAAGGGTCTTTGCTAACACTTAACCATAATTGATAATTGATAATCAACCGATTGCAAACAAATTAGCTTTACAATAAGTATAATTTGTTCCATCAAAGTAAGGAGGCCTAGAGATTGATTGTTCTTCACAAAAACCAATATTAACACCTAGGTTTACCATAAACTCTAACAATAAAGTTTACATAAAAAATCTATAAGAGCAACCTGCTCTAATACCAATTGTTGGATCGGTATGGCAACCCTAGAGGGGTGAATAGACTTTTAACAATAAAGTTAAGTGATTAGTTTTTTTTATTATGATTTATTTAAAAAAAAAAAAGTAGAAGATGATAATTAATACAATAAAATAGTTCAAGAAATAACAATAAGCAATTAAGAAAAACTTATAACATGCAATAAATCACAATAACAATTTCGAGATTAAACATGAAAGAGTTGGAAAATATAACATTGTAGTTTTGTAGTGGTTCGGTCAAACTTGACCTACTCCACTCCCTAAGCGCCTCTTGAGAATTTTAAAAAACTTTTTTCAACTCTTTCCTCGGATCAAAGCCCAACCGCTACACCCCGCTTTTTTTACGAGTTCAAGAGCAAACTCAATCCTTCCCACGGCTCAAGATCAAACCATTACAAGTATCTGAATTTTGTAGGAACACACTATAACCATCTAAAAGAGTAGATTTACAATTTGATCACTCACAACTATTTCCTCACAATAGAATAAAAAACTCTTTCAAGAATAAGATGAAGAAAAATAAATTTGGAAGCTTGGAGAGAGAGCAACAATGGAAACTTTAAAAAAATTGAGATAAAAAAAAATTATGAAATATGAAAGTTGTGTTAAGTATAGGAGAGATAATGAGTTTAAATAGAGAAGTAGAAGCAAAAATAGGATTTAATATGGATTATTAGAAAGAGAAATGGGAGGTAGAACATTAAAACATTCTTGTATTTTATTGTGTTCAAAAAAAAAAAATGAAAGGTACACGATTAATAAAAATAATGCGAGAAATGGAAGGTGGACCAAAATTTGTTTCCAAAATATATATATATATATATATATATATATATATATATTTTTTTTTTAAATATAATAATATAATATAAATTAAAAAAATAATGTGAGTAAACGATTTTTTTTTTTTTTTTATAATTCAAATTATATATGATGTTGTTATAAAACCTCGCTTTTAAAAGTAATTAAAAATTCCCCATTTATTATTCTTTCAAAGTTGTAAGTGTCCTACTTTGATTGGTCCATGATTCAATTTTGCCGCCACATCAGCACGTCAGAATTTTTTGTTTGGACGGTAACTTCTTCGTTTTGGTTCTGATTTGAGTAATTGAAAAATGCGTTAGAATGGTTATTTCCAACTTTACCCTGTAGACTGATAACTGTTAACAATTACGTGTAGGTTTGTTATCATCAAAACATTAATTAATTAATTAATTTGAGATTAAGGACCAAAAATCTCATATGACCTAAGTCAGTCCTATCAAACTCTTTCTTCATGAACATTTAAACTCCAATAATTATTCATCATCTCAAATAAATAAAGATCATCAACATAAATGCCTACAATAAGAATTTTGTCTCCCTTCCTCTTGATGAAGAGTGTCTGCTAATTGGAACTGCTTTTGAATCCTTTCTTAATGAAGTATGATTCTTTTCGACTAAACGTATGTTCTAGGTGCTTGTTTTAACCCATAGAGAGCCTTTTGGAGTTTGTACACCATCCCCTCACTTCCCATTTGGAATTAGCATTTTGGTTGTTCAACAAAAATATCTTCTTTTAACTCGTCAAAAAGTTGATTTGACATCTAACCGATAGAGTTTCCAATCTTTCTAGGCTGCAAAAGCAATTATCATTCTAACAGTATCTATTCTGGCCACAGGTGCATACACTTCCGTAAAATCAATTCATTACTCTTGTGTGTAGCTTTTTACCGTCAATCTTGCTTTGTATTTATCAACTTCTCCAGATTCATTTACCTTGCTCTTATAAATCCATTTCTCTCTTATTTTCTTTGCTCCCCGCCGGTAGAACCTCCAAGTTTTGTGTCTCGTTTTTTTTTTTTTCATTAGATTTGATTTCTTCATTCATAACCAATCTCCATTTTGGACTTTTGACAACTTCCTCAAAATGCACCGGATCTGAAATCATTAAGAATTCCTTTTCTTCATCCTCTTCAGATAAGCCTTCACCGAAATTATAATATGCATACCATACAGGTGGATGTCGATTTCTCTCATCCCTTATTGACAAATTTTGTGAAATAGCTACTAGAAAAGTGTTATCAGCAACTAGTTCGACGGTTTCAGCAACTAGTTCAGTTGTTTCCTCCGTGATTTCTCCCTCTTCGTTTTCAGCAATTGGTTCAATTGTTTCAGCAATCGGTTTTGTCCTTTCCTCTTTGGTTTCTCCTTCTTCAGCTGTGTTCTCATAAATTTCAATATTTTTCTCAGTCCAATTTTGATCGAAGAATGACTAAGCCTGAAACATAAACAATTTGAGTTTAATGATATTATTGAATATTGAACTTGGCTAAACAATTTGAGTTTGATGATATTATTGAATATTGAACTTGGCTAAACAATTTGAGTTTGATGATATTATTGAATATTGAGCTTGGCTTTTATAGCCTTACCAATAACTAAGAGAAATAAGAGAAATAAAGAGTAGATAAATTAAATAGCTAAAAATAATCTAACTATATGAAAAAAATGATGTTTATTTAACCTAAAAATAATCTAATTATATGAAAAAAATGATGTTTATTTAACCAAATCAAATTATTCTAACACCAAAATCTAACATCCAGCTCTGTGTAGATAAACACGCTTTACAAGGAAAACACACAGTTAAACACCTAGGGTTAAGACAATGTATAATACATATATACAAGTAAAAAAACTCAACGGGGAGACAACATCCATTGATCACCCAGAACATAGATCATAATAGTCCATCCTCTTTTCTAACACAACAGAAAGCATATAAAACAACATTAAAAAAAAACATATCATCGTAGAGACAGTTTTGTAATTTCTTACATCGTGCATAACATACTCATCTTTATTGCTCAATTGATATTCTAGTCATGCATATCTCATATCTAGCTTTACATAATACATAAAACATGTTTCCCAGAAATATCAACCAAGGGCATAATAGTAATTTTACCATCACATACATATAGTACATACTTATCCAAATACACCTTTCTCAAGTCCTTAACATGCATTTTCTAACCATCAAACGTAAGTAATGCTCGCATGCTAGCACGTCCTAGCAATCCCTATAAGTATTACTTACCTAAAGTTCTTGTGGTTACCTACTTGGATGATATATGTTTGCCTGAGCTAGCTTTTTCGCATATTAGAAGTTCCAAAATTTTTGAAATTTCTCCCGTAGGTCCTATTTCAAGCACTATCATGGTTAGTATTAATATTGAAATGAAGAATTGTTAAATGGGGGAAGAAGAGACTCACACAAACTTAAACGCACCGGGAAAGACTTTTCATGCGCGATTTTACGCAAAACTATCACATGCAGAGGGTTGCTGCAAATAGGAATCAGCAGTCAAATAACTGGATTGGGTTCGAGTTGCACTTCCAATTTTGGTCGAAGGTTCACAAGTTGCGGGCGTGCAAGTCTCGAGTTAAACACGAGTTGTCGAATCGGGTCAACCCGCACATGTGTCGCCACAAGTAGTCAAATGAATATCTCCACTCAATGTGTTGCCACGTGTCCCACTCTACTACAGACGCACTATCGCCGCCACACCTACCAACGCGTGTCCGCTCCCTCTTCATCCATGTTCAATTTTTCAGAAAAACGATGTGGTTCCAAATTTCCTTTGTAATAACTTTTGAATTTTGTAACTTCTTACCGAGACCTCGAATCAATTTGATTCCATTACCAAATATGTAGATTTTTAACCCATCTACATATATGTATTTTTCTCTGAATTTCCCGTAGCAAGAAATAATCAAGTATAAATTTTGTCAAGAATTCAAAACTTAAAAAACTTACCATTACTTGACGTTCATCAGAACACCGTCTTCCGGTCTGAATCAACAACGACTTCCTTCATAAAACTTGTGTGACATCTCTCCAATATCAACATACTAAAAGTTTGGAACTTAATCTAAGAAAAGCTCTCCAATCTTAAGAAAAGTTAAAATCAAGAACTTGAAACACTTTCCTTCTATTATTTCTCGGATTTAAACAAATCAAAAGTCAAGAATGGTTTTTCAAACTTACTTGAGCAATTCTTGGGAAGGAAATCCAACAAATTCCTATTCCAAACAACCATTTGGAGCTGATTACAACATTCTCTCCGACTCTTTTTCAAGAACGCAAAATCCTCATCTTCTTCTCTCCCTTTTCCTTTCCTTTTCTTTTTTTTTTTTTTTTTTTCTCTTTTTCTTCATTCTTAGCGTACTATTAGGGCTAATCAAGACCTCTAATTATGAATGGGAGGTCAAAATGACAAATTTACCTATTTCCACACATGATAGTAGCACTTGGATAGCCTCGTCGTGCTACACTGTTCGACCTAGACTTAACTTGATAGTAGCTATACCACTACCACTACGAAGGCTGCGAACTAAAGATGTATTAGAGGGGATATGAGGCTAAGACTAGTGATACCGTCACACTGCTACTAGGTATGTTAAGTTTTCTAAGTCATCTTTCTCCTCGAAATCTACTAGGTTCTTAAGGGCATCTAGGTAGTTTAAAACTCACCTAACCTTTTTAAGACTTTTCGGGGTTAGCTTTTTGGAGCTAATCCAATTTTTTGAGTGCACACAAATCTAGACCTTTGATTGTTGCTCATGATATTGAGGTGCACAGCCTACAGAAAAAATACTAACCGAGATTTACTTGTAAATATTTCTGGTTGTAATCCCCTAATCTTAATTTGGTTCACTCATGCATGCTTGTTACGGAGATATTCATATTGATTACCTACAGCATAGAACACATATTCTAAAATCCCCTTGGTCATCTCATTGCATTGTTGAGGTCCACTAGGTTGTTAAGAGGACTAGGTAGCTTCATGCTAACTTTCACTTTCAGGGTACCTGACTCCTCAAGTTTTCTTAGTTATTGTTGACCTCCGCTCACAATCATAAGGTACTCAGTCTACTAGAGCATCCTGACCTAGGTTATCGTCCAGCCAACCTAACTCTAGCGCCCTAATCTCATCTCTGAGCAGAAAAGCATGCTCTATAAAGAGAACACACAATCAACCTCATGGAGCTAAACATACAATATCATGCACTCATACAAGCTCAACGGAGAGGTAAAATCCATCAATGGCTCAAAGCGCAGATTAAAATAACCCATTCTCCATTCTAGCATAACGAAAAATATTAAAATCGACATGCATCATAAATTCTTATCCTGGTGGTATTTTGGCAATTTTATATAACATACTTGCATTTTAATTTAGAAACGTCATTCCAAGGTTTTAAACATGCATATTCTAATGACCTAAGGTAAGATATGCTTGCATGCTTGGGATACAGACAAGTATTACTTGAGAAAATTGTGATGGCTATGCATGTCTTCTCAAACTATTTTTTTTTTAATTATTATTATTGTATCTTAAGAGCTCTGAAATTTCTGAGATTTTTCTACTAGATCATAATTCAACTTATAATAGGGTTAGTATCAAAATTAGAGTGAAAAATAATCGAATGGAGGTCAAACACGACAAAAAAAAAAAAAAAAAAAAAACTCATGCATTACTAACGTGCACAGAACGTTGTACGTGCACGAGTACATATGCGCCTCTAGAGAAAACATGCATTAAACTCTTGGCAGGTGGTGTGTTCTCATTGGCACGTAGGGATCAAATCGGGTCGGGGTTATTGGATCAAGTACATGGTTTCCAGGTATTATTCGAGTTGAATGCAAACGATCAGGTTGCGGCCTCGGGTTCTCCTCATAGTTGTAGCATGTCACAATCCTATATTTTTAATCATACGACATCACGATCTCAACACGCTCATGACAAGTATTTAGGTTTGCCTATGCATATTGAACACAACTTGTGCAGAATCTAAGCTTGTTCGAACACACACGCCGCCCGTGGGTTAATGCTCAATCATCTGCGACCTTAACTAACTTGCTTCTATACTAGGCCAAACCATGCAACACAACCTTGCCTCTACTCAGAGTAAAGGTCATTCATATGTGTTGTTGCATCTTGATTTTGCATCTTGGTTCCTGGCATGACCTTCATGTCATGATGCCATCCTAAGTCCTATGATGCCATCGACATTGTAGCTTACTCAGACATGTCAATCGAGGATGAAACCGTGTTTCGCTCATATTGTCTAGGCCACTCAAATATCAATCCATCCATGCTCAATTGAGGCATTGCACCCTCCCATAGCCATGTCATATAATTTATTGACTTCATACCAAATAGCCTGTGCATATACAAACCTTCGACACATGGGTGAGGGCGCAGTGTCGGTACACTCATGTTGTCCAACACTGTCCTTGAAAGACATATTTTAAAGCAAGTCACCTAAGACACTAGTCTTGCAACGCTCCCTCTCACTGTGACACAAGTATATGCTACATGGTTGCTTGAATAGGCCATATGGTTAGGGGTGGTAGAGAGCTGACACCATACCTCCCCCTAAAGTGCATTTTCAGGCCTTTTTTGTCGAGTAGGAGTAAGCATGATTTTGACGAATAGTCATATGGTCTCATGGACCGCATGTCTAGTGTCCGATTTACACCCAAATTTGGTGACCTTTCATGTTTCATATGGAAGGATTTCATTCTAGACCCACATGCCCAAACTTCTTTTGGAACCCTCCCGGGGCCCTACCCGACCCTTTATCAAACCTATCTTTGTTTCTCATGTCGACATCATTGCCTCTGTTTTTCATGCCTCAATTTGGCTTTAATGAAGATCTCTTTGGTGTGTTACATGATGCACCATCCTCCTCGGTCACATCATGGCACTCATCTGTCTTGGCACTCTTGCGACTGGATGGGCACCATTTGAGGGTCACTGCTTCGTCTAACGTTATATGAGGGTCAAAACCTACTCTTTTCGTAGCATTGTTGTGAAATTCTCCTCCACTTAAACTATTCATCATCCTTGATGACTTTCTCAGAGACACAATCGGTCCATGGATTGTCACTCTCTCTCTTACTTAATCTCAGTATCCTTGATGACGATCCAAACTTCAGATTGCCTGCGAATGAACCCGTTGGAAATAACATGCTTCAGAATGAATACGGAAACTACGCACTACTTATGAACTATCCAACTTACGGATCTATTCTTGGACTCCGAGTCTTGCAACATAAGCACAAAAACAATTGTCTAATGGTTGTGGACTATCCCACCATGGCCTCCCTCGCCCTTCTCTAGAACTCTAATCGGGACTCACAAGAAAAACCATGATCAAATTAGCTAGTGTTGGCATATCCATACCTATGCTAGGAGCGCACCCTAGATATGGTCACCTTTGCCTCAACACTCATATTCTTTTAGTCACACATAACGGTGCACCCTTGGGGTGAGGCTTTTAAGACAACCATGGCATAAACCCATATGGTAGCAAAGTCTAGAAGGTTGTAACACATTCCCATATTGGCTCTGTACTTCAACCAATTCCCACTAACCATCTTCATATGTCAATCGCTTCCTTGACACTTATTTGGTCTTCGTGCAGCTTCATTTATTGTAGTGTTTCTCGAAGGCATTAAACTTAACTCATTCATGTGTGCTAATTTCGTTATGTTTAACTTCAAAATAGGTCTCAACCTTATGTGAAACCTTTTTTTTTTTTTTTTTCCTCAGGAAAATGAATGAATAATGAACAAGTAATAATTTTACACTATTTAGTAAAATTCTCTTCTCATCAAAAATATTTCCTTAGAGAAAGAGAAGTAGCAAAGTCGCTTCACCGTGGAAGAAGGAAAAGTCAAGCAGTTTCATCCCAAACATTCTCGAACTCTCATTGGGCTCATGAAATTTTTCACACCGAAAGGTGGCTATAGTCATTACTTCAATAAAGTCATTTCGACACAAGCTCACGAAAACAATATTTAACACTTTTTGTAGCATTAGAGAAGGGAGGTTTCTTAGGGTCACCATGGATCCCACTTCTGAGCATAAGGGATACGAGGATGGTGACCGGGCCTAGGAAATTACGAACAGATAGTAGTGGCTCTCCACTCACTTTACTTTTGCTATTAGCTCTAGCTTGTATTTATAAGTATGAAAAAAAAAATCGATTAGCTTTGCTTAGCTGCTACCTACTTTCTTTCTAGTAGCAGCTAAGCTTCAGGATTTTTTTTTTTTTTTTTTTTTTTTAGAACCACATAGCTCCCGTTGGTACTCTCTTCTTCAGCGAATGGTGCTCTCCACCACTCTTGTGAAGTTACCTACCTTAAGTATTATGCAGTCTCGTGGAGCGTCAGTCCGGTGTTCGATTAACACCAAATTTGGCAAGGTTTCATATTTCATATGAACAGACTTCACTCTAAAGTTGCATGCACAAACTTCTTTAGGAAACCCGACTTTCAAGGTTGACTTTCAAGTTAAGGTTGGGGGTGCTACTAGGCCTTTATATAGCCTATCTTTGTCCCTCATATTGACATCGTTACCTTGGTGTTGCTTATGCCCAGGCTTGGTTTCAAAGCACAATGGTTCAATGTTTGTCTCCTCTTATTGAGTGGCACGTGTCGTCTGTCAGGCTTGATACACTACGCCTCCCTTGCACCTGATAAATGTCAATCTACGATTCTTTTTCTACGAGTGAGTTATGGATATGCCTAAAGGTAGATGCACCAGTTGTCTAGTGGTAGAATAGTACCCTACCAAGGTACAGACCTAAGTTTGATTCTCGGCTAGTGCATCTTGAAGATTAGCTATGATGATATTAGTGCATAATGTTCAAACTTCGGTTTGTTACAATATATCATTTAAATTTATAGATTTCACAAGTAGTACTATGGAGTATTTTTTTTTAAAATCGAGTGGTGAAACTAAAAGTCAAGGGCTTCAGAAGAACTGCATGACCAAAATACGAGTACTTTATGGAGTACCATGCCACGATACGGACCTGAGTTCGATTCTCGACTAATGCATCTTGAAGATTAGCTATGATGATATTAATGCATAATGTTCAAACTTGTGTTCGTTACAATTTATCATTTCAATTTATAGATTTCACGAGTAAGGCTATGGAACTTTTATTTTTTAAATCGAGAGGTGAAACTAAAAGTTAAGGGCTTCGGAAGAACTGCATGACCAAAATACGAGTTTATTATGGATATGCTTAAAGATAGATGCACCAGTGGTCTAGTGGTAGAATAGTACCCTACCATGGTACAGACCCGAGTGTTCGATTCTTGGCTGGAGCATCTTGAAGATTAGCTATTTCATTATTAATGCATTATTTTCAAACTTTATTTAAATTTATAGATTTCACGAGTAGCACTAGCTTCGGAAGAACTACATGACCAAAATACGAGTACCTTATGGATATGCCTATTCTCGGTTGGTGCATCTTAAAGATTAGCTATGATGATATTAGTCCATAATACTCAAAGTTGGGTTTTACCACCCTGCCACAGTACAGACTCGAGTTTGATTCTCGGTTGGTGCATCTTAAAGATTAGCTATGATGATATTAGTCCATGCTCAAACTTGGGTTTGTCACAATATTATTTAAATTTATAGATTTCACAAGTAGAACTATCCAGCTTTTTTTTTTTTTCTTCTAAATCAAGAGGTGAGACTAAAAGTTAAGGGCTTCAGAAGAACTGCATGACCAAAATACGAGTACGTTATGGATATGTCTACTGGTAGATGCACCACTGGTCTAGTGATAGAATGGTACCCTTCCACGATACAGACTAGAGTTCGATTCTCGGCTCTTGCATCTTGAATGAAGTTTAGATAATTATGCATAATGATGATAAATTAGATTTCACGTGCATAATGTTCAAACTTCGGTTTGTTTCAATATATCATTAAATTTATAGATTTCACGAGTAGCACTATGGAGCTTTTTTTTTAAATCGCAAGGTGAAGCTATAAGTTAAGGGCTTCGGAAGAACTGCATGACCAAAATACGAGTACGTTATGGATATGCTTAAACGTACATGCACTAGTGGACTAGTGGTAGAAATAGTACCCTTCCACAATACAGACCAGAGTTTGATTCTCGGTTGCTGCATCAGATTAGCAATGATGATAATAGTGCATAATGTTCGAACTTGGTATTTTTTTTCATAATATCCACGAGTAGCACTATCGAGCTTTTTGTTTTTAAATCAAGAGGTGAAACTAAAAGTCAAGGCCTTCGAAAGAATTGCATGACCAAAATACGGGTACGTTATGGATATGCCCGAAGGAAAATGCACTACTGGTCTAGTGGTAGAATAGTACCTTGCCACGATAAAGATCCGAGTTTGATTCTCTACTGGTGCATCTTGAACATTAGCTATGATGATATTCGTGCATAATGTTCAAACTTCGGTTTGTTACAATATTATTTAAATTTATAGATTTCACGAGTAGCACTATGGAGACTTATTTTTTAAATGTGAAACTAAAAATTAAGGTCTTCAGAAGAACAGCATTACCAAAATACGAGTCCATTATGGAAATGCCTAAAGGTAGATGTACCAGTGGTCTAGTGGTGTTATAGTACCCTGCCACGTTATAGACTCGAGTTAGATTCTCGGTTGGTACATCTTGAAGATTTGCTATGATGATATTAGTGCATAATTTTCAAACTTAGGTTTGTTACAATATCATTTAAATTTATAGATTTCACGAGTTTAAGGGCTTCGTAACAACTGCATGACAAAAATACGAGTATGTTATGGATGTGCTAAAGGTAGAAGCACCAATAGTCTAGTGGTAGAGTAATACCCTGCCACAGTACAGACCCGAGTTCGATATTCTTGACTGTTGCATCTTGAAGATTAGCTATTGATGATAGTAGTGCATAATGTTCAAACTTGGGTTTCTTTACACAATATATCATTTAAATTTATAGATTTCACGAGTAGCACCATGGAGCTATTTTTTTTTTTTAAATCGAGAGGTGAAACTAAAAGTTATGGGATTCAGAAGAACTTCATGACCAAAATACGAGTACGTTATGGATATGCCTAAAGGTGGATGCACCAGTGGTCCAGTGGTAGAATAGTACCTTGCCACGATGTAAACCCAAATTCAATTCTCGGCTCTTGCATCTTGAAGATTAGCTATGATGCTATTAGTGCATAATGTTCAAACTTGGGTTTGTTACAATATATCATTTAACTTTATAGATTTCACGAGAGGTGAAACCAAAAGTTAAGGGCTTCAGAAGAACTGCATGACAAAAATATGTGTACTTTATGGAGTACCCTACCTCGATACGGACCCGAGTTCAAGTCTCGGCTGGTGCATCTGGAAGATTAGCTATGATGATATTAGTGCATAATGTTCAAACTTGGGTTTGTCACAATATCGTTTATATTTATAGATTTCACGAGTAGCACTATCGAGCTTTTTTTTTTTTTTTAAATCGTGAGGTGAAAATAGGAGCTAAGGGCTTCAGAAGAATTGCATGACCAAAATATGAATAAGTTATGGATATGCCTGAAGGTACATGCTCTAGTGGTCTCGTGGTAGAATAGTACCCTGCCACGGTATAGACCTGATTTCGATTCTCGGCTGGTGGTGCATCTTGAAGATTAACAATGATGATATTGTGCATAATGTTCAAACTCAAACTTAGGTTTGTCACAATATCGTTCATATTTATAGAATTTACGAATATCACTATCGAACTTTTTCGTTTTTTAAATCGTGAGGTGAACATAATAGTTAAGGGCTTCAGAAGAACTGCATGACCAAAATACGAGTAAGTTATGGATATGACAGAAGTTACATGCACTAGTGGTCTAGTGGTAGAATAGTACCCTGCCACGGTACAGACCCGAGTTCGATTCTCGGCTAGTGCATCTTGAAGATTGGCAATGATGATATTAGTGCATGATGTTCAAACTTGGGTTTGTCACAATAGCGATGAACATAAAAGCTTCAGAAGAACTGCATGACCAAATTACGAGTAAGTTATGGATATGCCTAAAGGTATATGCACTAGTGGTCTAGTGGTAGAATAGTACCCTGCAATGGTACAGACCTGAGTTCGATTCTCGGCTGGAGCATCTTGAAGATTTGCAATGATGATATTAATGCATGATGTTCAAACTTGGGTTTGTCACTGAGTTCGATTCTCGGCTGGAGCATCTTGAAGATTGAACATGGGTTTGTCACTGAGTTCGATTCTCGGCTGGAGCATCTTGAAGATTTGCAATGATGATATTAATGCATGATGTTCAAACTTGGGTTTGTCACAATATCGTTTCTATTTATAGAATTTACGAGTAGCACTAGAGAGCTTTTTCTTTTTTTAAATTGTGAGGTGAAACTAAAAGCTAAGGGCTTAAGAAGAATTGAATGAAAAAAATACGAGTAAGTTTTGGATATGCTTGAAGGTACATGCACTAGTGGTTGAGTGGTAGAATAGTACCCTGCAACGGTACAGACTCGAGTTCAATTCTTGGCTGATGCATCTTGAAGATTTGCAATGATGATATTAATGCATGATGTTCAAACTTGGGTTTGTCACAATATCGTTTATATTTATAGAATTTACGAGTAGCACTAGAGAGCTTTTTCTTTTTTTAAATTGTGAGGTGAAACTAAAAGCTAAGGGCTTAAGAAGAATTGAATGACAAAAATACGAGTAAGTTTTGGATATGCCTGAAGGTACATGCACCAGTGGTTTAGTGGTAGAATAGTACCCTACCACGATGTAGACCCGAATTCAATTCTCGGCTCTTAAAGATTAGCTATGATTATTATATTAGTGCATAATGTTCAAAATTGGGTTTGGTACAGATGTGAAACAAAAAGCTTTTTGTTTTTATATCGAGTTGTGAAACAAAAAGTTAAGGGCTTCAGAAGAACTGCATGACCAAAATATGTGTATTGTATGTAGTTCCTTGCCACGATACGGACCCGAGTTCGATTCTCGACTGGTGCATTTTGAAGATTAGCTATAATGGTATTAATGCATAATGTTCAAACTTGGGTTTGTCACAATATCGTTTATATTTATAGATTTTGAAGAGTAGCACTATGGAGCTTTTTTTTTTTTTTAAATCGTGAGGTGAAACTAAAAGTTAAGGGCTTCAGTAGAACTACATGACCAAAATACGAGTACGTTATGGATATGCTTAAAGATACCTGCACCAGTGGTCTAGTGGTAGAATAGTACCCTGCCACGGTACAGACCCGAGTTCGATTCTCGGCTGGTGCATCTTGAAGATTAGCAATGATGAAATTAATGCAAAATGTCCAAACTTGTGTTTGTTACAACATTGTTTATATTTATAAATTTCATGAGTAGGACTATCAAGCTTTTTGTTTTTACTTCGAGAAGTGAAACTAAAAGTGAAGGGCTTCGGAAGAACTGCATGACCAAAATACGAGTACGTTATGGATCTTCTTTAAGGTAGTTGCACTAGTGGTCTATTGGTAGAATAGTATCCTGCCACGGTACAGAACCGAGTTCGATTCTCGAGTACGTTATGGATCTTCTTTAAGGTAGATGCACTAGTGGTCCATTGGTAGAATAGTATCCTGCCACGGTACAGAACCGAGCTTGATTCTCGGTTGGAGCATCTTGAAGATTAGCAATGTTGATATGAGGTACATCCCTGAGTTCGATTCTACGTTGGAGCAATGATGGTTATACCAAAGACAAACACTTTTAATCCCTACTTCCCTTTTTTTTCAAAATTTCTTGTGGTCGGTTATATCAAAGCTATAATTCTAATAATTTTTTAGTTTAAAAAATAAAAGATCAAAGATTTGAGTTTTTTCCTTTTTTTCTTCAAAAATGCATACACAAATACCATATTAATTTCTTGTAGTCTGTTATATCAAACCTATAATTCTAATAATTTTTTAGTTTAAAAAATAAAAGATCAAAGATTTGAGTTTCTCTCGACACTAATACCTCAACATTAAACAAGGTATTAGTGTTGAGAAATAGAGCCAAATTTAGACCAGTAACATAAATTTAAAACAATCCTTATTAAGTTAACAAATTTACATTGGGAGTTAATTTCTCATTTCTTATCCCTTTAGGTTGGTTGATGTATTTATTTTAACCTTGAGTTTCAATTTTATTCAAAATATTCGAAATGAAATTAAAATTTGATTCATCGGCAACTGCATACATGACAATACATGACATGATTACTATGCATGAAAGAATTCATTTATAACGTTTCATAAACGGTGCTATAGGCTTAAATGTTCATAATAAATTTATTAAAACAATATTGTTATGGATGGAAAATAGATAACATGAGTTTAAATAGTGCCCTTGTCTAACCTAAGGATCATTAAAAATAACATGAATGCAACTACCTTAACTTTGGTTCTTTGGCCTTCAAAGCGACGTTGTCATCTGTAAATGGGTGTCTTACCTTTACATGAAAATAAGAGTAGCACATGGTTTGAGTACTTTAATAAATACTCAATAAGTAACCTCACTGTTAGGGTCGGAAAATGAATCATGTGTAATATAGTTGGACCTATCCTTTCATAAATGCATTGTGACATGGGTTTGGGCTTTGCTTTTCAGTCCGAGCAGGGTTTAATATGTTGTACTATCCTACACACGACCCATGAATGTGCACATTGGCCACTAGGTAGGCTCGTATAAGAGTACTCTGTGGGCTGGCTCGTCGAGCTTGTGCACACTCACACTACCAAATACCATGAAGGGAAAAGACCCACATAATATCATAAGGAACATAAAATTGTAAGGTATGTGTCTGTACTAATCATAATGGGAAAGTATCTCGATGCACCTCCCATTCATAATACATGATTTTCTAATGTCTCATAGTCATAGAGGGTACGTATTAACATAGTTTACATGACATGATACATGAAGGTTCATGCATCAAATAATATTGAAAACATAACATTGTTCTATGACATAACATAATCCTAGAATAGTGTATATGATATCATAGCATCACTTGTATGCAACATAACAACAAAATTCTCCATTTATTATTCTCTAAAAAAAATAGTCATTTTAAATAAATTTGTTAATATATACGTTTTCTTTTTAGATATAAACTATCCATTGGTTTTGATCAACTCATGTTATTATAAATTGAAGTAGAACCACTTTGCCCTAAATTGAACTCATTTCATCTACTCTATTAAGAAAAATATAAACTTAATCTGTGCCTAAATTATAAACCCAAAATTTGATAACATAATTTTAAAATCTAAGAAAAACAACACAAAAATAGTAATTAGTTTTATCCAAGTCATAAATTAATAGTTGAATTAACAATATTGTTCGGAAAGGAGACAAAAATAAAGAAACCCTAATGACAAATAAATGAGTTCAATTAGCAAAAAAAAAAAAAAAAAAAAAAAAAAAAAAAAAAAAAAAAAAAAAAAAAAAAAAAAAAAAAAAAACCTAATCCAAATGTAAAAGACATTTGTTATTACCTAATTCAAACAAATGAAAGCAACACATTCAACCCACCCAAGCTTGGAAGACATAAAACCCATTGGAGTTTGGAATGGAAAATATATAGATTTCTTCATCTTTAGAAAACTTGGAAATGGAACTTAAAAAATCTCTCTTTGAGGCACGCGGGAATGAGACGGGTCAAGGGAGTTAGGAGGGGACAAGAATGGAGAATATAATCTGTCTCTAGTCCTAATTATGTAATAGGGAAAATTTTCTCCTCACTCCTTCCCTCATTCCCTGTTTAAAGATTACTATGGAGAAATACATTTTGAACACTCAACTGATGTGTGAACCATTTTCGAGAAGTAGCAATACTGAGTAAGCAACGAAGTGTAGTAAACTTTGTTGTATTAGAAAATGTCTCTTTGTAATCAATATCTTCAACCTGAGTATACCCCTTTACTGCCGGATAAACTTTATAACGTTCAACAGAACCATCAGAGTTGTATTTAATCTTGTACACCCAACGATAGCCAATAGCTTTATGGCCAGGTGGTAGAGGAACGAGAGACCAAGTATGATTACGTTCCAAAGTTGCAATTTCAGCATTCATAACCTGCTGCCATAATGGGTCGCCAACTACCTCATCATAAGTTTTAACTTATGTCGGGCTGTAATAAGAGATAGAAAAGAAGGTTGAGTAGGAAAAACACTAGAGAAAGAAAGGTAATGATGAAGGGGATGCCTGGTGCTCGTGTTGGGACTTGAGCTAGAGGTTAAATAATTGGCTGCATAAGACATCTCATGATTATTATGCCAAGCTGGAGGTTGTTTGGTACGAGAGAACGTCGGAGTGAAACTGGTGTATCAGGAGGGATAGGATTATAATTAGTGGGTGAATCTGGAGAAGGAATAGAAGGTGGAGGAGATGACGAAATAGAAAGTGGAATACGATTAGAATAGATGTTTGAGTAGGATGAATCATGAAGTGGTAAAACGAGAGTCGAAGGAACTAATGTCAAAGTTTGTGAAGCTGATGAAAAAGGAAAAACATCTTCACATAATTTAACATCACAGTGGATAAATAATTTGTGAGCTTGCATGTCATACAACTTGGAGCCTTTGTAACCATCAGTATATCCTACGATAACACAAGGAATTGCCCGAGGTTCAAATTTTTGCTTAGGATGTACTACAATTGCATAACATTTACATTAAAAAATTTAAGAAGATGAAATGTAGGTGGTTGTTTGTAGAGTGCTTCAAGGGGTGTCTTGTTAGATAAAAATGGTGATGGTGTTCTATTTATAAGATTAACAACAATTAAAATGCACTCTCCCAAAAAATTAAGTGGAACGTGTGACTGAAAGAGGAGAGAGAGACCTAGCTACATTTAGGATATGATGATAGCTACATTTAGGATATGACGATGCTTACGCTCTACGACTCATCTTTGTTGTGGAGTATAGACACAAGTGCGCTGAAATTCAATGCCACACAAAGTAAAAAATGGTTGTAAAGACAGAAACTCAGTCCCATTGTCTGACCGTACTATCTTGATAGTAGTATGAAATTGAGTTTGAACGAATTTAACAAAGTTCATAAACAAATGATGTACTTCTGATTCATGTTGCATAAGAAAAACCCAAGTACATTGAGTAAAATCATCAACAATAGTGAGAAGAAAACGCAAACCAAAATGCATAGGAATTTTATGAGATCCCCAAACATTACAATGTAACATGTCAAAGGTAGAATGTGTTATTATTGAACTTCTTGAAAAAAAACAACCTAGTTTATTTTGCTAACGTGCAAATACTACAGTTATGAGAAAAAGTAGCATTATTAAGATGAAATTGATCCGTTAGAAATTTAAAAAAGGAAAAAATAAATAGAATGACCTAGGCGTAAATGCTACAAATTAGATGATTGAGATACTTGATTAGTTAAAGATTTGATTGGAGATTAAGAAATATGATAGAGACCTCCAAATTGTTTATCCGAGCCAATCATCTTCCCCTTAGCCAAGTCCTGCATAACACAAGAATTAGGATAGAAGGTGACACAACATTTGAAGTCATTGGTAAGTTTGCTAATGGACAACATGTTTAAATTGAATGGAGACACACATAAAATATTGTTTAATTTAAGGCCAGGATTAAAGAAAACATTGACCGTAAGTGACACATGTGTTGTTCCTTCGTTAGGCCTTTTTATTGCAAATGTTTGCAGCCTTTGGTTCAGTCATAACAAAAGTTTTGGATAGTATATGATTCGAAGCTCCACTATCGAGAATCCATGAATTAGAACTAACAGAGTTAATGGATAATGTAGATACTAGAAAGAATCCATGAATTAGATTTGTCACGACCCAATTTTTGAGATTTCAAGAAATGGAACTGCAGCGAAAAGATAAATTTTGAAAAGACAAACAGCACCTGTTCAAAGAGAATACAACTAATTGATGTCCCACGTGAAATACAAGGAACAAACATTCCGGGTCGACACCCCTCTACTAGTGTCTCTTCAAGACTACTATTCATAAAACCATAAAGTCATTTTGAATAAGTGGTCAAGGTGTGTGCTTGCTAATCACACCATGTTTCCCTCCAAGATTTGACGAAAAGAATTCAAAATCGAACCCAAAAAATTATACAACTAATTCATGGCCCAGGTCGAATACAATTAAAACACTCCGGGTCGACACCCCTCTATGATAGTAGAGCTCCAGAGCATCTCCCCACCTTGACCAGTACACTAGAAAAGGAGAAACGTGTAAGTATAAAAATTTACTTAGGAATCAACCTACTTGTAGGCCCTCATCGCTTCCTTCTAATACTAGGTTTCCATGACTTTCCTTTGGTCTATAGGACGTTGGGCTTACCCTTTACTGCGCTCTAAGCTACCGTGTATGTCCCGAAGTTCTAATTGATTCCTCATTAATCATCTACCTTTGTTGTCCCTAGTGCCTCTTCGATATTCGTTCCTAAAACAAAAAAGTTGCTTTGGGCGAGTGGTTAAGGCGTGTGCCTGCTAAGTACATGGGATTTCCCTTCAAGAGTTCGAACTTCTCAGGCGATGAAAAGATAAATATTTTACACTTTAATCAACACTCCGAGTCGAAACCCCTTTGTGGTAGTAGAGCTCCCGAGCAGCTCCCCACCTTGACCAGTACACTAGAAAAAATCATCGCTTCCTTCTTCTACTAAGTTTCCATCTCCCCACCTTGACCAGTACACTATTAAAGGAGAAAGGTGCAAGTATACAAATATACTTAGTAACCAAGTAGGCCCTTTGTAAGTCCCGAAGTTCTAATTGATTCCTCATTAATCATCTACCATTATTGTCCGTAATGTCTCTTCGAGATTTGTTCCTAAAACAAAAAGTCGCTTTGGCTGAGTTGTTAAGGCGTGTGCCTGCTAAGTGCATGGGGTTTCCACTTTGGCTCGTTACTTCACGACCTCATAGAGGTATTCACACCCTTATGTGTGGAATTTTGTGTGGAATGTTTTGTTCCCTCTCAAATATGTTGAATCTGGGATGGAAGCGATGAAAAGATAAAATTTTTTACACTTTAAAGGACATACAACACCTGGGTCAGAAATTTCAAAGTTATTTACAAACTGGAAAAATGGCTTGGAATACAAAAGAATTAAAAATCAACCGAAAAAATTATACAACTAATTGAAGTCCGAGGTCGAATACAACTAACGTACACTCCGAGTCGACACCCCTTTGTGATAGTAGAGCTCCCGAGTATCTCCCTGCCTTGACAAGTAACGTACACTCCGACTCGACACCCCTTTGTGATAGTAGAGCTCCCGAGTATCTCCCCGCCTTGACAAGTAACTGAACTAGAAAAGGAGAAAGGTGTAAGTATAAAAATATACTTAGTAACCAACCTACTTGTAGGCCCACATAGCTTCCTTCTACTACCAGGTTTCCACGACTTTCCTTCGGTCTACAGGAAGTTTGGGTATACCCTTTACTGTGCTCTAAGCTACCGTGTAGGTCTCGAAGTTCTAACTGATTCCTCATTAATCATCTACCTTTGTTGTCCCTAGTATCTCTTCAAGATTCAATCCTAAAATAAAAAAGTTGCTTTGAACGAGTGGTTAAGGCGTGTGCCTACTAAGTACATGGGGTTTCCTCGCGAGAGTTTGAATCTCCTAGGTGACGAAAAGTTCATTTTTTTGTACTAGCAAAGCGACTCGTTTATAAGGAATACTTTTTTATAAGATATTGTCCACTTTGTCCCGTTACCTCACGATCTCATAGAGGTATTCACACCCTAGTTATAAGGAATGCTTCCTTCCCCTCTCAAACCAATGTTTGGATCTCGAGAAATCGAACTGCGATGAAAAGATAAATTTAAAACGACGTACAACACCTGTGTCAGAAATTTCAAGATATTTACAAACGAAAAAGATTATACAACTAATTGATTTCTGATATGAATCCAACAACTGATCAGTTTCCGTGTACCCGAACGAGCAATTGCAAGAAGCAATACAAAGAAGATTCAAGAATCAAATGAAGAAAATATTGGAGTGACTGATATTGGAAAGTAATTCGAAGACTTGGCTTTGGTAGTTGAACTACCAATACAATTTATGAATTACCTTATTTTTTTCGATTTGTATTTAATAGCATTTATTAGGATTTATTAGTTGTTGGTGGCTCAAATTTATTTTGTTAGGGTTATCTTTTGGGCCTATTTAGAGGCATGTAATATTCATGTTTGGATGTTTTTTTTGGTTGAATACAGACAAAACCTTTCTGTTTTTCTTGATACCCTTTTGGTGTTATTCTTTTCAAACCTTGCTTTAGGTTTGATGTTTAAACTGATTCATTGAATTAGTTTTGATCAAGCTAATTCTGGAGTGAATTATCTTGGTATCTAAAAGTGACAATCATAGATTCCAAGTTCGATCTAAGAGTCATTCATCTTCTAACCAGCTCTTGGTTGGAATCAATCCGTTAAGTTAGCTTTCTCTGTGAACGTTTTGGCAAGGATTCTAGAAGGACCTCTAGTTTTGCAAAAATCCAGCATTGTTGGCGCTTATCATTTGGTCGATGTTCTTTGGCCGCACGCCACTAGAGGTGAAATATCTTTATTGTTATTTTTTTTCTATCAATTTTTTTTCTCTCTCAGATTAAAAAAAAAAAAAAAAACCAACGTCTACATTCTTGACCTAGTACCAAAATCCTACCTTTGAGTGTAAACACGAGTGTCCCTGAGTGAAATTTTCGTGAGAAGTGTGGAGAGGCCCCTTGATAACAAAATGTCACATAATGGAGAAGAAGAACCCGTACCAGATCTTAATACAACCATTCTTCAAGCTATTCAAGATATGATGGAAATGATGATGGAAAGATAGACAAGAAAGAAGGGCGCAACAACAAAGACAAGAACGAAGATTACGAGAAGATGAAAGTATAGTAGTACAAGAAAGACAAGTTGAAGGAAGATGGAGAGGAAGAAATAACCATGCAACTATTATGCAACCTAGAAGGATGGAAAGAGTACATGAAGATAGAGATGGAGGAGTTAAACTCAAAATCCCACAATTTTGTGGAACAGTAGATTCTATGGCATACTTGCAATGGGAAAGAAAGATAGAGCATTTGTTTGATTGCAACACCTATAGTGAAAATAAGAAGACGAAACTTGCTATTACCGAATTTACCAATCATGTCGGTGATTGGTACCAACATCTCAAATTCGAGAGAAGAAGAAAAGAGGAGGATCCAATAGAGACTTGGGAAGAACCTTAAGAAGCCATGAGAAAAAGGTATGTTCCAAAACATTATGAAAGAAATTTGAAAACTAAATTGCAAGGTTTGAGGCAAGGAACAAAAAGTGTGGCAGAATATCATCAAGAGATGGCCCGTTACCTCACGATCTCATAGAGGTATTCACACCCTAGTTATAAGGAATGCTTCCTTCCCCTCTCAAACCGATGTTGGATCTCGAGAAATCGAACTGCGATGAAAAGATAAATTTAAAACGACGTACAACACCTGTGTCAGAAATTTCAAGATATTTACAAACGAAAAAAATTATACAACTAATTGATGTCCCAGGTCGAATACAACTAACATACACTCCGGGTCGACACCCCTCTATGATAGTAGAGCTCCAGAGCATCTCTCCACCTTGACCAACTAGAAAAGGAGAAAGGTGTAAGTATAAAAATATACTTGGTAACTAACCTACTTGTAGGCCCTCGTTGCTTCCTTCTTCTACTAGGTTTCCACGACTTTCCTTTGGTCTATAGAAAGTTCGGGCCTACCCTTTATTGTGCTCTAAGCTACCGTGTAGGTCCGAAAGTTCTAATTGATTCCTCATTAATCATCTACCCTTGTTGTCCCAAGTTCCTCTTCGAGATTCGTTCCTAAAACCAAAAAATCGCTTTGGCCATGTCCAAATAATATGAAATTAAGAAAACCTAAAATAATACAAATGTCCAAATAATCATATCAATGCATTCTAATATATCATCATAAAATCCGCATCAGAATATCCTACCAATTTAAACTCAACATTTCTAGGATACTATCATCCTAAATTAATAGTCAGAAGCAAATATTTAAATATTCTTTTAAGTGCATGTAAATGAGATTCCTTGGGACAAGATTGAAACCTAGCACAAAGAGCAGTGTCGAACCCATTATGCATCCATTTAGAAAATTATTAAGAAGGATTAGTAGAACCAAATATGATATCATCAAGAGATATTCACACTAATAGCATATCATTTTCTTTAATATTAATAAAAGAGCAGTGTCGAGTTTACCCCAACGTTTTAAAATCATTCTCCGAATAAGAAAATTACTAAGTCTATAACAACAAGCATCTTAGAGCTTGTTTAAAACCAGAACGAACCTTTTTCAACTTAGACATGATGTTGGAAAATCAAAATTTTCAAATCTGGGAGATTGTTATTCGTAAACTTCTTCCATGATATACCCATTTAAGGATGAACTTCTCACATCTATTTGATACAATATAAAATTTTTGTAAGAAGCAACAACAAGTAACATTCTAATAGTTTTCTAATCTAGCAACCGGTGCAAAAGTTTCTTCATAGTCTATACCTCCTCCTGACAATAACCTTGAGCTACAAGCCTAAATTTATTTGTATGATATTCTCATTTTCATTAATTTTATTTCTAAAAACTTCTAATAATGGAAATATTAGAGGGCCGAAGGACTAATTCCCAAACTTTGTTCCTTTCAAATTGATTCTTGGACAAGAGAAGTCATGATAAAAAGCATTATCTTTGCAAAATATTTCAAATGCTAAAGTATCAAATTCTCCTCAATGGTCCCTCCTAATTTTAGTAATTAAAAAAAAAATTCAAAAAACATCATTCTTATGTTTTACGGTTAAAACCCAAATAAATCTCAAAAAATATCAACCATCAACAGGCATAGTAATTCCCTCCTTATGTAGCTATTTTAGGAGGCCCAATAAGTCCATATGTAATAG
>CM031900.1:13157969-13186448 GCA_018691285.1 Cucurbita argyrosperma subsp. sororia
GGTTAGTATCAAAATTAGATTGCAATACTATATTTTTAATCATACGACATCACGATCTCAACACGCTCATGACAAGTATTTAGGTTTGCCTATGCATATTGAACACAACTTGTGCAGAATCTAAGCTTGTTCGAACACACACGCCGCCCGTGTGTTAATGCTCAATCATCTGCGACCTTAACTAACTTGCTTCTATACTAGGCCAAGCCATGCAACACAACTTTGCCTCTACTCAGAGTAAAGGTCATTCATATGTGTTGTTGCATCTTGATTTTACATCTTGGTTCCTGGCATGTCCTTCATGTCATGATGCCATCTTAAGTCCCATGATGCCATCGACATCGTAGCTTACTCAGACATGTCAATCGAGGATGAAACCATGTTTCGCTCATATTGTCTAGGCCACTCAAATATCAATCCATCCAAGCTCTATTGAGGCATTGCACCCTCCCATATCCATGTCATATAATTTATTGACTTCATACCAAATAGCGTGTGCATATACAAACCTCCGACACATGGGTGAGGGCGCAGTGTCGGTACACTCATGTTGTCCAGCACTGTCCTTGAAAGACGTATTTTTAAGCAAGTCACTTAAGACACTAGTCTTGCAACGTTCCATCTCACTGTGACACAAGTATATGCTACAAGGTAGGTTGCATAGGCCATATGGTTAGGGGTGGTAGAGAGCTGACACCATACCTCCCCCCTAAAGTGCATTTTCAGGCCTTTTTTGTCGAGTAGGAGTAAGCATGATTTTGACGAATAGTCATATGGTCTCATGGACCGCATGTCTAGTGTCCGATTTACACCCAAATTTGGTGATCTTTCATGTTTCATATGGAAGGATTTCATTCTAGACCCACATGCCCAAACTTCTTTTGGAACCCTCCCGGGGCCCTACCCGACCCTTTATCAAACCTATCTTTGTTTCTCATGTTGACATCATTGCCTCTGTTTTTCATATGCCTCAATTTGGCTTTAATGAAGATCTCTTTGGTGTGTTAGATGATGCACCATCCTCCTCGGTCACATCATGGCACTCATCTGTCTTGGCACTCTTGCGACTGGATGGGCACCATTTGAGGGTCATTGCTTCGTCTATCGTTATATGAGGGTCAAAACCTACTCTTTTCGTAGCATTGTTGTGAAATTATCCTCCACTTAAACTATTCATCATCCTTTATGACTTTCTCAGAGACACAATCGGTCCATGGATTGTGTGTTGGTTATAAACTTGTTTTTATTATTTGTTTTTTTATTATTATTATTTTATTTCTGTTGTTTATTTCTCCATGAAAAAAAGTCGGAAATATTGTAAGTAGGGGAAGGAACTAGTTTGTAGGGAGTGGAGGAGTAGGAGTGGAAGGAGTGGTGGAGTGCTTGCTGATTTGTAGGAGAAATAGGTAAATTTTTTAGTATATAAAGAAAATGGTGCCAAGTTCTAAAGACACCACAAAAACAAGAAATAATTTGTGTGTCTTCATTTATTCTCCCCTTCTATTGCGTTTTTTTCTTAGAATTGGTATCAGAGCGTTAAGATCAAGGCCAGTTTTCAATCATGTCTCACTTAGAGATTGAGCGGTCAAGAAGGGAGAGAGATAAAAAAATGAGACAGGAATCGAGTGACAGGAGCCAAAACACCGGTGCGATAGAAGGTGATGCCTCACATGAGGTGAGTGTACGGATTCAAGAAAAGGAGGGATCTGTCACACTCAAATACCCGATGCTGACAAAATGCAACTATGCAGCTTGGGCGATTAAGATGGAGGTATTTATGATGGCACAAGGTGTTTGGGAGGCAATTGAGTCACCCGAAACAGTAGATAACCGTAAAGATAAGATGGCTTTAGCAGCTATTTATCAAAGTATTGGAGAAGATACGTTGCTACAGTTGGGTGCCAAGAAAACGGCCAAGGAAGCCTGGATCATGCTAAAAAATATGAATCTAGGTGCGGAAAGAGTGAAAGAAGTTAGAACGCAGACTCTCTGGCGGGAGTTTGAAGCGTTGAGGATGGGTGATTCAGAAAGTATTGATGAGTATTCTGGAAAATTCACCATTATCGTCAACAAATTGAGAGGCCTCGGCAATACTGTGGATGATATCCAAGTAGTTAAGAAACTTCTACGATCCACCTCTGCAAAGTTTCTTCAAATTACCTCAACGATTGAGGAGTTCAGTGATCTCAAAACGAAATCCGTTGATGAGATTATTGGATCACCCAAGGCACATGAAGAAAGGTTGCAAGAGTTTGGAGAAAAAGATGAAACCGTTCTCCTCACTCATACAGAATGGAAGGAACGAGAGACTGCAAAATCCTCAAAGAAAGAATGGAAGGATCAAGGCAGTTCCAGAGGAGGTAGGGGACGGGGTCGCAGAAGATGGAGAGGCCGTGGGAGAAGTGACTGGCATCGAGGAGATGAAGGAGAGTCGCAAACTCAACAGAAGAGATTTGACAAAAGTAAAATTAAATGTTTCAGGTGTCAGAAAATGGGACACTTTCGCATCAGAGTGTTCCACAAAAGACGAACAACTCAACCTGATAGAGATGCAAAAGGATGAGGAGTCTTCACTGCTGATGATAGAGGCGTGTGAAATTAAAACCACACATGACAAAGAGCCTAATTTTGTGATGTTGAATGAAACTATAGTGCCGCCACCAGACAATATTGGAGCTGAAAATTCCTGGTTCCTAGATACTGGAGCAAGCAACCACATGTCAGGAGAAAGGAGAGTCTTTCGTGAGCTCGACACATCTATTGTTGGAAAGGTACGCTTCATTGATAACTCTGTAACAGACATTTGTGGTCGAGGAATAGTGCTCTTCAAATGCAAAACGGATGAGCACTTGATCTTATCGCAAGTCTATTACATACCTAAACTCAAGAGCAATATTATAAGTTTGGGACAACTGGATGAGAGTGGAAATAAAATTGTCATAGAGAACAGTGTGATGAAGATATATGACAGAGCTAGGAGCCTGATTATTATGGTGACCAGACAATCCAACAGATTGTATGTAGTAAAGCTGAAGCTTGCGGATCAGGTGTGTTTAATGACAAATATCAGTAACAGTGGTTGGCTCTGGCACGCGAGGTATGGACACCTAAATTTTCACTCTTTAAAGCAATTAAATGACAAGAGAATGGTTGAAGGGTTGCCGAGAATCACCCAAGTCAATCAATTATGCGATGGGTGTTTAATTGGAAAGCAGCATAGGACTCCTTTTCCCCCCGAACAACAACATATCGTGCGAAGGAGTCATTGGATCTTGTCCATGGAGATCTATGTGGACCTATTTCGCCAATGACGTATGGAGGGAACAAATATTTTATGTTACTAGTGGATGATTGTTCACGATTTATGTGGGTGTTTATGTTGAAAAACAAGAATGAAACACTGCTGGTGTTTAAAAAAATTCAAGATCAGTGTGGAGGTAGAGAAAGGCAGGAAGATTAAGAGCTTTAGAACGGACCGTGGAGGAGAGTTTGTATCTACTGCTTTTAAAGACTATTGCTAGAATGAAGGCATGAAGAGACTTCTTACTGCACCATTTTCACCACAGCAAAATGGCGTAGTAGAAAGGCGTAATCGAACGGTGGTAGAGATGGCCAGATGTATGTTAAAGAGCAAAGAGATGCCTGCAAAATTTTGGGGAGAGGCTATCAAAACTGCCGTGTATATTCTGAACAGATCGCCAACAAAAGGAGTTGTAGATGGTACACCGTATCAAGCTTGGTTTGACAAGATATCAAAGGTTCATCACTTTAAAATCTTCGGGTGTCTTGCTCATGCCAAGAATACATATTCACACCTTCCTAAACTTGTTGATAGGAGTGTGAAGACAATTATGTTAGGATATGAAGATGGAACCAAAGTTTACCGACTATTGGATCCACAAAAGAATAGAATTATGGTGAGCAGGGATGTGGTGTTCGAAGAGGAGAAAAAGTGGTGTTGGGAAGAAATCACAAACGGTGATGATGAACAAAGAGGAACTTTCACTGTTCAAATTTCAGATAAACAGAGTAAAACAGAGGAGAGGAATATTGAAAATATCGAAGTTGATCCAGACGAAAGACAAAGGGAAAATTCGTCCTCAACTTTATCAACGTCGGACAGTACCTCAAATGCATCATCGTCAAGCTCATCAACGCCGAAAAAATTCAGGTTTCTAGAAGATATTTATAGAGAACTGAACGAAGCAGAGGATGAAGCAATGGACCTTTGTTTTCTTTCTATAGAGGAGCCAATCTCATATGAGGAAGCTGCTAAGAATGAAAACTGGAGGAATGCCATGATGTCTGAAATTCTCTCCATCGAAAAGAACAGAACGTGGGAACTCACAGACTTGCCGAAGAATCATAAAGTAATCGGCATCAAATGGATTTTCAAATTAAAGAAAAATCCAGATGGAGAAATCATGAAACACAAGGCGAGACTCGTGGCAAAGGGATATGCATAGCAGTTCGGTGTAGATTACAGTGAAGTATTCGCACCAGTGGCCAGGTTAGAAACAGTGAGATTAATTCTTGCCTATGCAGCCATTAAGAATTGGGAAGTACATCATATGGATGTAAAGACACTTTTCTGAATGGCGAGTTAGAAGAGGAGGTGTATGTTGTTCAACCAGAAGGGTTCGTTGACAAAGAAAATCCAAACATGGTGTTAAAACTACGTAAAGCCTTGTATGGATTAAAACAGGCTCCGAGGGTCTGGAATTTTAAACTTGATCAATGTTTGCAGTCACTTGGTTTTCTTAGATGTCCACAGGAATATGCTATGTACAAGAAAATTAATGGAGTTGAAGCAATGATAATCGGCACATATGTGGATGACTTAATCATAGCCGGCTCAAACAAACAAGTTATAGCTAAGTTTTGAGATGAGCAATCTTGGACAAGGAAGAGATGCACCAGAAATTTGAGATGAGCAATCTTGGACTTTTGAGCTATTACTTGGGTATTGAGGTACGACAAAGCAGTGAATCAATCACTTTATGTCAAGCCGGATATGCAAGAAAAATCCTAGTGAAGCTAGGAATGGGGGAGTGCAATCCTTGTTCGATTCCCATGGAACCAAGAATGAAGATGAGCAAACATGGAAATGGAGAACCTGCGGTTGACAAAACACTTTACAGAAGTGTTATTGGAAGCTTACGCTATCTAGTTAATACCCGACCCGACATAGCCTACTCAGTGGGTGTGATGAGTAGATACATAGAGACACCAACAACTTCACATCTCACAGCAGTAAAACAAATATTGGTGTATGTGAAAGGTACTCTAAGATTTGGTTGCATTTATAAGAAGCTATCGAATGTGGAGCTGGTAGGATTTAGCGACAGTGATATGGCTGGGGATATTGACGATAGGAAGAGCACAATTGGAGTGTTGTACTATTTGGGAGTAAATCCAATAACCTGGATATCACAGAAGCAAAAGGTGGTGGCTTTGTCATCATGCGAGGCTGAGTATATAGCCGCAACTGCTGGAACATGTCAAGGAGTATGGTTGGGCAGGATTTTGATTAACATCAGACAACTTCCAATAAAACCCAAGCTTAATGTTGACAACAAGTCAGCTATAGCGTTGGCGAAAAATTCTATTTACCATGATCGAAGTAAACACATTGATACCAGATTCCATTTTATTCGCCAATGTGTACAAATTGAAGCTATTGAATTGGAATATGTGAACACAGATGAACAGTTGGCAGATATTCTGACAAAGCCGTTAGCAAGACAACGGTTTCTGGAGTTAAGAGAGAAGATTGGCTTGAAGAAAGTCGATTCAACATACTTAAACAAGTTTAGAGGAGTGATTGTTGGTTATAAACTTGTTTTTATTATTTGTTTTTTTATTATTATTATTTTATTTCTGTTGTTTATTTCTCCATGAAAAAAAGTCGGAAATATTGTAAGTAGGGGAAGGAACTAGTTTGTAGGGAGTGGAGTAGTAGGAGTGGAAGGAGTGGTGGAGTGCTTGCTGATTTGTAGGAGAAATAGGTAAAGTTTTTAGTATATAAAGAAAATGGTGCCAAGTTCTAAAGACACCACAAAAACAAGAAATAATTTGTGTGTCTTCGTTTATTCTCCCCTTCTATTGCGTTTTTTTCTTACATTGTGACTCTCTCTCTCTCACTTAATCTCAGTATCCTTGATGACGATCCAAACTTCAGATTGCCTGCGAATGAACCCGTTGGAAATAACATGCTTCAGAATGAATACGGAAACAACGCACTACTTATGAACTATCCAACTTATGGATCTATTCTTGGTCTCCGAGTCTTGCAACATAAGCACAAAAACAATTGTCTAATGGTTGTGGACTATCCCACCATGGCCTCCCTCGCCCTTCTCTCGAACTCTAACAGGGACTCACAAGAAAAACTATGATCAAACTAGCTAGTGTTGGCATATCCATACCTATGCTAGGAGCGCACCCTAGATATGGTCACCTTTGCCTCAACACTCATATTCTTTTAGTCACACATAATGGTGCACCCTTGGGGTGAGGCTCTTAAGACATCCATGGCATAAACCCATATAGTAGCAAAGTCTAGAAGGTTGTAACACATTCCCATATTGGCACTACAATTCAACCAACTCCCACTAACCATCTTCATATGTCAATCGCTTCCTTGACACTTATTTGGTCTTTGTGCAGCTTCATTTATTGTAGAGTTTCTCGAAGACATTAAACTTAACTCATTCATGTGTGCTAATTTCGTTATGCTTAATTTCAAAATAGCTCTCAACCTTATGTGAAACCTTTTTTTTTTTTTTTTCCTCAGGAAAATGAATGAATAATGAACGAGTAATAATTTTACACTATTTAGTAAAACTCTCTTCTCATCAAAAATATTTCCTTAGAGAAAGAGAAGTAGCAAAGTCGCTTTACCGTGGAAGAAGGAAAAGTCAAGCAGTTTCATCCCAAACATTCTCGAACTCTCATTGTGCTCATGAAATTTTTCACACCGAAAGGTGGCTATAGTCATTACTTCAATAAAGTCATTTCGACACAAGCTCACGTTGGTACTCTCTTCTTCATCGAATGGTGCTCTCCACCACTCTTGTGAAGTTACCTACCTTAAGTTTTATGCAGTCTCGTGGAGCGTCAGTCCAGTGTCCGATTAACACCAAATTTGGCAAGGTTTCATATTTCGTATGAACATACTTCACTCTAAAGTTGCATGCACAAACTTCTTTAGGAAACCCGACTTTCAAGGTTGACTTTCAAGGTTAAGGCTGGGGGTGCTACTAGGCCTTTATATAGCCTATCTTTGTCCCTCAAATTTACATCGTTACCTCGGTCTTGCTTATGCCCAAGCTTGGTTTCAAAGCACAACGGTTCAATGTTTGTCTCCTCTTATTGAGTGGCACGTGTCCTCTGTCATGCTTGATACACTATGCCTCCCTTGCACTTGATAAATGTCAATCTACGATTCTTTTTCTACGAGTGAGTTATGGATATGCCTAAAGGTAGATGCACCAGTTGTCTAGTGGTAGAATAGTACCTTACCAAGGTACAGACCTAAGTTTGATTCTCGGCTGGTGCATCTTGAAGATTAGCTATGATGATATTAGTGCATAATGTTCAAACTTCGGTTTGTTCCAATATATCATTTAAATTTATAGATTTCACAAGTAGCACTATGGAGCATTTTTTTTAAAAATCGAGTGGTGAAACTAAAAGTCAAGGGCTTCAGAAGAACTGCATGACCAAAATACGAGTACTTTATGGAGTACCTTGCCACGATACGGACCTGAGTTCGATTCTCGGCTCATGCATCTTGAAGATTAGCTATGATGATATTAGTGCATAATGTTCAAACTTGTGTTCGTTACAATATATCATTTAAATTTATAGATTTCACGAGTAACGCTATGGAGCTTTTATTTTTTAAATCGAGAGGTAAAACTAAAAGTTAAGGGCTTCGGAAGAACTGCATGACTAAAATACGAGTTTATTATGGATGTGCTTAAAGATAGATGCACCAGTGGTCTAGTGGTAGAATAGTACCCTACCACGGTATAGACCCGAGTGTTCGATGGTGCATCTTGAAGATTAGCTATTTGATTATTAATGCATTATTTTCAAACTTCATTTAAATTTACAGATTTCACGAGTAGCACTAGCTTCGGAAGAACTGCATAACCAAAATACGAGTACCTTATGGATATGCCTATTCTCGGTTGGTGCATCTTAAAGATTAGCTATGATGATATTAGTCCATAATACTCAAAGTTGGGTTTTACCACCCTGCCACAGTACAGACTCGAGTTTGATTCTCGGTTGGTGCATCTTAAAGATTAGCTATGATGATATTAGTCCATGCTCAAACTTGGGTTTGTCACAATATTATTTAAATTTATAGATTTCAAAAGTAGAACTATCCAGCTTTTTTTTTTCTTTTAAATCAAGAGGTGAGACTAAAAGTTAAGGGCTTCGGAGGAACTGCATGACTTAAATACGAGTACGTTATGGATATGTCTACTGGTAGATGCACCACTGGTCTAGTGATAGAATGGTACCCTGCCACGATACAGACTAGAGTTCGATTCTCGGCTCTTGCATCTTGAATGAAGTTTAGATATGATGATAATTAGTGCATAATGTTCAAACTTCGGTTTGTTTCAATATATCATTAAATTTATAGATTTCACGAGTAGCACTATGGAGCTTTTTTTTTTTTAATCGCAAGGTGAAGCTATAAGTTAAGGGCTTCGGAAGAACTGCATGACCAAAATACGAGTACGTTATGGATATGCCCAAAGGTACATGCACTAGTGGTCTAGTGGTAGAAATAGTACCTTTCCACAATACAGACCAGAGTTTGATTCTTGGTTGGTGCATCAGAGTAGCAATGATGATATTAGTGCATAATGTTTGAACTTGGTTTTTTCATAATATCCACGAGTAGCACTATCGAGCTTTTTGTTTTTAAATCAAGAGGTGAAACTAAAAGTTAAGGCCTTCGGAAGAATTGCATGACCAAAATACGGGTACGTTATGGATATGCCCAAAGGTACATGCACTACTGGTCTAGTGGTAGAATAGTACCTTACCACGATAAAGACCCGAGTTTGATTCTCTATTGGTGCATCTTGAACATTAGCTATGATGATATTCGTGCATAATGCTCAAACTTCGGTTTGTTACAATATCATTTAAATTTATAGATTTCACGAGTAGCACTATGGAGCCTTATTTTTTAAATCGAGTGGTGAAACTAAAAGTTAAGGTCTTCAGAAGAACAGCATTACCAAAATACGAGTCCATTATGGATATGCCTAAAGGTAGATACACCAGTGGTCTAGTGGTGTTATAGTACCCTGCCACGATATAGACTCGAGTTAGATTCTCGGCTGGTACATCTTGAAGATTTGCTAAGATGATATTAGTGCATAATTTTCAAACTTAGGTTTGTCACAATATCATTTAAATTTATAGATTTCATGAGTTTAAGGGCTTCATAAGGATGTGCCTAAAGGTAGTCTAGTGGTAGAGTAATACCCTGCCACAGTATAGACCCGAGTTCGATATTCTTGACTCTTGCATCTTGAAGATTAGCTATTGATGATAATAGTGCATAATGTTCAAACTTGAGTCTTTTTACACAATATATCATTTAAATTTATAGATTTCTCGAGTAGCACTATCGAGCTTTTTATTTTTAAATTGAGAGGTGAAACAAAAAGTTAAGGGCTTCGGAAGAATTGCATGACCAAAATACGAGTATGTTATGGATGTGCTTAAAGGTAGAGGAACCAATAGTCTAGTGGTATAATAGTACCCTACCACTAGTGCATAATGTTTAAACTTCGGTTTTTAACAATATATCATTTACATTTATAGATTTCACGAGTAGAACCATGGAGCTATTTTTTTTTTTTTAAATCGAGAGGTGAAACTAAAAGTTAAGGGATTCAGAAGAACTTCATGACTAAAATACGAGTACGTTATGGATATGCCTAAAGGTGGATGCACCAGTGGTCTAGTGGTAGAATAGTACCTTGCCACGATGCAAACCCAAATTCAATTCTCGGCTCTTGCATCTTGAAGATTAGCTATGATGATATTAGTGCATAATGTTCAAACTTGGGTTTGTTACACTATATCATTTAACTTTATAGATTTCACGAGAGGTGAAACCAAAAGTTAAGGGCTTCAGAAGAACTGCATGACTAAAATATGTGTACTTTATGGAGTACCCTGCCACGATACGGACTCGAGTTCCATTCTCGGGTGGTGCATCTGAAAGATTAGCTATGATGATATTAGTGCATAATGTTCAAACTTGGGTTTGTCACAATATCGTTTATATTTATAGATTTCACGAGTAGCACTATCGAGTTTTTTTTTTTTTTAAATCGTGAGGTGAAACTAAAAGCTAAAGGCTTCAGAAGAATTGCATGACCAAAATATGAGTAAGTTATGGATATGCTTGAAGGTGCATGCGCTAGTGGTCTCGTGGTAGAATAGTACCCTGCCACAGTATAGACTTGAGTTCGATTCTCGACTGGAGGTGCATCTTGAAGATTCACAATGATGATATTGTGCATAATGTTCAAACTCAAACTTAGGTTTGTCACAATATCATTTATATTTATAGAATTTACGAATAGCACTATCGAACTTTTTCTTTTTTTAAATCGTGAGGTGAACATAAAAGTTAAGGGCTTCAGAAGAACTGCATGACCAAAATACGAGTAAGTTATGGATATGCCTGAAGTTACATGCACTAGTGGTCTAGTGGTAGAATAGTACCCTGCCACGGTACAGACACGAGTTTGATTCTCGGCTGGTGCATCTTGAAGATTGGCAATGATGATATTAGTGCATGATGCTCAAACTTGGGTTTGTCACAATAGCGTTTATATTTATAGAATTTACGAGTAGCACTATCGAAGCTTTTCTTTTTTTATATCGTTAGGTAAAACTAAAAGCTAAGGGCTTCAGAAAAATTGCAGGACCAAAATACGAGTAAGTTATGGATATGCCTAAAGGGACATGCACTAGTGGTCTAGTGGTAGAATAGTACCTTGCCACGCTATAGACCCGAGTTCGATTTTTTGTTGATGCATCTTGAAGATTGGCAATGATGATATTAATGCATGATGTTCAAACTTGGGTATGGAACTTTCTTTTTCTTTTTTTAAATCGTGAAGTGAACATAAAAGTTGAGGGATTCAGAAGAACTGCATGACCAAATTACGAGTAAGTTATGGATATGCCTGAAGGTACATGCACCAGTAGTCTAGTGGTAGAATAGTACCCTACCACGGTACAGACTCGAGTTTGATTCTCGGCTGGTGCTTCTTGAAGATTGGTAATGATGATATTAGTGCATGATGTTCAAACTTGGATTTGTCACAATATCCTTTATATTTATAGAATTTACGAGTAGCAGTATCGAACTTTTTCATTTTTTAAATCATGAGGTGAACATAAAAGTTAAGGGCTTCAGAAGAATTGCATGACCAAAATACGAGTAAGTTATGGATATGCCTGAAGGTACATGCACCAGTGGTCTAGTGGTAGAATAGTACCCTGCCATGGTACAGACTTGACTTCGATTCTCGGTTGGTGTATCTTGAAGATTGGCAATGATGATAATATTAGTGCATGATGTTTTAAACTTGGGTTTGTCACAATATCATTTATATTTATAGAATTCACGAGTAGCACTATCGAGCTTTTTGTTTTTATATCGAGATGTGAGACAAAAAGTTAAGGGCTTCAGAAGAACTGCATGACCAAAATATGTGTACTGTATGGAGTACCCTGCCACGATACGGACCCGAGTTTCATTCTCGACTGGTGCATCTTGAAGATTAGCTATAATGATATTAATGCATAATGTTCAAACTTGGGTTTGTCACAATATCGTTTATATTTATAAATTTCACGAGTAGCACTATCGAGCTTTTTTTTTTTAAATCATGAGGTGAAACTAAAAGTCAAGGGCTTCAGTAGAACTGCATGACCAAAATACGAGTACGTTATGGATATGCCTAAAGGTACCTGCACCAGTGGTCTAGTGGTAGAATAGTACCCTGCCACGGTACAGACCCGAGTTCGATTCTCGGCTGGTGCATCTTAAAGATTGGCATAATGTTCAAACTTGTGTTTGTCACAACATTGTTTAAATTTATAAATTTCACGAGTAGGACTATTGAGCTTTTTGTTTTTAAATCGATAAGTGAAACTGAAAGTGAAGGGCTTCGGAAGAACTGCATGACAAAAATACGAGTACGTTATGAATCTTTTTTATGGTAGATGCACCTGTGGTCTATTGGTAGAAAAGTATCCTACCACGGTACAGACCCGAGTTCGATTCTCGGCTGGTGCATCTTGAAGATTGGCAATGATGATATTAGTGCATGATGTTCAAACTTGGGTTTGTCACAATAGATATTTAAGAATTTACGAGTAGCATATCGAGCTTTTTCTTTTTTTTTATATGAAACAAAAAGCTAAGGGCTTCAGAAAAATTGCATGACCAAAATACGAGTAAGTTATGGATATGCGTAAAGGTACATGCACTAGTGGTCTAGTGGTAGAATAGTACCCTGCCACGCTACAGACCCAAGTTTGATTTTTTGCTGATGCATCTTGAAGATTGGCAATGATGATATTAATGCATGATGTGCAAGATTGGCTTCAGAAGAACTGCAAGACCAAATTACGAGTAAGTTATGGATATGCCTGAAGGTACATGCACCAGTGGTCTAGTGGTAGAATAGTACCCTACCACGATACAGACCTGAGTTTGATTCTCGGCTGGTGCATCTTGAAGATTGGCAATGATGATATTAGTGCATGATGTTTCAAACTTGGGTTTGTCACAATATTGTTTATATTTATAGAATTTACGAGTAGCATTATCGAGCTTTTTCTTTTTTTAAATCGTGAGGTGAAACTAAAAGTTAAGGACTTCAGAAGAACTGCATGACCAAATTACGAGTAAGTTATGGATATGCGTGAAGGTACATGCACCAGTGGTCTAGTGGTAGAATAGTACCCTGCTACGATGTAGACCCGAATTCAATTCTCGACTCTTGCATCTTGAAGATTAGCTATGATTATTATATTAGTGCAAAATGTTCAAAATTGGGTTTGGTACAATATTTCTTTTAACTTTATAGATTTCACGAGTAGCACTATCGAGCTTTTTGTTTTTTTATATTTCGAGATGTGAAAAAAAAGTTAAGGGCTTCAGAAGAACTGCATGACCAAAATATGTGTACTGTATGGAGTACCCTGCCACGATATGGACTCGAGTTTCATTCTCGACTGGTGCATCTTGAAGATTAGCTATAATGATATTAATGCATAATGTTCAAACTTGGGTTTGTCACAATATCGTTTATATTTATAGATTTCACGAGTAGCACTATCGAGCTTTTTTTTTAAAAAATCGTGAGGTGAAACTAAAAGTTAAGGGCTTCAGTAGAACTGCATGACAAAAATACAAGTACGTTATGGATATGCCTGAAGGTACCTGCACCAGTGGTCTAGTGGTAGAATTGTACCCTGCCACGGTACAGACCCGAGTTCGATTCTTGTTGTGTTTGTCACAACATTGTTTAAATTTATAAATTTCACGAGTAGGACTATCAAGCTTTTTGTTTTTAAATCGATAAGGACTATCAAGCTTTTTTTTTTTAAATCGATAAGGACTATCAAGCTTTTTGTTTTTAAATCGATAAGGACTATCAAGCTTTTTGTTTTTAAATCGATAAGTGAAACTAAAAGTGAAGGGCTTCGGAAGAACTGCATGACCAAAATACGAGTACGTTATGGATCTTCTTTAAGGTAGATGCACCAGTGGTCTATTGGTAGAATAGTATCTTGCCACGGTACAGACCCGAGTTCGATTCTCGGTTGGAGCATCTTGAAGATTAGCCGCCAAGTGTTCGAATTACTTTCCAATATCTTCGATCATATATTGTCTTAATAGATTAGCTATATGTTTGAATCTCCTAAGCGACCAAAAGTTCATTTTTTTGTACTAGCCAAGCGACTCCTTTATAAGGAATACTTTTTTATAAGATATTGTCCACTTTGTCCACGATCTCATAGAGGTATTCACACCCTAGTTATAAGGAATGCTTCCTTCCCCTCTCAAACCAATGTTGGATCTCGAGAAATCGAACTGCGATGAAAAGATAAATTTAAAACGACCTACAACACCTGTGCAAGAAATTTCAAGATATTTACAAACGAAAAAGATTATACAACTAATTGATTTCTGATATGAATCCAATAACTGATCAGTTCCGTGTACCCGAACGAGCAATTGCAAGAAGCAATACAAAGAAGATTCAAGAATCAAATGAAGAAAATATTGGAGTGATTGATATTGGAAAGTAATTCGAAGACTTGGCTTTGGTAGTTGAACTACTAATACAATTTATGAATTACCTTATTTTTTTCGATTTGTATTTAATAGCATTTATTAGCCTTTATTAGTTGTTGGTGGTTCAAATTTATTTTGTTAGGGTTATCTTTTGGGCCTATTTAGAGCCATGTAATATTCATGTTCGGATGTTTTTTTGGTTGAATACAGACAAAACCTTTCTGTTTTTCTTGATACCCTTTTGGTGTTATTCTTTTCAAACCTTGCTTTAGGTTTGATGTTTAAACTGATTGATTGAATTAGTTTTGATCAAGCTAATTCTGGAGTGAATTATCTTGGTATCTAAAAGTGACAATCATAGATTCCAAGTTCGATCTAAGAGTCATTCATCTTCTAACCAGCTCTTGGTTGGAATCAATCCGTTAAGTTAGCTTTCTCTGTAAACGTTTTGGCAAGGATTCTAGAAGGACCTCTAGTTTTGCAAAATCCAGCATTGTTGGCGCTTATCATTTGGTATCAGATCATTTGGTCGATGTTCTTTGGCCGCACTAGAGGTGAAATATCTTTATTGTTATTTTTTTTCTATCAATTTTTTTTCTCTCTCAGATTATCGAAAAAAAAAAAAAACCAACGTCTACATTCTTGACCTAGTACCAAAATCCTACCTTTGAGTGTTAAACACGAGTGTCCCTGAGTGAAATTTTTGTGAGAAGTGTGGAGAGGCCCCTTGATAACAAAATGTCACATAATGGAGAAGGAGAACCCGTACCAGATCTTAATACAACCATTCTTCAAGCTATTCAAGATATGATGGAAATGATGATGGAAAGATAGACAAGAAAGAAGGGCGCAACAACAAAGACAAGAACGAAGATTACGAGAAGATGAAAGTATAGTAGTACAAGAAAGACAAGTTGAAGGAAGATGGAGAGGAAGAAATAACCATGCAACTATTATGCAACCTAGAAGGATGGAAAGAGTACATGAAGATAGAGATGGAGGAGTTAAACTCAAAATCCCACCATTTTGTGGAACGGTAGATTCTAAGGCATACTTGCAATGGGAAAGAAAGATAGAGCATTTGTTTGATTGCAACACCTATAGTGAAAATAAGAAGACGAAACTTGCTATTGCCGAATTTACCAATCATGTCGGTGATTGGTACCAACATCTCAAATTCGAGAGAAGAAGAAAAGAGGAGGATCCAATAGAGACTTGGGAAGAACTTTAAGAAGCCATGAGAAAAAGGTATGTTCCAAAACATTATGAAAGAAATTTGAAAACTAAATTGCAAGGTTTGAGGCAAGGAACAAAAAGTGTGGCAGAATATCATCAAGAGATGGCCCGTTACCTCACGATCTCATAGAGGTATTCACACCCTAGTTATAAGGAATGCTTCCTTCCCCTCTCAAACCGATGTTGGATCTCGAGAAATCGAACTGCGATGAAAAGATAAATTTAAAACGACGTACAACACCTGTGTCAGAAATTTCAAGATATTTACAAACGAAAAAAATTATACAACTAATTGATGTCCCAGGTCGAATACAACTAACATAGACTCCGGGTCGACACCCCTCTATGATAGTAGAGCTCCAGAGCATCTCTCCACCTTGACCAACTAGAAAAGGAGAAAGGTGTAAGTATAAAAATATACTTGGTAACCAACCTACTTGTAGGCCCTCGTTGCTTCCTTCTTCTACTAGGTTTCCACGACTTTCCTTTGGTCTATAGAAAGTTCGGGCCTACCCTTTATTGTGCTCTAAGCTACCGTGTAAGTCCGAAAGTTCTAATTGATTCCTCATTAATCATCTACCCTTGTTGTCCCAAGTGCCTCTTCGAGATTCATTCCTAAAACAAAAAAGTCGCTTTGGCCATGTCCAAATAATATGAAATTAAGAAAACCTAAAATAATAAAAATGTCCAAATAATCATATCAATGCATTCTAATATATCATCATAAAATCCGCATCAGAATATCCTACCAATTTAAACTCAACATTTCTAGGATACTATCATCCTAAATTAATAGTCAGAAGCAAATATTAAAATATTCTTTTAAGTGCATGTAAATGAGATTCCTTGGCTCTTGCACGATGTAGACCCGAATTAAATTCTCGGCTCTTGCATCTTGAAGATTATCTATGATTATTATATTAGTGCATAATGTTCAAAATTGGGTTTGGTACAATATTTCTTTTAACTTTATAGATTTTACGAGTAGCACTATCGAGCTTTTTGTTTTTATATTGAGATGTGAAACAAAAAGTTAAGGGCTTCAGAAGAACTGCATGACCAAAATATGTGTACTGTATGGAGTACCCTGCCACGATACGAACCCGAGTTTCATTCTCGACTGGTGCATCTTGAAGATTAGCTATAATGATATTAATGCATAATGTTCAAACTTGGGTTTGTCACAATAACGTTTATATTTATAGAATTTACGAATAGCACTATCGAACTTTTTCGTTTTTTAAATCGTGAGGTGAACATAATAGTTAAGGGCTTCAGAAGAACTACATGACCAAAATACGAGTAAGTTATGGATATGCCAAAAGTTACATGTACCAGTGGTCTAGTGGTAGAATAGTACCCTGCCACGGTATAGACCAGAGTTCGATTCTCGGCTGGTGCATCTTGAAGATTGGCAATGATGATATTAGTGCATGATGTTCAAACTTGGGTTTGTCACAATAGCGTTTATATTTATAGAATTTACGAGTAGCACTATCGAGCTTTTTCTTTTTTTAAATCGTGAGGTGAAAAACTAAAAGCTAAGGGCTTCAGAAGAATTGCATGACAGAAATACGAAAATACGAGTAAGTTATGGATATGCCTGAAGGTACATGCACTAGTGGTCTAGTGGTAGAATAGTACCCTGTAACGGTACAGACCTGAGTTTGATTCTCGGCTGATGCATCTTGAAGATTTGCAATGATGATATTAATGCATGATGTTCAAACCTGGGTTTGTCACAATATTGTTTATATTTATAGAATTTACGAGTAGCACTATCGAACCTTTTCTTTTTTTAAATCGTGAGGTGAACATAAAAGTTAGGGCTTCAGAAGAACTGCATGATGATATTAATGCATGATGTTCAAACTTGGGTTTGTCACAATATCGTTTATATTTATAGAATTTACGAGTAGCACTATCGAGCTTTTTCTTTTTTTAAATCGTGAGGTGAAACTAAAAGCTAAGGGCTTCAGAAGAATTGCATGACAAAAATACGAGTGAGTTAAGGATATGCCTGAAGGTACATGCACTAGTGGTCTAGTGGTAGAATAGTACCCTGCAACGGTACAGACCCGACAACGGTACAGACCCGAGTTTGATTCTCGGCTGATGCATCTTGTAGATTTGCAATGATGATATTAATGCATGATGTTCAAACCTGGGTTTGTCACAATATTGTTTATATTTATAGAATTTACGAGTAGCACTATCGAACTTTTTCGTTTTTTAAATCGTGAGGTCAACATAAAAGTTAAGGGCTTCAGAAGAACTGCATGACCAAATTACGAGTAAGTTATGGATATGCGTGAGGGTACATGACCAGTGGTCTAGTGGTAGAATAGTACCATGCCACGGTACAAACCCGAGTTTGATTCTCGGCTGGTGCATCTTGAAGATTTGCAATGATGATATTAATGCATGATGTTCAAACTTGGGTTTGTCACAATATTGTTTATATTTATAGAATTTATGAGTAGCAGTATCGAACTTTTTCATTTTTTAAATCGTGAGGTGAACATAAAAGTTAAGGGCTTCAGAAGAACTGCCTGACCAAAATATGAGTAAGTTATGGATGTGCCTAAAGGTACATGCATCAGTGGTCTTGTGGTAGAATAGTACCCTGCCACGGTACAGACTTGAGTTCGATTCTCGGCTGGTGAGTGCATGATGTTCAAACTTTGGTTTTAAGAATTTACGAGTAGCACTATCGAGCTTTTTCTTTTTTTAAATCGTGTAGTGAAACTAAAAGTTAAGGGCTTAGAAGAACTGCATGACCAAAATACGAGTAAGTTATGGATATGCCTGAAGGTACATGCACCAGTGGTCTAGTGGTAGAATAGCACCCTGCCACGATGTAGACCGGAATTCAATTCTCGGCTCTTGCATCTTGAAAATTAGTTTATATTTATATAATTTACGAGTAGCACTATCGAACTTTTTCTTTTTTTAAATCGTTAGGTGAACCTAAAAGTTAAAGGGCTTCAGAAGAACTGCATGACTAAAATACGAGTAAGTTATGGATATGTCTGCACTAGTGGTCTAGTGGTAGAATAGAACATAGCCATGATATAAACCCAAGTTCGATTCTCGGCTGGTGCATCTTGAAGATTTGTAATGATGATGATATCAGTGCATAATGTTCAAACTTGGGTTTGTCACAATATTGTTTATATTTATAGAATTTACGAGTAGCACTATCGAGCCTTTTCTTTTTTTAAATCATGAGGTGAAATTAAAAGTTTGCTTCAGAAGAATTGCATGACCTAAATATGAGTACGCTATGGATATGCCTAAAGGTATATGCACCAGTGGTCTAGTGGTAGAATAGTACTTTGCCACGATGTAGACTCGAATTCAATTCTTGGCTTCTGCATCTTGAAGATTAGCTATGATTATTATATTAGTGCATAATGTTCAAAATTGGGTTTGTTATAGTATATCATTTAACGAGTAGCACTATCGAGCTTTTTGTTTTTTAATCGAGAGGTGAAACAAAAAGTTAAGGGCTTCAGAAGAACTGCATGACCAAAATACGAGTACGTTATGGATATGCCTGAAGGTACATGCACTAGTGGTCTAGTAGTAGAATTGTACCCTGCCACGATGTAGACCCACTAGTGGTCTAGTAGTAGAATTGTACCCTGCCACGATGTAGACCCAGATTCGATTCTCGACTCTTGTATCTTGAATTTTAGCTATGATTATTATATTACTGCATAATGTTCACACTTGGGTTTGTTACAATATATCATTTAACTTTATAGATTTCACGAGTGTGGAGCTTTTTGTTTTTAAATCGAATAGTGAAACAAAAAGTTAAAGGGCTTCAGATGAGGTGAAACTAAGAGTTAAGGGCTTCAGAATAACTGCATGACCAAAATACGAGTAAGTTATGAATATGCCTCAAGGATATGCACCAGTGACCTAGTGGTAGAATAGTACTCTGCCACGGTATAGACCCGAGTTTGATTCTCGGCTGTTGCATCTTGAAGATTGGCAATGATGATGTTAGTGCATGATGTTCAAACTTCGGTTTGTCACAATATCGTTTATATTTATAGAATTTACGAGTAGCACTATCGAGCTTTTTCTTTTTTTAAATCATGAGGTGAAACTAAAAGTTAAGGGCTTCAGAAGAACTACATGACATGACAAAAATACAAGTACGTTATGGATATGCCTGAAGGTACATGCACCAGTGGTCTAGTGGTAGAATAGTACCCTGCCACGATGTAGACCCGAATTCAATTCTCGGCTCTTGCATCTTGAAGATTAGCTATGATTATTATATTAGTGCATAATGTTCAAAATTGGGTTTGGTACAATATTTCTTTTAACTTTATTGATTTCACGAGTAGCACTATCGAGCTTTTTGTTTTTATATCGAGATGTGAAACAAAAAGTTAAGGGCTTCAGAAGAACTGCATGACCAAAATATGTGTACTGTATGGAGTACCTTGCCACGATACGGACCCGAGTTCGATTCTCGACTGGTGCATCTTGAAGATTAGCTATAATGATATTAATGCATAATGTTCAAACTTGGGTTTGTCACAATATCGTTTATATTTATAGATTTCACGAGTAGCACTATCGAGCTTTTTTTTTTTTTTTTAAATCGTGAGGTGAAACTAAAAGTTAAGGGCTTCAGTAGAACTATATGACAAAAATACGAGTACGTTATGGATATACCTAAAGGTACCTGCACCAGTGGTCTAGTGGTAGAATAGTACCCTGCCACGGTACAGACCCGAGTTCAATTCTCGGCTGGTGCATCTTGTGAAGATTGGCAATGATGATATTAGTGCCAAATGTTGAAACTTGTGTTTGTTACAACATTGTTTATATTTATAAATTTCACGAGTAGGACTATCAAGCAGAACTGCATGACCAAAATACGAGTAAGTTATGGATCTTCTTTAAGGTAGATGCACTAGTGGTCTATTGGTAGAATAGTATCCTGCCACGGTATAGACCCGAGTTTGATTTTTGGTTGGAGCATCTTGAAGATTAGCAATGTTGATATGAGGTACATCCCTGAGTTCGATTTTATGTTGGAGCAATGATGATCCCTAAACTATTATTTTTAAGGTAGAAGTTATACAAAAGACAAACACTTTTAATACCTACTTCCCTTTTTCTTCAAAAATGCATACACAAATACCATATTAATTTCTTATATGTTGGAGCAATGATGATCCCTAAACTATTATTTTTAAGGTAGAAGTTATACAAAAGACAAACACTTTTAATCCCTACTTCCCTTTTTCTTCAAAAATGCATACACAAATACCATATTAATTTCTTGTGGTGTTATATCAAAACTATAATTCTAATAATTTTTTAGTTTAAAAAATAAAAGATCAAAGATTTGAGTTTTTCTTGTATGTTGGAGCAATGATGATCCCTAAACTATTATTTTTAAGGTAGAAGTTATACAAAAGACAAACACTTTTAATCCCTACTTCTCTTTTTCTTCAAAAATGCATACACAAATACCATATTAATTTCTTGTGGTGTTATATCAAAACTATAATTCTAATAATTTTTTAGTTTAAAAAATAAAAGATCAAAGATTTGAGTTTTTCTCAACACTAATACCTCAACATTAAACAAGGTATTAGTGTTGAGATATAGAGCCAAATTTACAACAGTAACATAAATTTAAAACGATCCTTATTAAGTTAACAAATTTACATTTGGAGTTAATTTCTCATTTCTTATCCCTTTAGGTTGGTTGATGTATTTATTTTAACCTTGAGTTTCAATTCTATTCAAAATATTCGAAATGAAATTAAAATTTGATTCATCGGCAACTGCATACATGACATGATTACTATGCATGAAAGAATTCATTTATAACGTTTCATAAATGGTGCTATAGGCTTAAATGTTCATAATAAATTTATTAAAACAATATGTTATGGATGGAAAATAGATAACATGAGTTTAAATAGTGCCCTTGTCTAACCTAAGGATCATTAAAAATAACATGAATGCAACTACCTTAACTTTGGTTCTTTGGCCTTCAAAGCGACGTTGTCATCTGTAAATGGGTGTCTTACCTTTACATGAAAATAAGAGTAGCACATGGTTTGAGTACTTTAATAAATACTCAATAAGTAACCTCACTGTTAGGGTTGGAAAATGAATCATGTGTAATATAGTTGGACCTATCCTTTCATAAATGCATTGTGTCATGGGTTTGGGCTTTGCTTTTCAGTCCGAGTAGGGTTGAATATGTTGTACTATCCTACACACGACCCATGAATGTGCACATTGGCCACTAGGTAGGCTCGTATAAGAGTACTCTGTGGGCTGGCTCGTCGAGCTTGTGCACACTCACACTACCAAATACCATGAAGGGAAAAGACCCACATAATATCATAAGGAACATAAAATTGTAAGGTATGTGTCTGTACTAATCATAACGGGAAAGTATCTCGATGCACCTCCCATTCATAATACATGATTTTCTAATGTCTCATAGTCATAGAGGGTACGTATTAACATAGTTTACATGACATGATACATGAAGGTTCATGCATCAAATAATATCGAAAACATAACATTGTTCTATGACATAACATAATCCTAGAATAGTGTATATGATATCATAGCATCACTTGTATGCAACATAACAACAAAATTCTCCATTTATTATTCTCTAAAAAAAAATAGTCATTTTAAATAAATTTGTTAATATATACATTTTCTTTTTAGATATAAACTATCCATTGGTTTTGATCAACTCATGTTATTAGAAATTGAAGTAGAACCACTTTGCCCTAAATTGAACTCATTTCATCTACTCTATTAAGAAAAAAAATATAAACTTAATCTGTGCCTAAATTATAAACCCAAAATTTGATAACATAATTTTAAAATCTAAGAAAAACAACACAAAAATAGTAATTAGTTTTATCCAAGTCATAAATTAATAGTTGAATCAACAATAGTGTTCGAAACGAGACAAAAATAAAGCAACCCTAGCAAAAAAAAAAAAAAAAAAAAAAAAAAAAAAAAAAAAAACTAATCCAAATGTAAAAGACATTTGTTATTACATAATCAAACAAATGAAAGCAACACATTCAACCCACCGAAGCTTGGAAGACATAAAACCCATTGTTGTTTGGAATGGAAAATATATAGATTTCTTCATCTTTAGAAACATATAAAACTTGGAAATGGAACTTAAAAAATCTCTCTTTGAGGCAGGCGGGAACGAGACGGGTCAAGGGAGTTAGGAGGGGACAAGAATGGAGAATATAATCTCTGTCTCTAGTCCTAATTATGTAATAGGGAAAATGTTCTCCTCACTCCTTCCCTCATTCCCTTTTTAAAGATTACTATGGAGAAATACATTTGGAACACTCAACTGATGTGTGAACCATTTTCGAGAAGTAGCAATAGTGAGTAAGCAACGAAGTGTAGTAAAGTTTGTTGTATTAGAAAATGTCTCTTTGTAATCAATATCTTCAACCTGAGTATACCCCTTTACTGCCGGATAAACTTTATAACGTTCAACAGAACATCAGAGTTGTATTTAATCTTGTACACCCAACGATAGCCAATAGCTTTATGGCAAGGTGGTAGAGGAATGAGAGACCAAGTATGATTACGTTCCAAAGTTGCAATTTCAGCATTCATAGTCTGCTGCTATAATGGGTCGCCAACTACCTCATCATAAGTTTTAACTTCTGTCGGGCTGTAATAAGAGATAGAAAAGCAGGTTGAGTAGGAAAAACACTAGAGAAAGAAAGGTAATGATGAAGGGGATGCCTGGTGCTCGTGTTGGAACTTGAGCTAGAGGTTAAATAATTGGCTGCATAAGACATCTCATGATTATTATGCCAAGCTGGAGGTTGTTTGGTACGAGTAGAACGTCGGAGTGAAATTGGTGTATCAGGAGGGATAGGATTATAATTAGTGGGTGAATTTGAAGAAGGAATAGAAGGTGGAGGAGATGACGAAATAGAAAGTGGGATACGATTAGAATAGATGTTTGAGTAAGATGAATCATGAAGTGGTAAAACGAGAGTCGAAGGAACTAATGTCAAAGTTTGTGAAGCTGATGAAAAAGGAAAAACATCTTCACATAATTTAACATCACAGTGGATAAATAATTTGTGAGCTTGTATGTCATACAACTTGGAGCCTTTGTGACCACAAGTATATCCTACGAAAACACAAGGAATTGCCCGAGGTTCAAATTTTTGCTTAGGATGTACTACAATTGCATAACATTTACATTAAAAAACTTTAAGAAGATGAAATGTAGGTGGTTGTTTGTAGAGTGCTTCAAGGGGTGTCTTGTTAGATAAAAATGGTGATGGTGTTCTATTTATAAGATTAACAACAATTAAAATGAGCTCTCCCAAAAAAATTAAGTGGAATGTGTGGCTGAAAGAGGAGAGAGAGACCTAGCTACATTTAGGATATGATGATAGCTACATTTAGGATATGACGATGCTTACGCTCTACGACTCATCTTTGTTGTGGAGTATAGACACAAGTGCGCTGAAATTTAATGCCACACAAAGTACAAAGTAAAAAATGGTTGTAAAGACAGAAATTCAGTCTCATTGTCTGACCGTACTATCTTGATAGTAGTATGAAATTAAGTTTGAACGAGGTTAACAAAGTTCATAAACAAATGATGTATTTCTGATTCATGTTGCATAAGAAAAACCCAAGTACATTGAGTAAAATCATCAACAATAGTGAGAAGAAAACGCAAACGAAAATGCATAGGAATTTTATGAGATCCCCAAACATCACAATGTAACATGTCAAAGGTAGAATGTGTTATTATTGAACTTCTTGAAAAAAAACAACCTAGTTTATTTTGCTAACGTGCAAATACTACAGTTATGAGAAAAAGTAGCATTATTAAGATGAAATTGATCCGTTAGAAATTTAAAACAGGAAAAAATAAATAGAATGACCTAGGCGTAAATGCCACAAATTAGATGATTGAGATACTTGATTAGTTAAATATTTGATTGGAGATTAAGAAATATGATAGAGACCTCCAAATTGTTTACTCGAGCCAATCATCTCCCTTAGCCAAGTCCTGCATAACACAAGAATCAGGATAGAAGGTGACACAACATTTCAAGTCATTGGTAAGTTTGCTAATGGACAACATGTTTACATTGAATGGAGACACACAAAATATTGTTCATAGCATCATTCTACTACCAGGTTTCCACGACTTTCCTTTGGTTGTACAGGAAGTTTGGGTTTACCCTTTACTGCGCTCTAAGCTACCGTGTAGGTCTCGAAGTTCTAACCGATTCCTCATTAATCATCTACCTTTGTTGTCCCTAGTATCTCTTCGAGATTCAATCCTAAAATAAAAAAGTTGCTTTGAACGAGTGGTTAAGGCATGTGCCTACTAAGTACATGGGGTTTCCTCGCGAGAGTTTGAATCTCCTAGGCGACGAAAAGTTCATTTTTTTGTAATAGCAAAGCGACTCGTTTATAAGGAATACTTTTTTATAAGATATTGTCCACTTTGTCCCGTTACCTCACGATCTCATAGAGGTATTCACACCCTAGTTATAAGGAATGCTTCCTTCCCCTCTCAAACCAATTGTTAGAGCACAGTAAAGGGTAAGCCCGAACATCTTATAGACCAAAGAAAAGTCGTGGAAACCCAGTAGAAGAATGAAGTGACGGCAGCCTACAAGTAGGTTGGTTACTAAGTAGATTTTTATACTCACACCTTTCTCCTTTCCTTGATCAGTTACTGGTCAAGGTGGGGTGATGCTCTCGAGCTCTACTATCACAAAACGGTATCGACACAGTGTGTATGTTTGATGTATTCGACCTGGGACATCAACTAGTCATTTATATATTTGTAGGTTTACGGCGACCAAAGACCTAATCATGGGTTGGAAGGACTTGCGGGAATGAAGTCATGTCCTTTTATAACTACAGGGCACTGGAAATTGACCACTAGGTGACGGTAACGCAGGCCTAAGGCCCAGAGATTACCAAAAAAGAAATATGATTTTTTACGTCCGCCTAAGAGATATTTCGAACTCTCGCGGGGCAAACCTCCATCGTACTTTAGCAGGCACACGCCTTTACACCAATGACAATCGGCACTCAATTGTCGTCCACCACTTTTTGGTTTAGGTAACAGAAATCTTCGAAGAGGCACTTTGTAAGGAAAATCAATATCGGTAGTTGTTTAAATGATGAATCACCGTAGAACTTGGAGACCTACACATATTCTGTTATATGTGCACTAGTTAATAGGTAAGCGCCTGAAACATCTTTATCACAGACCAAAGAGTCACAAGTCGTTGTGACCCACAAGTCAGAGACCGTACACTGACAGCCCACGCATCGGGCAGCACCTACATAGTAGGTTTGGCTACTAAGTATAGATTTTTTCATACGCACGACCTTTCTCCTTTCCTTGTTCAAAGTTACTTGGTCAATATTGGTGGTGGTGATGCATCCCCTGGAGCTCTACTAAAAAACGGTTGTCGCGACGACAGTGGTGTAATGTCTATAGATTAGTAATGTGCTGACCTGGGACGCAACTAGTCGTTTAATTTTTTAGGTTTTGATTATTTGAATTCTTTTTGTATCCCAATGCCCACCTTATCTTTCCGTTTGGTAAATAACTCGAATTTTGTTCTTTATGTTGTAGGTTTAGGAGAATTCGTTAATCCCATGCCAGCACTTTTCCAGTTTTGTAAAGAACTTTGAAAATGTATGAACAGAAAGGTGTTGATGTGCTTTTAAAGTGTTAGCGTAACAAATATAATACTAGCTATTATGTCACAAGGTTAGACCTTTTTGTCTCGAAACCTATGATAACTAGATTAAAAGGTTGGGTCTATGGACAAATAAACATGTGTTGGAGACGGGAACGAAGTCTAGTATCGAATTATATAAGGGCATGAATACCTCGTAGGTAACGGGCCAACGAGGAAATATCTTTAGCGGTTTGCCTTTTGCTAGTGTATAAAAAGAAAATGAACTTTGACGCTCGCTGAGAAGATTTCGAACTCATCGATGGGGAAACCCATTGTACTTAGCAGGCACCCGCCATTAGAACCACCACTCAGGACGCATAAGCGACTTTTTTTCGCGTTTTAGGAACAAAACTCAGAAGAAGGGCATACTCCACGGATAGAGACAAAGGGTAGTTGTTTAAATAGAGGGTATAAATCAGTGATATGCCTAGAACTGTACTTGAGTAGCCACTACACAATTAGTCTTAGAGTATACAGTTAAAAAAAAACACCAGGGAGCACGAACATGTTTAATAGACCAAAGGAAAGTCGTGAGAACCCCAGAGTAGAAGAATGAAGCGACGGCTTAGAACCTTCAAGTTAGGTGTTGATAAGTAGTTTGTTCATATTCACAACCATTTTCTCCTTTTCCGTTGTTATCAAGTTATAGTCAAGGTGGTATGGGGTGTATGACGACTGTGGAAGCTACTTACTATCATCATACGGTCGGCACAGATCGACACAGTGTAGTATGTTAGATGTATTTCGATCCCTGGAGGACATATAAGAAGTCGTAGTGGAAACACTTTGAGGTTGATTTGAATTCTATTAGTTTTATGTATCCCATGCCCCTTTTTGTACCGTTTGTAATAATCGAAATTTTTTTGTAGGTGTGATCACTGATTCTTGTTTATAAAAAAAATTTCCTACTCACACTTTATTGCGCGTTTGTGTAAAGAACTTGAACTTTGTATGGACGGAAGGTGTTGTATGTCTTTTTAACAGTGTGAAACATTTATTCTTTTTGTCTCAGTTCGATATATAGAAACGCTCTAAAATTAATAAATTGGTGAAATCTATGACAATCCAACAGAGTTGGAGACGGGGAACGGAAGAATTCCTTAAATAAGAGCCTAAATACTCATGAGGTAAACAGGCGCCAACGAGGGAATATATATCTTTTTTCAGCGGAGGAGCTTTTGCCCCAGTGATGAAAAAGAAATAATGAACTTACGTCGCCTTGAAGAGATTCCAACTCTCGCGGGGACATCCACATGTACTTAGCAATTTGAGCACACGCCTATTGAACCGACCCTCGCAAAATGCCGACTTTTTGGTTTTTAGCGAACAGAATGCTCGAAGACTGGGCACTACGGGACATACGAAAGGGTAGTGTTTAAAGAGGAATACTAGTTAGCACACTTTGATGAGACATAAACAATTGCTTAGAGCACGAGTAAAGGGTAAAGCACGAACATCTTATAGAACCGCCAAAGGGGAAGTCGTTGGAAACCCCCAGTAGAAGAACTGAAAAGCGACAGGCTGAGGCTACAAGTTAGGTTGTGTTTATGCATCAAGTAGATTATTTATAAGCTCGATTTTCTCCTTTCATTGTTCAGTTACTGGTCAAGGTGGCGGTGATGCTCTGAGAGCGTTTGATATCTATATCACCAAGAAACGAATGTTGTCGACCACCAGTAACGTGCTGATCAGTTAGATCGTATAAGTCCCGACTGGGACTCAACTAAGATACCGTGTTAATATTTTGTATTGGTTTGAGTTGTTGAATTCTTTTTTATTCCCATGCCCTTTTTCCATTGTAACTAACTCGGAAATTTTTTATGGGTGATTTTTGAATCTTTTATCTCCCCTGCCCTTTTTTCCGTTTTGTACCGCACTTGAACTTTATGAGAAGGGTTGGAAGTCTTTTCCAGTGGCCCCCTTGTTATAGATATTGTCCCGTCCCACACACACCTCAGCCATCCTCTCCACTTAACCCTTAGGCTCATGTAACACACCTCACCCAACGAACTGAAGTTGCGAGACCGGCGACACGAACCGCTAGTTCCGGACTAATACGGGCTGGCAGTGCGTCGTAGCGGCCGAATGAAC
>CM031900.1:13189048-13236836 GCA_018691285.1 Cucurbita argyrosperma subsp. sororia
AGTTCGATTCTCGGTTGGTGCATCTTAAAGATTAGCTATGATGATATTAGTCCATGCTCAAACTTGTGTTCGTTCACATATATTCATTTAAATTTATAGATTTCACGAGTAACGCTATGGAGTTTTTTTATTTTTTCAAATCGAGAGGTAAAACTAAAAGTTAAGGGCTTCGGAAGAACTGCATGACTAAAATACGAGTTTATTATGGATATGCTTAAAGATAGATGCACTAGTGGTCTAGTGGTAGAATAGTAACCCTACCACGGTATAGACCCGAGTGTTCGATCTTTGGTGCATCTTGAAGATTAGCTATTTGATTATTAATGCATTATTTTCAAACTTCATTTAAATTTATAGATTTCACGAGTAGCACTAGCTTCGAAGAACTGCATAACCAAAATACGAGTACCTTATGGATATGCCTATTCTCGGTTGGTGCATCTTAAAGATTAGCTATGATGATATTAGTCCATAATACTCAAAGTTGGGTTTTACCACCCTGCCACAGTACAGTACAGACTCGAGTTTGATTCTCGGTTGGTGCATCTTAAAGATTAGCTATGATGATATTAGTCCATGCTCAAACTTGGGTTTGTCACAATATTATTTAAATTTATAGATTTCACAAGTAGAACTATCCAGCTTTTTTTTTTTTCTTTTAAATCAAGAGGTGAGACTAAAAGTTAAGGGCTTCGGAAGAACTGCATGACTAAAATACAAGTACGTTATGGATATGTCTACTGGTAGATGCACCACTGGTCTAGTGATAGAATGGTACCCTGCCACGATACAGACTAGAGTTCGATTCTCGGCTCTTGCATCTTGAATGAAGTTTAGATATGATGATAATTAGTGCATAATGTTCAAACTTCGGTTTGTTTCAATATATCATTAAATTTATAGATTTCACGAGTAGCACTATGGAGCTTTTTTTTTTTAAATCGCAAGGTGAAGCTATAAGTTAAGGGCTTCGGAAGAACTGCATGACCAAAATACGAGTACGTTATGGATATGCCCAAAGGTACATGCACTAGTGGTCTAGTGGTAGAAATAGTACCTTTCCACAATACAAACCAGAGTTTGATTCTTGGTTGGTGCATCAGATTAGCAATGATGATATTAGTGCATAATGTTTGAACTTGGTTTTTTCATAATATCCACGAGTAGCACTATCGAGCTTTTTGTTTTTAAATCAAGAGGTGAAACTAAAAGTTAAGGCCTTCGGAAGAATTGCATGACCAAAATACGGGTACGTTATGGATATGCCCAAAGGTACATGCACTACTGGTCTAGTGGTAGAATAGTACCTTGCCACGATAAAGACCCGAGTTTGATTCTTTACTGGTGCATCTTGAACATTAGCTATGATGATATTCGTGCATAATGCTCAAACTTCGGTTTGTTACAATATCATTTAAATTTATAGATTTCACGAGTAGCACTATGGAGCCTTATTTTTTAAATCGAGTGGTGAAACTAAAAGTTAAGGTCTTCAGAAGAACAACATTACCAAAATACGAATCCATTATGGATATGCCTAAAGGTAGATGCACTAGTGGTTTAGTGGTGTTATAGTACCCTGCCACGGTATAGACTCGAGTTAGATTCTCGGCTGGTACATCTTGAAGATTTGCTATGATGATATTAGTGCATAATTTTCAAACTTAGGTTTGTCACAATATCATTTAAATTTATAGATTTCATGAGTTTAAGGGCTTCGTAACAACTGCATGACAAAAATACGAGTATGTTATGGATGTGCCTAAAGGTAGTCTAGTGGTAGAGTAATACCCTGCCACAGTATAGACCCGAGTTCGATATTCTTGACTCTTGCATCTTGAAGATTAGCTATTGATGATAATAGTGCATAATGTTCAAACTTGAGTCTTTTTACACAATATATCATTTAAATTTATAGATTTCTCGAGTAGCACTATCGAGCTTTTTATTTTTAAATTGAGAGGTGAAACAAAAAGTTAAGGGCTTCGGAAGAATTGCATGACCAAAATACGAGTATGTTATGGATGTGCTTAAAGGTAGAGGAACCAATAGTCTAGTGGTATAATAGTACCCTACCACTAGTGCATAATGTTTAAACTTCGGTTTTTAACAATATATCATTTACATTTATAGATTTCACGAGTAGAACCATGGAGCTATTTTTTTTTTTTTTAAATCGAGAGGTGAAACTAAAAGTTAAGGGATTCAGAAGAACTTCATGACTAAAATACGAGTACGTTATGGATATGCCTAAAGGTGGATGCACCAATGGTCTAGTGGTAGAATAGTACCTTGCCACGATGCAAACCCAAATTCAATTCTTGGCTCTTGCATCTTGAAGATTAGCTATGATGATATTAGTGCATAATGTTCAAACTTGGGTTTGTTACACTATATCATTTAACTTTATAGATTTCACGAGAGGTGAAACCAAAAGTTAAGGGCTTTAGAAGAACTGCATGACTAAAATATGTGTACTTTATGGAGTACCCTCCCACGATACGGACCCGAGTTCCATTCTCGGGTGGTGCATCTGAAAGATTAGCTATGATGATATTAGTGCATAATGTTTAAACTTGGGTTTGTCACAATATCGTTTATATTTATAGATTTCACGAGTAGCACTATCGAGTTTTTTTTTTTTAAATCGTGAGGTGAAACTAAAAGCTAAAGGCTTCAGAAGAATTGCATGACCAAAATATGAGTAACTTATGGATATGCTTGAAGGTGCATGCACTAGTGGTCTCGTGGTAGAATAGTACCCTGCCACGGTATAGACTTGAGTTCGATTCTCGACTGGAGGTGCATCTTGAAGATTCACAATGATGATATTGTGTATAATGTTCAAACTCAAACTTAGGTTTGTCACAATATCGTTTATATTTATAGAATTTACGAATAGCACTATCGAACTTTTTCTTTTTTTAAATCGTGAGGTAAACATAAAAGTTAAGGGCTTCAGAAGAACTGCATGACCAAAATACGAGTAAGTTATGGATATTCCTGAAGTTACATGCACTAGTGATCTAGTGGTAGAATAGTACCCTGCCACGGTACAGACACGAGTTTGATTCTCGGCTGGTGCATCTTGAAGATTGGCAATGATGATATTAGTGCATGATGTTCAAACTTGGGTTTGTCACAATAGCGTTTATATTTATAGAATTTACGAGTAGCACTATCGAACTTTTTCTTTTTTTATATCGTTAGGTGAAACTAAAAGCTAAGGGCTTCAGAAAAATTGCAGGACCAAAATATGAGTAAGTTATGGATATGCCTAAAGGGACATGCACTAGTGGTCTAGTGGTAGAATAGTACCTTGCCACGCTACAGACCCGAGTTCGATTTTTTGTTGATGCATCTTGAAGATTGGCAATGATATTAATACATGATGTTCAAACTTGGGTATCGAACTTTCTTTTTCTTTTTTTAAATCGTGAAGTGAACATAAAAGTTAAGGGATTCAGAAGAACTGCATGACCAAATTACGAGTAAGTTATGGATATGCCTGAAGGTACATGCACCAGTAGTCTAGTGGTAGAATAGTACCCTACCACGGTACAGACTCGAGTTTGATTCTCGGCTGGTGCATCTTAAAGATTGGCAATGATGATATTAGTGCATGATGTTCAAACTTGGATTTGTCACAATATCCTTTATATTTATAGAATTTACGAGTAGCAGTATCGAACTTTTTCATTTTTTAAATCATGAGGTGAACATAAAAGTTAAGGGCTTCAGAATAACTGCATGACCAAAATACGAGTAAGTTATGAATATGCCTCAAGGTACATGCACCAGTGACCTAGTGGTAGAATAGTACCCTGCCATGGTACAGACCGACTTCGATTCTCGGTTGGTCATCTTGAAGATTGGCAATGATGATATTAGTGCATGATGTTTTAAACTTGGGTTTGTCACAATATCATTTATATTTATAGAATTCACGAGTAGCACTATCGAGCTTTTTGTTTTTATATCGAGATGTGAGACAAAAAGTTAAGGGCTTCAGAAGAACTGCATGACCAAAATATGTGTACTGTATGGAGTACCCTGCCACGATACGGACCCGAGTTTCATTCTCGACTGGTGCATCTTGAAGATTAGCTATAATGATATTAATGCATAATGTTCAAACTTGGGTTTGTCACAATATCGTTTATATTTATAAATTTCACGAGTAGCACTATCGAGCTTTTTTTTTTTTTTTAAATCGTGAGGTGAAACTAAAAGTTAAGGGCTTCAGTAGAACTGCATGACCAAAATACGAGTACGTTATGGATATGCCTAAAGGTACCTGCACCAGTGGTCTAGTGGTAGAATAGTACCCTGCCACGGTACAGACCCGAGTTCGATTCTCGGCTGGTGCATCTTAAAGATTGGCATAATGTTCAAACTTGTGTTTGTCACAACATTGTTTAAATTTATAAATTTCACAAGTAGGACTATTGAGCTTTTTGTTTTTAAATCGATAAGTGAAACTGAAAGTGAAGGGCTTCGGAAGAACTGCATGACAAAAATACGAGTGCGTTATGAATCTTCTTTATGGTAGATGCACCTGTGGTCTATTGGTAGAATAGTATCCTACCACGGTACAGACCCGAGTTCGATTCTCGGCTGGTGCATCTTGAAGATTGGCAATGATGATATTAGTGCATGATGTTCAAACTTGGGTTTGTCACAATAGCGTTTATATTTATAGAATTTACGAGTAGCACTATCGAGCTTTTTCTTTTTTTATATGAAACAAAAAGCTAAGGGCTTCAGAAAAATTGCATGACCAAAATACGAGTAAGTTATGGATATGCGTAAAGGTACATGCACTAGTGGTCTAGTGGTAGAATAGTACCCTGCCACGCTACAGACCCAAGTTTGATTTTTTGCTGATGCATCTTGAAGATTGGCAATGATGATATTAATGCATGATGTGCAAGAGTTTTGGCTTCAGAAGAACTGCATGACCAAATTACGAGTAAGTTATGGATATGCCTGAAGGTACAGTGGTCTAGTGGTAGAATAGTACCCTGCCACGATACAGACCGAGTTCGATATTCTTGACTCTTGCATCTTGAAGATTGGCTAATGATGATATTAGTGCATGATGTTCAAACTTGGTCTTTTGTCACAATATATCATTTATATTTATAGATTTCTCGAGTAGCACTATCGAGCTTTTTATTTTTTAAATGAGAGGTGAAACATAAAAGTTAAGGGCTTCAGAAGAACTGCATGACCAAAATACGAGTAAGTTATGGATATGCTCGAAGGTACATGCACCAGTAGTCTAGTGGTAGAATAGTACCCTACCATGGTACAGACCCGACTTCGATTCTCGGTTGGTGCATTTGAAGATTGGCAATGATGATATTAGTGCATGATGTTTCAAACTTGGGTTTGTCACAATATTGTTTATATTTATAGAATTTACGAGTAGCACTATCGAGCTTTTTTTTTTTTAAATCGTGAGGTGAAACTAAAAGTTAAGGACTTCAGAAGAACTGCATGACCAAATTACGAGTAAGTTATGGATATGCGTGAAGGTACATGCACCAGTGGTCTAGTGGTAGAATAGTACCCTGCTACGATGTAGACCCGAATTCAATTCTCGACTCTTGCATCTTGAAGATTAGCTATGATTATTATATTAGTGCAAAATGTTCAAAATTGGGTTTGGTACAATATTTCTTTTAACTTTATAGATTTCACGAGTAGCACTATCGAGCTTTTTGTTTTTATATCGAGATGTGAAACAAAAAGTTAAGGGCTTCAGAAGAACTGCATGACCAAAATATGTGTACTGTATGGAGTACCCTGCCACGATATGGACTCGAGTTTCATTCTCGACTGGTGCATCTTGAAGATTAGCTATAATGATATTAATGCATAATGTTCAAACTTGGGTTTGTCACAATATCGTTTATATTTATAGATTTCACGAGTAGCACTATCGAGCTTTTTTTTTAAAAAATCGTGAGGTGAAACTAAAAGTTAAGGGCTTCAGTAGAACTGCATGACAAAAATACAAGTACGTTATGGATATGCCTGAAGGTACCTGCACCAGTGGTCTAGTGGTAGAATTGTACCCTGCCACGGTACAGACCCGAGTTCGATTCTCGACTGTTGGTGCATCTTGAAGATTGGCATGATGATTTGTTACAACATAATGTTTAAATTTATAAACTTTTCACGAGTAGGACTATCAAGCTTTTTTTTAGAATAAATCGATAGGACTATCAAGCTTTTTCTTTTTTTAAATCGATAAGTGAAAACTAAAAGTGAAGGGCTTCGGAAGAACTGCATGACCAAAATACGAGTACGTTATGGATCTTCTTTAAGGTAGATGCACCAGTGGTCTATTGGTAGAATAGTATCCTGCCACGGTACAGACCCGAGTTCGATTCTCGGTTGGAGCATCTTGAAGATTAGCCAAGTGTTCGAATTACTTTCCAATATCTTCGATCATAAATTGTCTTAATAGATTAGCTATATGTTCGAATTAATAGATTCTATTTTTTTATAATCGTTAATAATAAGCTAATTCAGAAAAATTAGCAGGACCAAAATACGTTATTGGTGGTTAAAATTTATTTTGTTAGGGTTATCTTTTGGGCCTATTTAGGGACATGTAATATTCATGTTCGGGTTTTTTTGGTTGAATACAGACAAAACCTTTCTGTTTTTCTTGATACCCTTTTGGTGTTATTCTTTTCAAACCTTGCTTTATTTTGATGTTTAAACTGATTCATTGAATTAGTTTTGATCAAGCTAATTCTGGAGTGAATTATCTTGGTATCTAAAAGTGACAATCATAGATTCCAAGTTCGATCTAAGAGTCATTCATCTTCTAACCAGCTCTTGGTTGGAATCAATCCGTTAAGTTAGCTTTCTCTGTAAACGTTTTGGCAAGGATTCTAGAAGGACCTCTAGTTTTGCAAAATCCAGTATTGTTGGCGCTTATCATTTGGTATCAGATCATTTGGTCGATGTTCTTTGGCCGCACTAGAGGTGAAATATCTTTATTGTTATTTTTTTTCTATCAATTTTTTTTTTCTCTCTCAGATTATCGAAAAAAAAAAAAAAACCAACGTCTACATTCTTGACCTAGTACCAAAATCCTACCTTTGAGTGTTAAACACGAGTGTCCCTGAGTGAAATTTTTGTGAGAAGTGTGGAGAGGCCCCTTGATAACAAAATGTCACATAATGGAGAAGGAGAACCCGTACCAGATCTTAATACAACCATTCTTCAAGCTATTCAAGATATGATGGAAATGATGATGGAAAGATAGACAAGAAAGAAGGGCGCAACAACAAAGACAAGAACGAAGATTACGAGAAGATGAAAGTATAGTAGTACAAGAAAGACAAGTTGAAGGAAGATGGAGAGGAAGAAATAACCATGCAACTATTATGCAACCTAGAAGGATGGAAAGAGTACATGAAGATAGAGATGGAGGAGTTAAACTCAAAATCCCACCATTTTGTGGAACGGTAGATTCTAAGGCATACTTGCAATAATGGGAAAGAAAGATAGAGCATTTGTTTGATTGCAACACCTATAGTGAAAATAAGAAGACGAAACTTGCTATTGCCGAATTTACCAATCATGTCGGTGATTGGTACCAACATCTCAAATTCGAGAGAAGAAGAAAAGAGGAGGATCCAATAGAGACTTGGGAAGAACTTTAAGAAGCCATGAGAAAAAGGTATGTTCCAAAACATTATGAAAGAAATTTGAAAACTAAATTGCAAGGTTTGAGGCAAGGAACAAAAAGTGTGGCAGAATATCATCAAGAGATGGCCCGTTACCTCACGATCTCATAGAGGTATTCACACCCTAGTTATAAGGAATGCTTCCTTCCCCTCTCAAACCGATGTTGGATCTCGAGAAATCGAACTGCGATGAAAAGATAAATTTAAAACGACGTACAACACCTGTGTCAGAAATTTCAAGATATTTACAAACGAAAAAAATTATACAACTAATTGATGTCCCAGGTCGAATACAACTAACATAGACTCCGGGTCGACACCCCTCTATGATAGTAGAGCTCCAGAGCATCTCTCCACCTTGACCAACTAGAAAAGGAGAAAGGTGTAAGTATAAAAATATACTTGGTAACCAACCTACTTGTAGGCCCTCGTTGCTTCCTTCTTCTACTAGGTTTCCACGACTTTCCTTTGGTCTATAGAAAGTTCGGGCCTACCCTTTATTGTGCTCTAAGCTACCGTGTAAGTCCGAAAGTTCTAATTGATTCCTCATTAATCATCTACCCTTGTTGTCCCAAGTGCCTCTTCGAGATTCATTCCTAAAACAAAAAAGTCGCTTTGGCCATGTCCAAATAATATGAAATTAAGAAAACCTAAAATAATAAAAATGTCCAAATAATCATATCAATGCATTCTAATATATCATCATAAAATCCGCATCAGAATATCCTACCAATTTAAACTCAACATTTCTAGGATACTATCATCCTAAATTAATAGTCAGAAGCAAATATTAAAATATTCTTTTAAGTGCATGTAAATGAGATTCCTTGGCTCTTGCACGATGTAGACCGAATTAAATTCTCGGCTCTTGCATCTTGAAGATTATCTATGATTATTATATTAGTGCATAATGTTCAAAATTGGGTTTGGTACAATATTTCTTTTAACTTTATAGATTTTACGAGTAGCACTATCGAGCTTTTTGTTTTTATATTGAGATGTGAAACAAAAAGTTAAGGGCTTCAGAAGAACTGCATGACCAAAATATGTGTACTGTATGGAGTACCCTGCCACGATACGAACCCGAGTTTCATTCTCGACTGGTGCATCTTGAAGATTAGCTATAATGATATTAATGCATAATGTTCAAACTTGGGTTTGTCACAATAACGTTTATATTTATAGAATTTACGAATAGCACTATCGAACTTTTTCGTTTTTTAAATCGTGAGGTGAACATAATAGTTAAGGGCTTCAGAAGAACTACATGACCAAAATACGAGTAAGTTATGGATATGCCAAAAGTTACATGTACCAGTGGTCTAGTGGTAGAATAGTACCCTGCCACGGTATAGACCAGAGTTCGATTCTCGGCTGGTGCATCTTGAAGATTGGCAATGATGATATTAGTGCATGATGTTCAAACTTGGGTTTGTCACAATAGCGTTTATATTTATAGAATTTACGAGTAGCACTATCGAGCTTTTTCTTTTTTTAAATCGTGAGGTGAAACTAAAAGCTAAGGGCTTCAGAAGAATTGCATGACAGAAATACGAAAATACGAGTAAGTTATGGATATGCCTGAAGGTACATGCACTAGTGGTCTAGTGGTAGAATAGTACCCTGTAACGGTACAGACCTGAGTTTGATTCTCGACTGATGCATCTTGAAGATTTGCAATGATGATATTAATGCATGATGTTCAAACCTGGGTTTGTCACAATATTGTTTATATTTATAGAATTTACGAGTAGCACTATCGAACCTTTTCTTTTTTTAAATCGTGAGGTGAACATAAAAGTTAGGGCTTCAGAAGAACTGCATGATGATATTAATGCATGATGTTCAAACTTGGGTTTGTCACAATATCGTTTATATTTATAGAATTTACGAGTAGCACTATCGAGCTTTTTCTTTTTTTAAATCGTGAGGTGAAACTAAAAGCTAAGGGCTTCAGAAGAATTGCATGACAAAAATACGAGTGAGTTAGGATATGCCTGAAGGTACATGCACTAGTGGTCTAGTGGTAGAATAGTACCCTGCAACGGTACAGACCTGACAACGGTACAGACCCGAGTTTGATTCTCGGCTGATGCATCTTGTAGATTTGCAATGATGATATTAATGCATGATGTTCAAACCTGGGTTTGTCACAATATTGTTTATATTTATAGAATTTACGAGTAGCACTATCGAACTTTTTCGTTTTTTAAATCGTGAGGTCAACATAAAAGTTAAGGGCTTCAGAAGAACTGCATGACCAAATTACGAGTAAGTTATGGATATGCGTGAGGGTACATGACCAGTGGTCTAGTGGTAGAATAGTACCATGCCACGGTACAAACCCGAGTTTGATTCTCGGCTGGTGCATCTTGAAGATTTGCAATGATGATATTAATGCATGATGTTCAAACTTGGGTTTGTCACAATATTGTTTATATTTATAGAATTTATGAGTAGCAGTATCGAACTTTTTCATTTTTTAAATCGTGAGGTGAACATAAAAGTTAAGGGCTTCAGAAGAACTGCCTGACCAAAATATGAGTAAGTTATGGATGTGCCTAAAGGTACATGCATCAGTGGTCTTGTGGTAGAATAGTACCCTGCCACGGTACAGACTTGAGTTCGATTCTCGGCTGGTGAGTGCATGATGTTCAAACTTTTTTCTTTTTTTAAATCGTGTAGTGAAACTAAAAGTTAAGGGCTTAGAAGAACTGCATGACCAAAATACGAGTAAGTTATGGATATGCCTGAAGGTACATGCACCAGTGGTCTAGTGGTAGAATAGCACCCTGCCACGATGTAGACCGGAATTCAATTCTCGGCTCTTGCATCTTGAAAATTAGTTTAGTTATATTATATAATTTACGAGTAGCACTATCGAACTATTTTCTTTTTTTAAATCGTTAGGTGAACCTAAAAGTTAAAGGGCTTCAGAAGAACTGCATGACTAAAATACGAGTAAGTTATGGATATGTCTGCACTAGTGGTCTAGTGGTAGAATGATATAAACCCAAGTTCGATTCTCGGCTGGTGCATCTTGAAGATTTGTAGCACTATCGAGATGATGAAATTAAAAGTTTGCTTCAGAAAGAATGATGATATCTATGGATATGCATAATGTTCAAACTTGGGATGTTGTCGTGCATCTTGAAGATTAGCTATGATTATTATATTAGTGCATATGTTCAAAATTGGGTTTGTTATAGTTATCGAGTAGCACTATCGAGCTTTTTGTTTTTTAATCGAGAGGTGAAACAAAAAGTTAAGGGCTTCAGAAGAACTGCATGACCAAAATACGAGTACGTTATGGATATGCCTGAAGGTACATGCACTAGTGGTAGAATTGTACCCTGCCACGATGTAGACCCACTAGTGGTCTAGTAGTAGAATTGTACCCTGCCACGATGTAGACCCAGATTCGATTCTCGACTCTAGCTTTTTGTTTTTTAATCGAGAGGTGAAACAAAAAGTTAAGGGCTTCAGAAGAACTGCATGACCAAAATACAAGTACGTTATGGATATGCCTGAAGGTACATGCACTAGTGGTCTAGTAGTAGAATTGTACCCTGCCACGATGTAGACCCACTAGTGGTCTAGTAGTAGAATTGTACCCTGCCACGATGTAGACCCAGATTCGATTCTCGACTCTTGCATCTTGAATTTTAGCTATGATTATTATATTACTGCATAATGTTCACACTTGGGTTTGTTACAATATATCATTTAACTTTATAGATTTCACGAGTGTGGAGCTTTTTGTTTTTAAATCGAATGGTGAAACAAAAAGTTAAAGGGCTTCAGATGAGGTGAAACTAAGAGTTAAGGGCTTCAGAATAACTGCATGACCAAAATACGAGTAAGTTATGAATATGCCTCAAGGATATGCACCAGTGACCTAGTGGTAGAATAGTACTCTGCCACGGTATAGACCCGAGTTTGATTCTCGGCTGTTGCATCTTGAAGATTGGCAATGATGATATTAGTGCATGATGTTCAAACTTCGGTTTGTCACAATATCGTTTATATTTATAGAATTTACGAGTAGCACTATCGAGCTTTTTCTTTTTTTAAATCATGAGGTGAAACTAAAAGTTAAGGGCTTCAGAAGAACTACATGACAAAAATACAAGTACGTTATGGATATGCCTGAAGGTACATGCACCAGTGGTCTAGTGGTAGAATAGTACCCTGCCACGATGTAGACCCGAATTCAATTCTCGGCTCTTGCATCTTGAAGATTAGCTATGATTATTATATTAGTGCATAATGTTCAAAATTGGGTTTGGTACAATATTTCTTTTAACTTTATTGATTTCACGAGTAGCACTATCGAGCTTTTTGTTTTTATATCGAGATGTGAAACAAAAAGTTAAGGGCTTCAGAAGAACTGCATGACCAAAATATGTGTACTGTATGGAGTACCTTGCCACGATACGGACCCGAGTTCGATTCTCGACTGGTGCATCTTGAAGATTAGCTATAATGATATTAATGCATAATGTTCAAACTTGGGTTTGTCACAATATCGTTTATATTTATATATTTCACGAGTAGCACTATCGAGCTTTTTTTTTTTTTTTTTTTTTTTTTAAATTGTGAGGTGAAACTAAAAGTTAAGGGCTTCAGTAGAACTATATGACAAAAATACGAGTACGTTATGGATATACCTAAAGGTACTTGCACCAGTGGTCTAGTGGTAGAATAGTACCCTGCCACGGTACAGACTCGAGTTCGATTCTTGGCTGGTGCATCTTGTGAAGATTGGCAATGATGATATTAGTGCAAAATGTTGAAACTTGTGTTTGTTACAACATTGTTTATATTTATAAATTTCACGAGTAGGACTATCAAGCTTTCGGAAGAACTGCATGACCAAAATACGAGTACGTTATGGATCTTCTTTAAGGTAGATGCACTAGTGGTCTATTGGTAGAATAGTATAGACCCGAGTTCGATTCTCGGTTGGAGCACTTGAAGAAATGTTGAATGAGGCTTCCCTGAGTTCGATTTTATGTTGGAGCAATGATGATCCCTAAAAATTTTTAGGTAGAAGTTATACAAAAGACAAACACTTTTATAATACCTCTTCCCTTTAAGGTCAAAAATGCATACACAAATACCATATTAATTTCTTATATGTTGGAGCAATGATGATCCCTAAACTATTATTTTTAAGGTAGAAGTTATACAAAAGACAAACACTTTTAATCCCTACTTCCCTTTTTCGGTTTCAAAAATGCATACACAAATACCATATTAATTTCTTGTGGTGTTATATCAAAACTATAATTCTAATAATTTTTGAGGTACATACCCCATTGAGTGTTGAGAAATTTTCGATTTTATGTTGGAGCAATGATGATCCCTAAACTATTATTTTTAAGGTAGAAGTTATACAAAAGACAAACACTTTTAATCCCTACTTCCCTTTTTCTTCAAAAATGCATACACAAATACCATATTAATTTCTTGTGGTGTGTTATATCAAAACTATAATTATAATAATTTTTTAGTTTAAAAAATAAAAGATCAAAGATTTGAGTCTTTCTCAACACTAATACCTCAACATTAAACAAGGTATTAGTGTTGAGAAATAGAGCCAAATTTACAACAGTAACATAAATTTAAAACGATCCTTATTAAGTTAACAAATTTACATTTGGAGTTAATTTCTCATTTCTTATCCCTTTAGGTTGGTTGATGTATTTATTTTAACCTTGAGTTTCAATTCTATTCAAAATATTCGAAATGAAATTAAAATTTGATTCATCGGCAACTGCATACATGACATGATTACTATGCATGAAAGAATTCATTTATAACGTTTCATAAATGGGGCTATAGGCTTAAATGTTCATAATAAATTTATTAAAACAATATTGTTATGGATGGAAAATAGATAACATGAGTTTAAATAGTGCCCTTGTCTAACCTAAGGATCATTAAAAATAACATGAATGCAACTACCTTAACTTTGGTTCTTGGCCTTCAAAGCGACGTTGTCATCTGTAAATGGGTGTCTTACCTTTACATGAAAATAAGAGTAGCACATGGTTTGAGTACTTTAATAAATACTCAATAAGTAACCTCACTGTTAGGGTTGGAAAATGAATCATGTGTAATATAGTTGGACCTATCCTTTCATAAATGCATTGTGTCATGGGTTTGGGCTTTGCTTTTCAGTCCGAGTAGGGTTGAATATGTTGTACTATCCTACACACGACCCATGAATGTGCACATTGGCCACTAGGTAGGCTCGTATAAGAGTACTCTGTGGGCTGGCTCGTCGAGCTTGTGCACACTCACACTACCAAATACCATGAAGGGAAAAGACCCACATAATATCATAAGGAACATAAAATTGTAAGGTATGTGTCTGTACTAATCATAACGGGAAAGTATCTCGATGCACCTCCCATTCATAATACATGATTTTCTAATGTCTCATAGTCATAGAGGGTACGTATTAACATAGTTTACATGACATGATACATGAAGGTTCATGCATCAAATAATATCGAAAACATAACATTGTTCTATGACATAACATAATCCTAGAATAGTGTATATGATATCATAGCATCACTTGATGCAACATAACAACAAAATTCTCCATTTATTATTCTCTAAAAAAAAATAGTCATTTTAAATAAATTTGTTAATATATACATTTTCTTTTTAGATATAAACTATCCATTGGTTTTGATCAACTCATGTTATTAGAAATTGAAGTAGAACCACTTTGCCCTAAATTGAACTCATTTCATCTACTCTATTAAGAAAAATATAAACTTAATCTGTGCCTAAATTATAAACCCAAAATTTGATAACATAATTTTAAAATCTAAGAAAAACAACACAAAAATAGTAATTAGTTTTATCCAAGTCATAAATTAATAGTTGAATCAACAATAGTGTTCGAAACGAGACAAAAATAAAGCAACCCTAGCATAAATAAAAAAAAAAAAAAAAAAAAAAAAAAAAAAAAACTAATCCAAATGTAAAAGACATTTGTTATTACATAATCAAACAAATGAAAGCAACACATTCAACCCACCGAAGCTTGGAAGACATAAAACCCATTGTTGTTTGGAATGGAAAATATATAGATTTCTTCATCTTTAGAAACATATAAAACTTGGAAATGGAACTTAAAAAATCTCTCTTTGAGGCAGGCGGGAACGAGACGGGTCAAGGGAGTTAGGAGGGGACAAGAATGGAGAATATAATCTCTGTCTCTAGTCCTAATTATGTAATAGGGAAAATGTTCTCCTCACTCCTTCCCTCATTCCCTTTTTAAAGATTACTATGGAGAAATACATTTGGAACACTCAACTGATGTGTGAACCATTTTCGAGAAGTAGCAATAGTGAGTAAGCAACGAAGTGTAGTAAAGTTTGTTGTATTAGAAAATGTCTCTTTGTAATCAATATCTTCAACCTGAGTATACCCCTTTACTGCCGGATAAACTTTATAACGTTCAACAGAACAATCAGAGTTGTATTTAATCTTGTACACCCAACGATAGCCAATAGCTTTATGGCAAGGTGGTAGAGGAATGAGAGACCAAGTATGATTACGTTCCAAAGTTGCAATTTCAGCATTCATAGCCTGCTGCTATAATGGGTCGCCAACTACCTCATCATAAGTTTTAACTTCTGTCGGGCTGTAATAAGAGATAGAAAAGCAGGTTGAGTAGGAAAAACACTAGAGAAAGAAAGGTAATGATGAAGGGGATGCCTGTTGCTCGTGTTGGAACTTGAGCTAGAGGTTAAATAATTGGCTGCATAAGACATCTCATGATTATTATGCCAAGCTGGAGGTTGTTTGGTACGAGTAGAACGTCGGAGTGAAACTGGTGTATCAGGAGGGATAGGATTATAATTAGTGGGTGAATTTGGAGAAGGAATAGAAGGTGGAGGAGATGACGAAATAGAAAGTGGGATACGATTAGAATAGATGTTTGAGTAGGATGAATCATGAAGTGGTAAAACGAGAGTCGAAGGAACAACATAAGTTTGTGAAGCTGATGTCAAAGTTTTAACATCACAGTGGATAAATAATTTGTGAGCTTGCATGTCATACAACTTGGAGCCTTTGTGACCACAAGTATATCCTACGAAAACACAAGGAATTGCCCGAGGTTCAAATTTTGCTTAGGATGTACTACAATTGCATAACATTTACATTAAAAAACTTTAAGAAGATGAAATGTAGGTGGTTGTTTGTAGAGTGCTTCAAGGGGTGTCTTGTTAGATAAAAATGGTGATGGTGTTCTATTTATAAGATTAACAACAATTAAAATGAGCTCTCCCAAAAAATTAAGTGGAATGTGTGGCTGAAAGAGGAGAGAGAGACCTAGCTACATTTAGGATATGATGATAGCTACATTTAGGATATGACGATGCTTACGCTCTACGACTCATCTTTGTTGTGGAGTATAGACACAAGTGCGCTGAAATTCAATGCCACACAAAGTACAAAGTAAAAAATGGTTGTAAAGACAGAAATTCAGTCTCATTGTCTGACCGTACTATCTTGATAGTAGTATGAAATTAAGTTTGAACGAGGTTAACAAAGTTCATAAACAAATGATGTATTTCTGATTCATGTTGCATAAGAAAAACCCAAGTACATTGAGTAAAATCATCAACAATAGTGAGAAGAAAACGCAAACGAAAATGCATAGGAATTTTATGAGATCCCCAAACATCACAATGTAACATGTCAAAGGTAGAATGTGTTATTATTGAACTTCTTGAAAAAAAACAACCTAGTTTATTTTGCTAACGTGCAAATACTACAGTTATGAGAAAAAGTAGCATTATTAAGATGAAATTGATCCGTTAGAAATTTAAAACAGGAAAAAATAAATAGAATGACCTAGGCGTAAATGCCACAAATTAGATGATTGAGATACTTGATTAGTTAAATATTTGATTGGAGATTAAGAAATATGATAGAGACCTCCAAATTGTTTACTCGAGCCAATCATCTTCCCCTTAGCCAAGTCCTGCATAACACAAGAATCAGGATAGAAGGTGACACAACATTTCAAGTCATTGGTAAGTTTGCTAATGGACAACATGTTTACATTGAATGGAGACACACATAAAATATTGTCATCTCCCCACCTTCTTCTACTAAGTTTTCATCTCCCCACCTTGACCAGTACACTAGAAAAGGAGAAAGGTGTAAGTATACAAATATACTTACTAACCAACCTACTTGTAGGCCCTTTGTATGTCCCGAAGTTCTAATTGATTCCTCATTAATCATCTACCATTTTTTTCCCTATTGCCTCTTCGAGATTTGTTCCTAAAACAAAAAGTCGCTTTGGTTGAGTGGTTAAGGCGTGTGCGTGCTAAGTACATGGGGTTTCCTTGCGTGAGTTTGAATCTCTCAGGCGATGAAAAGTTTATTTTTTTGTACTAGCCAAAGGCCACCGCTAAAACATGTTGTCCACTTTGGCTCCTTACTTCACGACCTCATAGAGGTATTCACACCCTTATGTGTGGAATGTTTTGTTCCCTCTCAAATATGTTGAATCTGGGATGGAAGCGATGAAAAGATAAAATTTCTTACACTCTAAAAGACATACAACACCTGGGTCAGAAATTTTAAAGTTATTTACATACTGGAAAAAGGGCTTGGAATACAAAAGAATTCAAAATCAATCGAAAAAATTATACAACTAATTGATGTCTGAGGTCAATACAACTAACATACACTTCGAGTCGACACCCCTTTGTGATAGTAGAGCTCCCGAGTATCTCCCCGCCTTGACAAGTAACTGAACTAGAAAAGGAGAACGGTGTAAGTATAAAAATATACTTAGTAACCAACCTACTTGTAAGCCCGCATAGCATCATTCTACTACCAGGTTTCCACGACTTTCCTTTGGTGTACAGGAAGTTTGGGTTTACCCTTTACTGCGCTCTAAGCTACCGTGTAGGTCTCGAAGTTCTAACCGATTCCTCATTAATCATCTACCTTTGTTGTCCCTAGTATCTCTTCGAGATTCAATCCTAAAATAAAAAAGTTGCTTTGAACGAGTGGTTAAGGCATGTGCCTACTAAGTACATGGGGTTTCCTCGCGAGAGTTTGAATCTCCTAGGCGACGAAAAGTTCATTTTTTTGTAATAGCAAAGCGACTCGTTTATAAGGAATACTTTTTTATAAGATATTGTCCACTTTGTCCCGTTACCTCACGATCTCATAGAGGTATTCACACCCTAGTTATAAGGAATGCTTCCTTCCCCTCTCAAACCAATTGTTAGAGCACAGTAAAGGGTAAGCCCGAACATCTTATAGACCAAAGAAAAGTCGTGGAAACCCAGTAGAAGAATGAAGCGACGGCAGCCTACAAGTAGATTGGTTACTAAGTACATTTTTATACTTACATCTTTCTCCTTTCCTTGTTTAGTTACTGGTCAAGGTGGGGTGATGCTCTAGAGCTCTACTGTCACAAAACGGTATCGACACAATGTGCATGTTTGATGTATTCGACCTGGGACATCAACTAGTCATTTAATTTTGTAGGTTGATTTTGATTTTGAATTCTGTATTTTGTATCCCATGCCCTGGGACATCAACTAGTCATTTAATTTTGTAGGTTGATTTTCGAATTCTTTTTTTCCGTTTGTAAAGAACTCAGAAATTTATTTTTTAGGTTGATTTTGAATTCGTTTTATATCCCATGGCCTTGTTCCGTTTGTAAAGAACTTGAAATTTATGTCGAAGGTGTTGTGTGTTGTATGTCTTTTAAAGTGTGCAACATTTATCTTTTTGTCGCAGATCGATATCTTGAAACCTCTAAAATTAAAATTGGGTCGTGACACATCCAACATGGGTTGGAGATGGGAATGAAGCATCCTTTATAATAAGGGCCTGAATACCTCGTGAGGTAACAGGCCAAGGCCAGTACAAAAAGAAATATGATTTTTACGTCGCCTGAGAGATTCGAACTCTCGCGGGGAAACCCCATGTACTTAGCAGGCACACGCCTTAACCACTCGGCCAAAGCGACTTTTTTGTTTTAGGAACAAATCTCGAAGAGGCACTACGGACAACAAAGGTAGTTGTTTAAAGAGGAATCAGTTAGAACTTCGAGACCTACACAATTGTTAGAGCACAGTAAAGGGTAAGCCCGAACATCTTATAGACCAAAGGAAAGTCGTGGAACCCAGTAGAAGAATGAAGCGACGGCAGCCTACAAGTAGGTTGGTTACTAAGTAGATTTTTATACTCACACCTTTCTCCTTTCCTTGTTCAGTTACTGGTCAAGGTGGGGTGATGCTCTGGAGCTCTACTATCACAAAACGGTGTCGACACAGTGTGTATGTTAGATGTATTCGACCTGGGACATCAACTAGTCGTTTAATTTTGTAGGTTGATTTTGAATTCTTTTTGTATCCCATGCCCTTTTTCCGTTTGTAAATAACTCGATTTTTTTTTTAGGTTGATTTTGAATTCTTTTTATATCCCATGCCCTTTTTCCGTTTTGTAAAGAACTTGAAATTTATGACGAAGGTGTTGTATGTCTTTTAAAGTGTGCAACATTTATCTTTTTGTCTCAGTTCGATATCTCGAAACCTCTAAAATTAAAATTGGGTCATGACACATCCAACATGAGTTGGAGACGGGAACGAAGCATTCCTTATAATAAGGGCCTGAATACCTCGTGAGGTAACGGGCCAACGAGGACAATATCTTTTAGCGGTTGCCTTTTGCTAGTATAAAAAGAAATATGAACTTTACGTCGCCTGAGAGATTCGAACTCTCGCGGGGAAACCCCATGTACTTAGCAGGCACACGCCTTAACCACTCGGCCAAAGCGACTTTTTTGTTTTAGGAACAAATCTCGAAGAGGCACTACGGACAACAAAGGTAGTTGTTTAAAGAGGAATCAGTTAGAACTTCGAGACCTACACAATTGTTAGAGCACAGTAAAGGGTAAGCCCGAACATCTTATAGACCAAAGGAAAGTCGTGGAACCCAGTAGAAGAATGAAGCGACGGCAGCCTACAAGTAGGTTGGTTACTAAGTAGATTTTTATACTCACACCTTTCTCCTTTCCTTGTTCAGTTACTGGTCAAGGTGGGGTGATGCTCTGGAGCTCTACTATCACAAAACGGTGTCGACACAGTGTGTATGTTAGATGTATTCGACCTGGGACATCAACTAGTCGTTTAATTTTGTAGGTTGATTTTGAATTCTATTCTTTATGTATCCCATGCCCTTTTTCCGTTTGTAAATAACTCGAAATTTTTTTTTAGGTTGATTTTGAATTCTTTTTATATCCCATGCCCTTTTTCCGTTTTGTAAAGAACTTGAAATTTATGACGAAGGTGTTGTATGTCTTTTAAAGTGTGCAACATTTATCTTTTTGTCTCAGTTCGATATCTCGAAACCTCTAAAATTAAAATTGGGTCATGACACATCCAACATGAGTTGGAGACGGGAACGAAGCATTCCTTATAATAAGGGCCTGAATACCTCGTGAGGTAACGGGCCAACGAGGACAATATCTTTTAGCGGTGGCCTTTTGCCAGTATAAAAAGAAATATGAACTTTACGTCGCCTGAGAGATTCGAACTCTCGCGGGGAAACCCCATGTACTTAGCAGGCACACGCCTTAACCACTCGGCCAAAGCGACTTTTTTGTTTTAGGAACAAATCTCGAAGAGGCACTACGGACAACAAAGGTAGTTGTTTAAAGAGGAATCAGTTAGAACTTCGAGACCTACACAATTGTTAGAGCACAGTAAAGGGTAAGCCCGAACATCTTATAGACCAAAGGAAAGTCGTGGAACCCAGTAGAAGAATGAAGCGACGGCAGCCTACAAGTAGGTTGGTTACTAAGTAGATTTTTATACTCACACCTTTCTCCTTTCCTTGTTCAGTTACTGGTCAAGGTGGGGTGATGCTCTGGAGCTCTACTATCACAAAACGGTGTCGACACAGTGTGTATGTTAGATGTATTCGACCTGGGACATCAACTAGTCGTTTAATTTTGTAGGTTGATTTTGAATTCTATTTTGTATCCCATGCCCTTTTTCCGTTTGTAAATAACTCGAATTTTTTTTTTTTAGGTTGATTTTGAATTCTTTTTATATCCCATGCCCTTTTTCCGTTTTGTAAAGAACTTGAAATTTATGACGAAGGTGTTGTATGTCTTTTAAAGTGTGCAACATTTATCTTTTTGTCTCAGTTCGATATCTCGAAACCTCTAAAATTAAAATTGGGTCATGACACATCCAACATGAGTTGGAGACGGGAACGAAGCATTCCTTATAATAAGGGCCTGAATACCTCGTGAGGTAACCGGCCAACGAGGACAATATCTTTTAGCGGCGACCTTTTGCCAGTATAAAAAGAAATATGAACTTTACGTCGCCTGAGAGATTCGAACTCTCGCGGGGAAACCCCATGTACTTAGCAGGCACACGCCTTAACCACTCGGCCAAAGCGACTTTTTTGTTTTAGGAACAAATCTCGAAGAGGCACTACGGACAACAAAGGTAGTTGTTTAAAGAGGAATCAGTTAGAACTTCGAGACCTACACAATTGTTAGAGCACAGTAAAGGGTAAGCCCGAACATCTTATAGACCAAAGGAAAGTCGTGGAACCCAGTAGAAGAATGAAGCGACGGCAGCCTACAAGTAGGTTGGTTACTAAGTAGATTTTTATACTCACACCTTTCTCCTTTCCTTGTTCAGTTACTGGTCAAGGTGGGGTGATGCTCTAGAGCTCTACTATCACAAAACGGTGTCGACACAGTGTGTATGTTAGATGTATTCGACCTGGGACATCAACTAGTCGTTTAATTTTGTAGGTTGATTTTGAATTCTATTCTTTATGTATCCCATGCCCTTTTTCCGTTTGTAAATAACTCGAAATTTTTTTTTAGGTTGATTTTGAATTCTTTTTATATCCCATGCCCTTTTTCCGTTTTGTAAAGAACTTGAAATTTATGACGAAGGTGTTGTATGTCTTTTAAAGTGTGCAACATTTATCTTTTTGTCTCAGTTCGATATCTCGAAACCTCTAAAATTAAAATTGGGTCATGACACATCCAACATGAGTTGGAGACGGGAACGAAGCATTCCTTATAATAAGGGCCTGAATACCTCGTGAGGTAACGGGCCAACGAGGACAATATCTTTTAGCGGTGGCCTTTTGCCAGTATAAAAAGAAATATGAACTTTACGTCGCCTGAGAGATTCGAACTCTCGCGGGGAACCCCATGTACTTAGCAGGCACACGCCTTAACCACTCGGCCAAAGCGACTTTTTTGTTTTAGGAACAAATCTCGAAGAGGCACTACGGACAACAAAGGTAGTTGTTTAAAGAGGAATCAGTTAGAACTTCGAGACCTACACAATTGTTAGAGCACAGTAAAGGGTAAGCCCGAACATCTTATAGACCAAAGGAAAGTCGTGGAACCCAGTAGAAGAATGAAGCGACGGCAGCCTACAAGTAGGTTGGTTACTAAGTAGATTTTTATACTCACACCTTTCTCCTTTCCTTGTTCAGTTACTGGTCAAGGTGGGGTGATGCTCTAGAGCTCTACTATCACAAAACGGTGTCGACACAGTGTGTATGTTAGATGTATTCGACCTGGGACATCAACTAGTCGTTTAATTTTGTAGGTTGATTTTGAATTCTTTTTGTATCCCATGCCCTTTTTCCGTTTGTAAATAACTCGAAATTTTTTTTTAGGTTGATTTTGAATTCTTTTTATATCCCATGCCCTTTTTCCGTTTTGTAAAGAACTTGAAATTTATGACGAAGGTGTTGTATGTCTTTTAAAGTGTGCAACATTTATCTTTTTGTCTCAGTTCGATATCTCGAAACCTCTAAAATTAAAATTGGGTCATGACACATCCAACATGAGTTGGAGACGGGAACGAAGCATTCCTTATAATAAGGGCCTGAATACCTCGTGAGGTAACGGGCCAACGAGGACAATATCTTTTAGCGGCGACCTTTTGCCAGTATAAAAAGAAATATGAACTTTACGTCGCCTGAGAGATTCGAACTCTCGCGGGGAAACCCCATGTACTTAGCAGGCACACGCCTTAACCACTCGGCCAAAGCGACTTTTTTGTTTTAGGAACAAATCTCGAAGAGGCACTACGGACAACAAAGGTAGTTGTTTAAAGAGGAATCAGTTAGAACTTCGAGACCTACACAATTGTTAGAGCACAGTAAAGGGTAAGCCCGAACATCTTATAGACCAAAGGAAAGTCGTGGAACCCAGTAGAAGAATGAAGCGACGGCAGCCTACAAGTAGGTTGGTTACTAAGTAGATTTTTTATACTCACACCTTTCTCCTTTCCTTGTTCAGTTACTGGTCAAGGTGGGGTGATGCTCTAGAGCTCTACTATCACAAAACGGTGTCGACACAGTGTGTATGTTAGATGTATTCGACCTGGGACATCAACTAGTCGTTTAATTTTGTAGGTTGATTTTGAATTCTATTCTTTATGTATCCCATGCCCTTTTTCCGTTTGTAAATAACTCGAAATTTTTTTTTAGGTTGATTTTGAATTCTTTTTATATCCCATGCCCCTTTTTCCGTTTTGTAAAGAACTTGAAATTTATGACGAAGGTGTTGTATGTCTTTTAAAGTGTGCAACATTTATCTTTTTGTCTCAGTTCGATATCTCGAAACCTCTAAAATTAAAATTGGGTCATGACACATCCAACATGAGTTGGAGACGGGAACGAAGCATTCCTTATAATAAGGGCCTGAATACCTCGTGAGGTAACGGGCCAACGAGGACAATATCTTTTAGCGGTGGCCTTTTGCCAGTATAAAAAGAAATATGAACTTTACGTCGCCTGAGAGATTCGAACTCTCGCGGGGAAACCCCATGTACTTAGCAGGCACACGCCTTAACCACTCGGCCAAAGCGACTTTTTTGTTTTAGGAACAAATCTCGAAGAGGCACTACGGACAACAAAGGTAGTTGTTTAAAGAGGAATCAGTTAGAACTTCGAGACCTACACAATTGTTAGAGCACAGTAAAGGGTAAGCCCGAACATCTTATAGACCAAAGGAAAGTCGTGGAACCCAGTAGAAGAATGAAGCGACGGCAGCCTACAAGTAGGTTGGTTACTAAGTAGATTTTTATACTCACACCTTTCTCCTTTCCTTGTTCAGTTACTGGTCAAGGTGGGGTGATGCTCTGGAGCTCTACTATCACAAAACGGTGTCGACACAGTGTGTATGTTAGATGTATTCGACCTGGGACATCAACTAGTCGTTTAATTTTGTAGGTTGATTTTGAATTCTATTTTATGTATCCCATGCCCTTTTTCCGTTTGTAAATAACTCGAAATTTTTTTTTAGGTTGATTTTGAATTCTTTTTATATCCCATGCCCTTTTTTCCGTTTTGTAAAGAACTTGAAATTTATGACGAAGGTGTTGTATGTCTTTTAAAGTGTGCAACATTTATCTTTTTGTCTCAGTTCGATATCTCGAAACCTCTAAAATTAAAATTGGGTCATGACACATCCAACATGAGTTGGAGACGGGAACGAAGCATTCCTTATAATAAGGGCCTGAATACCTCGTGAGGTAACCGGCCAACGAGGACAATATCTTTTAGCGGCGACCTTTTGCCAGTATAAAAAGAAATATGAACTTTACGTCGCCTGAGAGATTCGAACTCTCGCGGGGAAACCCCATGTACTTAGCAGGCACACGCCTTAACCACTCGGCCAAAGCGACTTTTTTGTTTTAGGAACAAATCTCGAAGAGGCACTACGGACAACAAAGGTAGTTGTTTAAAGAGGAATCAGTTAGAACTTCGAGACCTACACAATTGTTAGAGCACAGTAAAGGGTAAGCCCGAACATCTTATAGACCAAAGGAAAGTCGTGGAACCCAGTAGAAGAATGAAGCGACGGCAGCCTACAAGTAGGTTGGTTACTAAGTAGATTTTTATACTCACACCTTTCTCCTTTCCTTGTTCAGTTACTGGTCAAGGTGGGGTGATGCTCTGGAGCTCTACTATCACAAAACGGTGTCGACACAGTGTGTATGTTAGATGTATTCGACCTGGGACATCAACTAGTCGTTTAATTTTGTAGGTTGATTTTGAATTCTTTTTTATGTATCCCATGCCCTTTTTCCGTTTGTAAATAACTCGAAATTTTTTTTTAGGTTGATTTTGAATTCTTTTTATATCCCATGCCCTTTTTCCGTTTTGTAAAGAACTTGAAATTTATGACGAAGGTGTTGTATGTCTTTTAAAGTGTGCAACATTTATCTTTTTGTCTCAGTTCGATATCTCGAAACCTCTAAAATTAAAATTGGGTCATGACACATCCAACATGAGTTGGAGACGGGAACGAAGCATTCCTTATAATAAGGGCCTGAATACCTCGTGAGGTAACGGGCCAACGAGGACAATATCTTTTAGCGGTTGACCTTTTGCCAGTATAAAAAGAAATATGAACTTTACGTCGCCTGAGAGATTCGAACTCTCGCGGGGAAACCCCATGTACTTAGCAGGCACACGCCTTAACCACTCGGCCAAAGCGACTTTTTTGTTTTAGGAACAAATCTCGAAGAGGCACTACGGACAACAAAGGTAGTTGTTTAAAGAGGAATCAGTTAGAACTTCGAGACCTACACAATTGTTAGAGCACAGTAAAGGGTAAGCCCGAACATCTTATAGACCAAAGGAAAGTCGTGGAACCCAGTAGAAGAATGAAGCGACGGCAGCCTACAAGTAGGTTGGTTACTAAGTAGATTTTTATACTCACACCTTTCTCCTTTCCTTGTTCAGTTACTGGTCAAGGTGGGGTGATGCTCTAGAGCTCTACTATCACAAAACGGTGTCGACACAGTGTGTATGTTAGATGTATTCGACCTGGGACATCAACTAGTCGTTTAATTTTGTAGGTTGATTTTGAATTCTTTTTGTATCCCATGCCCTTTTTCCGTTTGTAAATAACTCGAAATTTTTTTTTAGGTTGATTTTGAATTCTTTTTATATCCCATGCCCTTTTTCCGTTTTGTAAAGAACTTGAAATTTATGACGAAGGTGTTGTATGTCTTTTAAAGTGTGCAACATTTATCTTTTTGTCTCAGTTCGATATCTCGAAACCTCTAAAATTAAAATTGGGTCATGACACATCCAACATGAGTTGGAGACGGGAACGAAGCATTCCTTATAATAAGGGCCTGAATACCTCGTGAGGTAACAGGCCAACGAGGACAATATCTTTTAGCGGCGACCTTTTGCCAGTATAAAAAGAAATATGAACTTTACGTCGCCTGAGAGATTCAAACTCTCGCGGGGAAACCCCATGTACTTAGCAGGCACACGCCTTAACCACTCGGCCAAAGCGACTTTTTTGTTTTAGGAACAAATCTCGAAGAGGCACTACGGACAACAAAGGTAGTTGTTTAAAGAGGAATCAGTTAGAACTTCGAGACCTACACAATTGTTAGAGCACAGTAAAGGGTAAGCCCGAACATCTTATAGACCAAAGGAAAGTCGTGGAAACCCAGTAGAAGAATGAAGCGACGGCAGCCTACAAGTAGGTTGGTTACTAAGTAGATTTTTATACTCACACCTTTCTCCTTTCCTTGTTCAGTTACTGGTCAAGGTGGGGTGATTCACTAGAGCTCTAGTATCACAAAACGGTGTCGACACAGTGTGTATGTTAGATGTATTCGACCTGGGACATCAACTAATCGGTTAATTTTGTAGGTTCATTTTGATTTCTTTTTGTATCCCATGCCCTTTTTCCGTTTGTAAAGAACTTGAAATTTATTTTTTAGGTTGATTTTATATCCCATGCCCTTTTTCCGTTTTGTAAAGAACTTGAAATTTATGACGAAGGTGTTGTATGTCTTTTAAAGTGTGCAACATTTATCTTTTTGTTGCAGTTCGATATCTCTAAACCTCTAAAATTAAAATTGGGTCATGATACATCCAACATGGGTTGGAGATGGGAACGAAGCATTCCTTATAATAAGGGCCTGAATACCTGACGGGCAACGAAACTTGAAATTTATGACGAAGGTGTTGTATGTCTTTTAAAGTGTGCAACATTTATCTTTTTGTTGCAGTTCGATATCTCTAAACCTCTAAAATTAAAATTGGGTCATGATACATCCAACATGGGTTGGAGATGGGAACGAAGCATTCCTTATAATAAGGGCCTGAATACCTGACGGGCAACGAAACTTGAAATTTATGACGAAGGTGTTGTATGTCTTATAAAGTGTGCAACATTTATCTTTTTGTTGCAGTTCGATATCTCTAAACCTCTAAAATTAAAATTGGAACGAAGCATTCCTTATAATAAGGGCCTGAATACCTGACGGGCAACGAAACTTGAAATTTATGACGAAGGTGTTGTATGTCTTATAAAGTGTGCAACATTTATCTTTTTGTTGCAGTTCGATATCTCTAAACCTCTAAAATTAAAATTGGTTCATGATACATCCAACATGGGTTGGAGATGGGAACGAAGCATTCCTTATAATAAGGGCCTGAATACCTGACGGGCAACGAGGACAATATCTTTTAGCGGTGGCCTTTGGCCAGTACAAAAAGAAATATGACCTTTACGTCGCCTGAGAGATTCGAACTCTCGCAGGGAAACCCCATGTACTTAGCAGGCACACGCCTTAACAACTCGACCAAAGCAACTTTTTTGTTTTAGAAACAAATCTCGAAGAGGCACTACGGACAACAAAGGTAGTTGTTTAAAGAGGAATCAGTTAGAACTTCGAGACCTACACAATTGTTAGAGCATAGTAAAGGGTAAGCCCGAACATCTTATAGACCAAAGGAAAGTCATGGAAACCCAGTAGAAGAATGAACCGACGGCAGCCTACAAGTAGGTTGGTTACTAAGTAGATTTTTATACTCACACCTTTCTCCTTTCCTTGTTCTGTTACTGGTCAAGGTGGGGTGATGCTCTTGAGCTCTACTATCACAAAACGGTGTCGACACAGTGTGTATGTTTGATGTATTCGACCTGGGACATCAACTAGTCGTTTAATTTTGTAGGTTGATTTTGAATTCTTTTTGTACCCCATGCCCTTTTTCCGTTTGTAAAGAACTCGAAATTTATTTTATAGGTTGATTTTGAATTATTTTTATATCCCATGCCCTCTTTTTTCGTTTTGTAAAGAACTTGAAATTTATGATGAAGGTGTTGTATGTCTTTTAAAGTGTGCAACATTTATCTTTTTGTCTCAGTTCGATATCTCGAAACCTCTTAAATTAAAATTGGGTCGTGACACATCCAACATGGGTTGGAGAGTGGAACGAAGCATTCCTTATAATAAGGGCCTGAATACCTCGTGACGTAACGGGCCAACGAGGACAATATCTTTTAGCGGTGGCCTTTGGCTAGTACAAAAAGAAATATGAACTTTACGTCGCCTGAGATATTTGAACTCTCTCGGGGAAACCCCATGTACTTAGCAGGCACACGCCTTAACCACTCGGCCAAAGCGACTTTTTTGTTTTAGGAACAAATCTCGAAGAGGCACTACGGACAACAAAGGTAGTTATTTAATGAGGAATCAGTTAGAACTTCGAGACCTACACAATTGTTAGAGCACAGTAAAGGGTAAGCCCGAACATCTTATAGACAAAAGGAAAGTCGTGGAAACCCAGTAGAAGAATGAAGCGACGGCAGCCTACAAGTAGATTGGTTACTAAGTACATCCTAAGTACATTTTTATACTTACATCTTTCTCCTTTCCTTGTTTAGTTACTGGTCAAGGTGGGGTGATGCTCTAGAGCTCTACAATCACAAAACGGTATCGACACAGTGTGTATGTTTGATGTATTCGACCAGGGACATCAACTAGTCGTTTAATTTTCTAGGTTGATTTTGAATTCTTTTTGTATCCCATGCCCTTTTTCCGTTTGTAAATAACTCGAAATTTATTTTTTAGGTTGATTTTGAATTCTTTTTATATCCCATGCCCTTTTTCCGTTTGTAAAGAACTTGAAATTTATGTCGAAGGTGTTGTATGTCTTTTAGAGTGTGCAACATTTATCTTTTTGTCGCAGTTCGATATCTCGAAACCTCTAAAATTAAAATTGGGTCATGACACATCCAACATGGGTTGGAGACGGGAACGAAGCATTCCTTATAATAAGGGCCTGAATACCTCGTGAGGTAACGGGCCAACGAGGACAATATTTTTTAGCGGTGGCCTTTTGCCAGTATAAAAAGAAATATGAACTTTACGTCGCCTGAGAGATTCGAACTCTCGCGGGGAAACCCCATGTACTTAGCAGGCACACGCCTTAACCACTCGCCAAAGCGACTTTTTTGTTTTAGGAACAAATCTCGAAGAGGCACTACGGACAACAAAGGTAGTTGTTTAATGAGGAATCAGTTAGAACTTCGAGACCTACACAATTGTTAGAGCACAGTAAAGGGTAAGCCCGAACATCTTATAGACCAAAGGAAAGTCGTGGAACCCTAGTAGAAGAATGAAGCGACGGCAGCCTACAAGTAGGTTGGTTACTAAGTAGATTTTTATACTCACACCTTTCTCCTTTCCTTGTTCAGTTACTGGTCAAGGTGGGGTGATGCTCTAGAGCTCTACTATCACAAAACGGTGTCGACACAGTGTGTATGTTAGATGTATTCGACCTGGGACATCAACTAGTCGTTTAATTTTGTAGGTTGATTTTTTGAATTCTTTTTGTATCCCATGCCCTTTTTCCGTTTGTAAATAACTCGAAATTTTTTTTTTAGGTTGATTTTGAATTCTTTTTATATCCCATGCCCTTTTTCCGTTTGTAAAGAACTTGAAATTTATGACGAAGGTGTTGTATGTCTTTTAAAGTGTGCAACATTTATCTTTTTGTCGCAGTTCGATATCTCGAAACCTCTAAAATTAAAATTGGGTCATGACACATCCAACATGGTTGGAGATGGGAACGAAGCATTCCTTATAATAAGGGCCTGAATACCTCGTGAGGTAACGGGCCAACGAGGACAATATCTTTTAGCGGTGGCCTTTTGCCAGTACAAAAAAGAAATATGATTTTTACGTCGCCTGAGAGATTCGAACTCTCGCGGGGAGGAAACCCCATGTACTTAGCAGGCACACGCCTTAACCACTCGGCCAAAGCGACTTTTTTGTTTTAGGAACAAATCTCGAAGAGGCACTACGGACAACAAAGGTAGTTGTTTAAAGAGGAATCAGTTAGAACTTCGAGACCTACACAATTGTTAGAGCACAGTAAAGTGTAAGCCCGAACATCTTATAGACCAAAGGAAAGTCGTGGAACCCAGTAGAAGAATGAAGCGACGGCAGCCTACAAGTAGGTTGGTTACTAAGTAGATTTTTATACTCACACCTTTCTCCTTTCCTTGTTCAGTTACTGGGCAAGGTGGGGTGATTCACTAGAGCTCTACTATCACAAAACGGTTTCGACACGGTGTGTATGTTAGATGTATTCGACCTGGGACATCAACTAGTCGTTTAATTTTGTAGGTTGATTTTGAATTCTTTTTATATCCCATGCCCTTTTTCCGTTTGTAAACAACTTGAAATTTATTTTTTAGGTTGATTTTGAATTCTTTTTATTTCCCATGCCCTTTTTCCGTTTGTAAAGAAATTGAAATTTATGATGAAGGTGTTGTATGTCTTTTAAAGTGTGCAACATTTATCTTTTTGTCTCAGTTCGATATCTCGAAACCTCTAAAATTAAAATTGGGTCATGACACATCCAATTGTTAGAGCACAGTTAAAAGGCATACATTTAAACTTTCAAAAGTGATATGATAACTATTGGTATCCAAAACTCCAAATAAAAAAAATTTCAAGTTAAAAGGCATACATTTAAACTTTCAAAAGTTTTAATAATACTCTTTAAAATTTCAAAAATACCTCGAAGCTTAAAAAAAAAAAAAAAATTCAATAACACTATTCTTGTTAATTTTGGTTGGAAACATTGATGTTTTGTTTAAAAATACCCTTCATTTTTTAAAAGGTTTTAAAAATATCATTTAACTTTGAAAGTGTTTCAAATCTTTATTTTTTTAAAAACTTCAAAAATACCCTATTCGTAGCATATCAATAGAACTTTAGTACCACATTTCAAAAAATATTCATAAACTTTCAAAACTAACATTAATACTTTAAACTTTTTTTTAAAAAAAAATTGAACTTTTTTTTTTATAACGGCTCAATATACTTTTAAAATTCAATAGATATATTTTTCAACATGGTATTAAATATTTTTTATTTTTTTATTTTTTTTTAAATTTTGAAAGGTATTAATAGAATATTTTTCAAGTTCAATATTTTTTTTTTTTTGAAACAAATTTCTAATGATTTTCACAACAGTAAGGTAATTTGAAACTTTTTATGGTGGTGAAATAAAGTATCAAATTTATCAATATTTTTATTAATTTAGTCAAAAGAAAAATCCGTATTAATATTATTAGGACAAAAAAGAGATGTTTCCCTTTTCAAATAAAAAAAAATTAAAAAAAAATAAAGTTGGAAAAAATGGGTAAAAGAATGATTCCATCCTTTAATATAATAAAATTGATTATGAGTATGATTTTGGAATACATTTCATGTTTGCATTTATATTAAAGATATTGGATAAGTAACCGGAATAATTTTTATGTCCAAACTTACCGCCTGAGAAACAAATAATTGTGCAATAATTTATTTTTCGGACTAAATTTATGTTTTCTATTTTCATTGGAAAAATGATTTCTTAAAACATGGTTAAATTTTATGTTTTGAAAAAATTTTCATTCAATTTTCTTCCTGAATGAAAATTTTGATAATTTTTCAATTTAAAACATTTATGTCTAATATAGTCTTCAACACCACAATAATGACATATAGGCACAAATCTAGATTTATCTTACTTAATACAAATTTACATGTGTTAAGCTTAGACATGATAGGGATGCTTAACAAATATTGTTTTAGAATTTGAAGATGTAGAACATTCATCAATATAGTCTAATCCTCTTGTATCACCATAAGCCGTACTTATTCAAGTATTTTATCTAATTTTTTAGAACCTATCAAGCTTTTCATAGTTTCTTTAGCCCTACCAAGATCTTGCAAATTATTTGATTTATTTTGTTTGAGCAATTTAATTAACTATTTTTTACACAGCAATCATGCTCAAGAAATTTAACTTTATCAATTAATGCATTTCTCATTACGGTCAAATACATGCTTTTCCTAAGTTACATCAAAATTTCCCATATTATGATCTTCTCTTCTACGAAATTTCATTTAGTAAAGACTTATTTTCATTTATTGAAGTCTTATATTTCTTTTGGGGAACAACATACTTTAAACCAAGTTTTTCTAAATAAATTTGAATCTCCTCAACAACTTTAAATAATTCATTATAAGAAAGAGATTCAAGAATTACTTCATCCTCTTGTTCATCGTTTTTGTCACTATGAGCCATGAAGCAAAAATTTGCTATTTCTTCATCACTTCCACTTTCATCACTATCATCCCGAGTAGCCTTCATTACTTTCTTCTTGGATTTCTTCGATGATTTGAGAAGAGGACTGTCCGTTCTTTTATGACCCGACTTTTTACATTCATAACATATTACCTCATCGTTTTTGCTATTTTCACGTTTTGACTCTTTTTTATTTGTGAAATGTTTCTTGAATTGTTTCTCCTTTTTTATGAAATTTTTGTACTTACGTGTGAAATAGGCAACATCGTCTTCATCAAAGACTTCCTCATTTTCGAAGTCAACTTCTAAAGTAATGGTCTTTTAGGTATACTCTTCTTCCTTTTAGATTCCTTTTCCATGTGCTCCTTCATGGTAATCTCATGTGTCATGAGAGAACCAACAAGTTCATCTAAAGGAAGACTTGTGAGATCATTTGCCTCTTGAATCCCCGTGACTTTTGCCTCCCAACTTTTAGGTAGAGACCTAAGAGTTTTTGTTACATTTTCGGGAGTAGAATATACTTTTTCAAGATTTTTCAAAGCATTTAGAATATTAGTAAATCTAGTAAACATATCACCTATAGATTCATTTGCATTCATTTTAAATAGTTCATAATTTTGAACTAACATGCTAATCTTTGTTTTTTTTAACTTTTTCTTCCCTCATGAATTACCATTTTTAAAATTTCATATGCCAAAGAAGACATAGATAATCTATAAAATTTATCATTACTTAGGGCACAACAAAGACAATTTATAGCACTAGCATTAAAAGAACATTTTTAATATCATGCTCATCACATTTCTCCTCTATTTTAGGCACCTCAATATTATTAACAATTGTTATTGGAACTAAGGATCTTTTACTAACATTTAGCCACAATTGATAATCAACCTATTGCAAATAAATTTTCATTCTAGCTTTCTAATATGTATAATTTGTTCCATCAAAATAAGGAGACGTAGAAGTTGATTGTCCTTCACTAAAACCATTATTAACACCTAGGTTTGTCATAAATTCTAACAATAACGTTTACCCGCTCCGATACCAATTGTTGGATCGGTATGGCACCCCTAGAGGGGTGAATAGGGTTTTAACAACAAAGTATTTAAAAATGATTAATTTTTCTAATTATGAATCTTGTTAGAAATAGGAACACGATGATAATTTAGAACAAAATAACTCAAGTCAAAACAATAATAAACTATGAAAAACTTAGAACATGCAATAAATCACGATAACAATTTGGAAATTAAATAGAAAAGAGTAAGAAAATATAATATAGTAGTTCTAAAGTGGTTTGGTCAAACTCGACATACTCCATTCCTCGAGCACCTTTTGGAAATTTGAATAAAAAAAAAAATTCTTGACTCTTTTCACAGATCAGAGCCCAACCGCTACACTGCTCTTTTTCCGAGTTCAAGAATAAACTCAATCATTTGCATGATGCAAGATCAAACCGGTACAAGTATTTGAATTTTGTAGGACCACACCACAACTCTCTAACAGAGTAGATTTACAATTTGAGCACTCCCACTCTTTCCTCACAGTACAATAAAAATCTCTCTGAAGAATAAGATGAAAAAAAATAAAATTGGAAGTTTGTAAATAGTAACACTAGGAGACTTTAGAAAATTGAAAATTGAAAAATTATGGAAGTTTGTTAATATATGGGAAAGTACATGGGTTTAAATAGGGAAGAAACTTTTAAAAAATCATTAGATTTTAACTGAGAAAGGGAAGGAGATTTAAACTAAATAATTAAAAAATATATATTTTTATTATTTTTTAAAAATATAAAAATAATAAAAATTAAAAATTTATTATAAATATAATTATATAATAATAATAAAAAGTTATGGAAGTAACTTTCAAAATAGTAACAAAAAGTATGTTGGTAACCACCAAAATATAATAGTATAATAATATAATATAGTAATAATAAAAATCAACCTGAATAAGGTGAGATTCAAATTTATAATAATGATGTGATAGAGGTATTCACACCCTTATAATAGGGAATGCTTTGTTCCCCTCTCCAATCAATGTTGGGTTTGTCATGACCCAATTTTAGAGGGTTCGAGAAACCGAACTCGGACAAAAAAATAAATTTTGCATACTTTAAAAGATACACAACACCTTGGTCAGAAGTTCCAAGTTATTTAGAGAGAGAAAAAAAAGGCATAGGATACAAAAAAATTAAAAAAAAAAAAAAGAACTAATTGATGTCCATGGTCGAAGACAACTAACAGGCACACTAGGTCAACACCCCTATATGATAGTAGAGCTCCCGAGCATCTCCCCACCTTGACCAGTACCTGAACTAGAAATGGAGAAAGGGATAAGTATAAAAATATACTTAGTAAACAATCTACTTGTAGGCTCTTATCCCTTACTTCTTCTACTAGGTTTCCACGATTTTCCTTTGGTCTATAGGAAGTTCGGGCTTATCCTTTACTGCGCTCTAAACTACTATGTAGGTCTCTTAGTTCTAATTGATTCCTCATTAGTCATCTACCATTGTTGCCCCTAGTGACTCTTCGAGATTCATTTTTAAAACAAAAAATTCGCTTTGGCCAAGTAGTCAAGGCATGTGCTAGCTAAGTACATGGGGTTTCCTCGCAAGATTCAGGTGACGAATAGTTCAATTTTTTTTTTTTGTACTAGCGAAAGGCCACCGCTAAAAGATATTGTCCGCTTTGGCCCGTTAGCTCGCGATCTCATAGAGGTATTCACACCCTAATTATAAGGAATGCTTCGTTCCCCTCTCCAACCGATGTTGATTTAGAGATTTCGAGAAACCAAACTGCGATGAAAAGATAAACTTTGCATAGTTTAAAAAGGCATGCAACACTTTTGTCTCAAATTTCAAGTTACTTAATTAACAAACAAACAAAAAAATAAAAAAATAAAAAAATTCAAAATCAACCCAAAAAAATTATACAACTAATTGATGTCCTAGGTCGAATACAACTAACATTCACTCTGGGTCGACACCCCTCTGTGATAGTAAAGCTCTCGAGCATCTCCCCACCTTGACCAGTACCAGAACTACAAAAGGAGAAAGGGGTAAGTATAGAAATATACTTAGTAACCAACCTACTTGTAGGTTCTCATCCTTTCCTTCTTCTACTAGGTTTCCACGACTTTCCTTTGATGTATAGGAAGTTCGGGCTTACCCTTTACTACGCTCTAAGTTACCATGTAGGTCTCGAAGTTCTAATTGATTCCTCATTAATCATCTACCTTTATTGTCCCTAGTGCCTCTTCGAGATTCGTTCCAAAAACAAAAAAGTTGCTTTGGGTGAGTGGTTAAGGCGTGTTCTTGCTAAGTACATGGGGTTTACCTTCAAGAGTTTGAATCGCTTAGGTGACGTAAAGTTCATTTTTTTTCATACTAGCGGAGGTATTCAAACCCTTATTATAAGGAATGTTTTGTTCCTCTCTCCAACGAGAAACTGAACTGCGATGAAAAAAAGGGCATGAGATACAAAAGAATTCGGGATACAAAAGAATTCAAAATCAGCACAAAATATTACTAATTGATGTCCCAGGTCGAATATAACTAACATACACTCTCAGTCGACAACCCTCTTTGATAGTAGAGCTCCCGAGCATCTCCCCACCTTGACCAGTACCTGAACTAGAAAAGGAGAAAGGGGTAAGTATAAAAATATACTACTAGGTTTTTACGACTTTCCTTTGGTCTATAGGAAGTTCGGGCTTACCATTTACTGCGCTCTAAGCTACCGTGTACGTCTCGAAGTTCTAATTGATTCCTCATTAATCATCTACCTTTGTTGTCCCTATTGCCTCTTCGACATTCGTTCCTAAAACAAAAAATTCGCTTTGGCCGAGTGGTTAAGTCGAGTGTCTATTAAGTACAAGGGGTTTCCCTACGAGTTGTGACAAAAAGATAAATTTTGCATACTTTAAAACAAACATATACAACACCTTTTGTCAGAAATTTCAAGTTATTTACAAATGGAAAAAAGGGCATGGGATACAAAATAATTCAAAATCAACCCAAAAAATTATACATCTAATTGATGCCCCAGGTTGAATACAACTAACATACACTCCGAGTTGACACCCCTCTATGATAGTGTAGAGCTCCCGAGCATCTCCCCACCTTGACTAGTACCTGAACTAGAATTTTATTTCACATGCATCGAGATATTTTTCTCCTTAAGATGAGTATGGACACATATGTTATGAAATAAAAACGATCATCATGTTTAACATGATGCTGCAACGGTCACTACTCCTACCGGGTGTCCGACAATAGCACTAGAGAATGTTAGCCTAACCAGGAAAAGAACTCAGAAGTTGTACAAACCGACTGGTGGGTCTATATTCGCACATATGAGCCATGTGGAGAGTAGTAAAAACACATCCAATGATCTGCTTATGATATCAACCTAAGAGAATACGGCTTTAAATGATAGGTCTCATTCATGATTGCATGTGTTTTGTATCTAACTCCAATAGTGGTGTTACTTACTATGTATTTCTTAAAGTACTCAAGCCACGTGCTACTTCTCTATTTCAGGTAAATGCAAAACACTCCTGCACGGTCGATGGCGGCATTGCAACTTTAAAGATCATGGCACATGTAAAAGGTATAGGTTAGGATCGGGTATTTCTGTTTTATTTTTATTTATGTATATTTTAATTTTTCTATTGTTTTGTTTCAAAATCCTTTTATTAAACATGTAAGTTCAGGACATTATTTTATGAATACGTTTTAAATGAATATTTCTATACAAAATATTAAGTCACACATGTAGTAGCGATTTTAGGTTAATAGAAAATTAGAGTGGTTACATAAAATATATTAAATATCAAAATAATTCATGCATATTAGATACATTAAATAAAAATATTTATTTAAAATTTGAATGAAAAATGGGTGGAATGCATGGAGATATCTAATGATCTTTAAATATCATTTAAATAAAATATTATATCTTAATATATTAGATATTAAAATATATTATTTAGATTTTAAAAAAACTCTTCCAAAATTCCTATAAGACTCTGTCTTGAAAATGAAAATTCTCTCTGGACCTTTCCCTCCCAAATGCCTTTAGACTTTCTTTTATGAGATTCTCATAAGCCAGAGTCACAGTGAAAAAGGTTCATTACAAAGTTTTATCACAACTCAATTTTTAAGATTTCAAATTTTGAGTCCGTGACCAAAAAGACAAAGGCAAAAGAAAAAATAAAACGGTAATAATAGCACCACAATTATAAATAAATTTATTACAAAATGAGAAAATGTATTTGAGATACAAATACAAAATATTCAAAATATAAAAACGAATTGACCTTTTGGAACGACCCCTTTGTGACCACGCAACTCTTGAATGTTCCCCCACCTCAACCGAACACATAAAAAAAAGGGGAAAGAAGGGAATATAAAATTATTGAGTGAGCAATCTACTTATAAGCTATTATTGTATCCTTTACCTACTAAGTATTCACAAGTTTTACTCTAGGCTCTAAGAAGTTGGGCCTTGTCTTTACTGTTATCAGAGCATTTTGGGATGTTTCAAAGTTTCAAGCGGTTCTTTAGCTATCCACGGATCTACTTTAGGTTTGGAGGTGGGGTTCATCTACTTCTGACATCTCTAATCTATTGGCAAACAAACCACATCTTTGGCGTAAATTACTTTTTCAGTTCTTAAATTTAGACAGCTTGCCTAGCCACAACAACGATTATCTGATATCTTTGGTTGAGGTGCTACCCAATAAAACCTATTAGGACCATATGACATCTAGTCAGTCTGAACATCATTGTCATCTTCTATTAAAGGTTAGCTGACAAACATTTCACAAGGCCATAAAGACACTCTAAGTCTAGAGGAGCAACCCATGTTCTAATCCCTTAGGACAAATTTATAGTACCAAAGGTCTTGTTTGGGAGACCCCAAGCCATTTTCACACATGATAGTAGCACTTGGATTGCCTCGTCATGCTACATTGTTTGACCTAGACCTAACTCGATAGTAGTTGTACCACTACCACTACCACTACCACTACGAAGGGTGCGAACTAAAGTTGTACTAGAGGGGATGGGAGGCTAAGACTCTTATGATACCGTCACACTACTACTAGGTATGTTAAGCTTTCTAAGTCATCTTTCTTGAGGAAATCTACTAGGTTCTTAAGGGCATCTAAGTAGTTTAAATCTCACCTCACCTTTCTAGGACTTTTGGGGTTAGCTTTTTGGAGCTAATCCAATTTTTTGAGTGCACACAGATCTATACCTTTGGTTGTTGCTTATGATCTTAAGGTGCACAGCCTATAGGAAACATACTAACCTAGGTTAACTTGTATATATTTCTGGTTGTGGTGCCCAAATCTTAACTTGTTTCACTCATGCATGCTTGTTAAGGAGATATTCATATCGATCACCTAAATCATAGAACACATTCTAAACATCCCTTTGGTCATCTCTGTTGAGGATAGGTGGTGCACTCTCATTGGCACGTAGGGATCAAATTAGGTCGTGGTTGTTGGATCAGGTACATGGTTTCCAGGTCTTGTTCGAGTTTAATACAAACAATCAGGTTAGGTCAGAGCAGGTTGCGGTCTCGAGTCCCCCCTCATTGTTGTAGTGTGTCACATTCATACATTTTTAATCGTACGACATCATGATCTCGACATACTCATGATAAGTATTAAGGAGAACCAAAGTCCCACATACATATTTTAACGGTCTTTGTGGTTGTGTCAGACTTTAGGCTAGGTTTTCTTATGCAAATTGAACACAATTTTTGCAGAATCTAAGCTTGTTTGAACACACACGTCGCCCGTGTGTGCATGCTCAATCATCTTCGACCTTAACTAACTTGCCTCTATACTGGGTCAAGCCATGCGACACAACCTTGCCTCTACTCATTGTAAGGGTCATTCATATGTGTCGTTGCATCTTTGATTTGGCATCTTGTTTCCTAGCGTGACCTTCATGTCATGATGTCATCCCAAGTCCCATCATGTCATCAACCATCGTAGCTTATTTGGACATGTCAATCAAGGATGAAACCATGTATTGCTCATATTGTCTGGGCCACTCAAATATCAATTCATCCAAGCTCGATTGAGGCATTGGACCCTTCCATATCCATGTCGTATCATTTATTGACTTCATAGCAAATAACTTCTTAATATACAAACCTCCAACACTTGGGTGAGGGCGCAGTATCGGTACACTCGTGTCATCCAACACTATTCTTGAAAGACTTATTTTAAACCAAGTCACCCAAGACACTAGTCGTGCAACCCTCCCTCTCACTGTGACACAAGTATGTGTCACATGGTAGATTGCTTAGGCCATAGGGTTAGGGGTGGTAGAGAGCTGACACCATACCTCTCCCTACATTTTGAGCCATTTTTTTTTTTCTAGCAGCAGTAGGTATGATTTTGCGAATAGTCATATGGTCACATGGAACGCATGTCTGGTGTCCAATTGACACCAAAATTTGGTACCTTTCATATTTCATATGGACGGACTTCCCTCTAGACCCACATGCCCAAACTTCTTTTGGAACTCTCTCGGGGCTCTACCCGACCATTTATCAACCCTATCTTTGTTTCTCATGTTGACATCATTGCCTCTATCTTCCTTATGCCTTAAGTTGGCTTCAATACAGATCTCTTTGGTGTGTTAGATGATGCACCATCCTCCTCGGTCGCATCATGACACTCATCTGTCTTGGCACTCGTGTGACTAGATGGGCGCCATTTGAGGGTCATTGCTTCTTCTGCCGTTACACGAGGGTCAAAACCTACTCTTTTCATAGTATGGTTGTTACATTCCACTTAAACTAGTCATCATCCTTGATAACTTTCTTGGAGACACAATCAGTCCATGGATTGTGACTCTGTCTCCCACTTAATCTAAAAAAAAAAGTCACTTTGGCTAAGTGGTTAAGGTGTGTGCTTGCTAAGTATATGGGGTTTTATTGTCTGCTTTTCCCAGTTGTCTCATGATTCACACCCTTGTTATAAGGAATGTTTGGTTTCCCTCTCCCTCATGGTCTAATAGAGGTATTCCCACCCTTATTATAAGGAATGCTTGGTTTCCCTCTCCAACCAACGTTGGATGGGGGTCGAAAAGATAAATTTTACACACTTTAAAAGACTTACAACACCTGTGTCGGCCTCGCATACAAAAGAATTTAAAATCAACCAAAAAATTATACAACTAATTGATGTCCCAGGTCGAATACAACTAACGTACACTCCGGGTTGACACCCCTTCGTGATAGTAGAGCTCCCGAGCATTTTCTCACCTTAACTGGTATCTGAAATAGGAAAGGAGAAATGGATAAGTATAAAAATATACTTAGTAACCAACCTACTTGTAGGCCATCATTGCTTCCTTCTTCTACTAGGTTTCCACGACTTTCCTTTGGACCCGGGTTATAGGAAGTTTGGGATTACCCTTTACTATGCTTTAAGCTACTATATAGGTCTCGAAGTTCTAATTGAATCCTCATTATCATCTACTTTTGTTGTCCTTCATGCCTCTTCTAGATTGCTTCGTAAAAACAAAAAAGTTTCTTTGGATGAGTGGTTAACGCTTGTGCCATGCTAAGTACATGGAATTTCCTCACATGAGTTTGAATCTCTTAGGTAACGAAAAGTTCATTTTTTCTGTACTAGCCACTTTAAAAGACATACAAAAACTGTGTCGCAAATTTCAAGTTATTTACATATGGAAACTCAGGGTCGACACCCCTCTATTATTGTAGAGCTTCCGAGCATTTCCCCACCTTGACCAGTACCTGAACTAGAAAAGGAGAAAGGTGTAAGTATAAAAATATATTTATTAACCAACCTACTTGTAGGCCCTCATTGCTTCCTCCTTCTACTAGGTTTCCATGACATTCCTTTGGTCTATAGGAAGTTTGGGATTACCCTTTACTGCGCTCTAAGCTATCGTGTAGGTCCCGAAGTTCTAGTTGATTCCTCATTAATTATCTATCTTTGTTGTCCCTAATGTCTCTTTGAGATTCATCCCTTAAAAAAAAAAGTTGCTTTAGTCGAGTCGTTAAGGCGTGTGCCAACGAAGTACATGTGGCACAAAGTACATGTGGTTTCCTTGCGAGAGTTCAAATCTATTAGGCGACGAAAAGTTTAATTTTTTGTACTAGCCAAAGGCCACCGCTAAAAGATATTTTCCACTTAGGGCCCGTTACTTCACGGTCTCATAGAGGTATTCACACCCTTATATGTGGAATGCTTTGTTCCCCTCTCAAACTGATGTTAAAGGCCACCACTAAAAGATATTATCCACTTTGGGTCCATTACCTCACGGTCTCATAGAGGTATTCACACCCTTATATGTGGAATGCTTCGTTCCCCTCTCAAACCGATGTTAAAGGCCACCGCTAAAAGATATTATCCACTTTGGGGCTCGTTACCTCGTGGTCTCATAGAGGTATTCACACCCTTATATGTGGAACGCTTCGTTCTCCTCTCAAACCGATGTTGGATCTGGGATCGAACTGCTATGAAAAGATAAAATTTTCACACTTTAAAAGACATATAACACATTTGTCACAAATTTCAAGTTATTTACAAACGGGAAAAAGGGCTTGGGATACAAAAGAATTCAAAATCAACCTAAAAAATTATACAACTAATAGATGTCATAGGTCGAATACAACTAACATACACTCCGTGTCGACACCCCTATGTGATAATAGAGCTCCCCACATCTCCCCACCTTGACTAGTACCTGAACTAAAAAATTTGAAAGGTGTAAGTATAAAAATATACTTAGTAACCTTCCTACTTGTAGGCCCTCATCGCTTCCTAATTCTACTAGGTTTCCATAACTTTTCTTTGGTCTATAGGAAGTTCGGGCTTACCCTTTACTGCGCTCTAAGCTACCGTGTAGGTCCCGAAGTTCTAATTGATTCCTCATTAATCATCTACCTTTGTTATCCCTAGTGTCTCTTCGAGATTCATTCCTTAAAACAAAAAGTCACTTTTGTCGAGTGTTTAAGGCATGTGCCGGCTAAGTACATGGGGTTTCCTCGCGAGATTTGAATCTCTCAGGCGATAAAAAGTTCATTTTTTTTTGTACTAGCCAAAGGCCACCGCTAAAAGATAGTGTCCACTTTGGCCCGATCTCATAGAGATATTCACACTCTTATTATAAGGAATGCTTCGCTCCCCTCTCAAACCGATGTTGGATCTATCATGACCCAATTTTAGAGGTTTTGAGAAATCGAACTGTGATGAAAAGATAAATTTTGTACACTTTAATAGACATACAACACCCGTGTGAGAAATTTCAAGATACTTACAAACCGAAAAAAAAAAAAAGGGCTTGAGATACAAAAGAATCCAAAATCAACCTAAAAGAATATACAACTGCTAAAAGATATTGTCCACTTTGGCCCGATCTCATAGAGATATTCACACCTTTATTATAAAGAATGATTTGTTCCCCTCTCAAACACATATTTGATTTATCATGACCCAATATTAGAGGTTTTAAGAAATCGAACTGCGATGAAAAGATAAAATTTTCACACTTTAATAGACATACAACACCCGTGTGAAAAATTTCAAGATATTTACAAAAAAAAAAAAGGGCTTGAGATACAAAAGAATCCAAAATCAACCCAAAAATTATACAACTAATTGATGTCCCAGGTCGAATACAACTAACATACACTTCGAGTCGACACCCCTCTGTGATAGTAGAGCTCTCGAACATCTCCCCACCTTGACCAGTACCTGAACGAGAAAAGGAGAAAGGTGTAAGTATAAAAACATACTTAGTAACCAATCTACTTGTAGGCCCTCATTGCTTCCTTTTTCCAATAGTTTTCCACAACTTTCCTTTGGTCTATAGGAAGTTCAGGCTTACCCTTTACTCCTCTCTAAGCTCCCGTGTAAGTCCTGAAGTTCTAATTGATTACTGATTAATCATCTACCTTTGTTGTAACTAATGCCTCTTCGAGATTAGTTCCTAAAACAAAAAAGTCGCTTTGGCCATGTCCAAATAATATGAAATTCAAAAAACCTAAAATAATGCACATCAATGCATTCTAATATATCATCATAAATTTCGTACTTGATATTCATTCAAGAGCATATTCTCTCCCAATATACCTTAGTATATTATGAACATCACACTTTAGAGCATACGTTTTTAAATTTTCTCCCCTTTGGAATCATGAAAAATAACAATTGAATAATAATAAATTAAGAAAGACATAATGGCAATCTTAAGAAATTATTTCTTTCAAAGAACTAGTGTTATCACAAAATATAGGCACACTATCAAATTTTAATCCAAAATCACAAAGAGTTTATTTCATCCAAAGAATTTGAGCACAACAACTAGCAACCGCAATATATTCAACTTCGGTAGTAGATAAGGCAACTAAATTTTTCATTGTAGTAAACCAAAAACTAATAAACTACTAAGAAATTGAAGTTCAACTAATACTTTTATGATCAATTAATCTTTGAGCAAAATCATCATCAGAATATCCTACCAATTTAATTTCAACATTTATAGGATGCCATCATCCTAAATTAACAGTCAGAAGCAAATATTTAAATATGTTTTAGTCATGTAAATGAGATTCCTTAGGACAAGATTGAAACTTAGCACAAAGACATACACTAAACATAATATCTGGTCTACTAGTGGTCAAGTAAAGTAAAGATCCAATCATACCTCGATAGATTTAATATCCACACATTTACCTTTTTCATCATTGTCAAGCTTAGTGGATGTGCTCATTGGAGTTTTTGCAATCTTACCTTCATTGAATTTGAACCTTTTGAGTAAAGTGTATTTCTCTTGACGTATGAAGATAACATCTTTGAGTTGTTTGATTTGAAGTCCAAGAAAGAAACTAAGCTCTCCCATCATACTCATCTCAAACTCATTAATGCATCCATTTAGAAAATTCTTCACATAAAGAAGGATGAGTAGAACAAAATATGATATCATCTAGATATATTTACACTTATAGCATAACATTTTTTTTAATTTTAATAAAAAGACTAGTGTCGAGTTTACCCATTTTAAAATCATTCCGAATAAGAAAATTACTAAGTCTATCGTACCAAGCTCTTAAAGCTTGTTTAAGCCATAAAGAACCTTTTTCAACTTATAGACATGATGTGGAAAATCAAAATTTTCAAATCCGAGAAGTTGTTCTACATAAACTTCCTCCATGATATAACTATTTAAGAATGAACTTCTCACATCCATTTCATACAATATAATTTTTTTTTTGTAAGAAGCAAAAACAAGTAACATTCTAATAGTTTCTAATATAGCAACGGGTGCAAAAGTTTCTGCATAGTTTATACCCTCCTGACAATAACCTTGAGCTACAAGCCTAACTTTATTTGTAATGATATTCTCATTTTCATCAATTTTATTTCTATTAACTTTCAATAATGGAAATATTAGAGGGTCTGGGGACTAATTCTCAAACTTTGTTCCTTTCAAATTGACTAAGTTGTTCCTAGCTAAAATCCAAAACTTATAATTTTCGGCATCCTTAAGTCTTTTTTTGTTCAATTTGAGAAATAAAAGAAAGATTATTAAATAAATTAATGGAAAAAACGAGTTTTCACTTGTTCAAGATCACCAATAATCAAGTCCTTGGGATGAGATAAGGCATATCTCCATTCTTTTGGCATTCATGAAGAAATTTCTTCCTTCTTTTCATTTATGCTCACCTCTTCTTTACTTGAAATAGTTTCTTTGCCTTTGTCATTGACGAGTAAATCTCCAAAGTTAGTTTCTAAATCACCACTCTAAATATATTCATTAGAAATATTATTACATTGATCTAGCAAATTCTTGTAAAGTACCATTGTTCCTTTCAACCACACCATATTGTTGAGGAGTCTTGGACAGGAGAAGTCAGGAGAAAAACTATTATCTTCACAAAATATTTACAATGCTACCTTATCAAATTCTCCTATGTGGACCCTCCTAATTTTAGTAATTAAAAAAAAAAATCATTTTGAACTCTTCTTACAAAACTAGCAAATTTTTTCAAAACATCCTAAATCTAGAAAAATCATCTAACTATCACATACATAGTAATTCCCTTCATAGGTAGCTATTTTAGGAGGTCTCAATAAGTCCATAGGTAATAGTTGAAGAGATAGAGTACAAATCACATTTTTAGATTTGAGAGAGAACTTGGTTTGTCACAAATTTTATCTTTTTCAAATTTAAATTAAGGAAGGCCTCTAATTAATGAAAATTTTCAGATATTTGAAATCAAGTACATACTAGCATGTCCTAAATCTTCTATGCCATAGCCAAGAGTTATCGTGCAAAACCGAAAGACATTTATCTGGTAGGACAATAATTTAAATCATTAGTTTACACATTGTCATCTCTATTTCCAACTATCAAAACTTTTCTATCATTAACACTTTCAATTATGCAATTATTTTTATCAAATATAACTCTAAAACCTTTATCACATCATTGACTACTCAGTAAGTCATGCTTTAAACCTATCAGTTATTTTACCCTCACCAATTATGCTTTAAACCATCAGTTATTTTACCCTCACCAATTAATTTATCCTTTTTGTTATCACCACAGGTTGCTAAGCCACCATCCTTTTTGGAAAAATTCACAAACTTGGATTGATTTTCTGTCATGTGTATTCAGCAACAACTATCCAAGTATCACTTATTTTTCTTGAAGGCTTTCAAACAAACCTCATCATCTTGTTCCTCCTCTTTGTCACTATGAGCCATGAAGCAAAAATTTGCTACTTTTTCATCATATGCACTTTCATCACAATCATCCCAAGTAGACCTCATTGCTTTTTCTTTGGATTTCTTAGATGATTTGAGGAGAGGAAAATTTGTTCTTATATGACCCGGCTTTTGTCATTCATAGCATATTATCTCATCATTTTTCCTCTTTTCACCTTTTGATTCTTTTTGGTTGGTGAAATGTTTCTTAAATTGTTTCTTCCTTTTGATGAATTTTTTTATACTTACGTGTGAAGTAGGCAACATCATCTTCATCAGGGGCTTCCTCATCGTCGTAGTCAACTTCCAATGTGATGGACTTTAAGGCTATTCTTTTCTTCTTTTTGGATTCCTCTATCATGTGCTCCTTCATGGTAATCTCATGTGTCGGGAGAGAACCAACTTCATCCAAAGGAAGCTTTGTTGAGATCCTTTGCTACCAACTTTTAGGTAGAGTCCTGAGAATTTTCCTTACATTTTCGAGGGAGTAGAATATACTTTTCCAAGATTTTTCAAAGCATTTAGAATATTAGTAAATCAGTAAACATATCACCTATAGATTCATTTGCATCCAATTTAAATAGTTCATAATTATAAACTAATATGCTAATCTTTCTTTCTTTAACTTGATTTGTTCCCTCCAAGAGTTTTTCAAGTTTCATATGCCGAAGAACACATAGATACTCTATTAAATTCATCCTTACTTAGGGCACAATAAAGACATTTGTAGCACTAATATTAAAACAACACTTTTTCATATCATGCTCATCAAAATAAGGGGCGGCCTAGAGGTTGATTGTCCTCTAGAAAAACCATTATTAACACGTAGGTTTACCATAAGCTCTAACAATAAAGTTTACATAAAAATATCTATAAGAGCAACCTGCTCTGATACCAATTGTTGGATCGATATGGCAACCTAGAGCGGTGAATTGACTTTTAACAATAAGAGTGTTAAGGTGATTAATTTTTTTATTATGAATTTTTTTAAAAAAATAAGAGAAGATGATAATTAATACATTAGTTCAAGAAATAACAATAAGCAATTATGAAAAACTTAGAACATGCAATAAATCACAATAACAATTTCGAGATTAAACAGGAAAGAGTTAGAAAATATAATACCGTAGTTTTATAGTGGTTCGGTCAAACTCGACCTACTCCACTCCCCAAGCGCCTTTCGAGAATTTGAATAAATTTTTCTCAACTCTTTCCTCGGATCAGAGCCCAACTGCTAGACCCCACTCTTTTTACGAGTTTAAGAGCAAACTCAATTCTTTCAATGGCTCAGGATTAAACCGTTACAAGTATCTCAATTTTGTAGGAACACACCATAACCATGAGTAGATTTACAATTTGATCACTCACAACTATTTCCTCACAATAGAATAAAAAAACTCTTTCAAGAATAAGAGGAAAATAAATAAACTTTAAGCTTGGAGAGAGCCACCTGGAAGCTTTAGAAAAATTGAGATCAAAGAAATTATGAAAGTTGGGTAAGAGAAATAAACTTGGAAGCTGGAGTAAGCATCATAAAAATTGACATCAAAGAAATTATGAAAGTTGTATTCTTGTATTTATTGTGTTCAAACAGAAATGAAAGGTTCTTTTCCAAATTAATAAAAATGATGTGAGAACCATTTTTTTTTTATTTTCGATAATTCAAATATATACGAATGTTGTATAAACATGGCTTTTAAAAGTAACTTAAAAACTCCCCGATTTGTTACTTTAGTTTCAAGTGTCTTTACTTTGATTGGTCCATGATTCAATTTTGCGGCCACATTAGTACGTCACGCAGTTTTGTTTTGATTGTAACTTCTTCGTTTTAGCTCTAA
>CM031900.1:13239436-13267849 GCA_018691285.1 Cucurbita argyrosperma subsp. sororia
AGAGACAAGTTGGACGCGAAGACCTTAGGAACGAATCGGAGGGAAGAAAAACGTCCGTACACCCAAGCAGCCATACCAACACACAGCAACATCACCAGTCAAAGGGACCCAGCAAGGGAGCAGGTGCAAAAACAAAAATCATGGCAAAGAACGTGGTAGTACAAAGCCGTCGAACAAGGAAATCTAGCGGATAGCCGGCAAATAGTCCTACGGCACTAGCCCCTGACACGGTCAAGCAAGCACCGATAATGGCAATCGCAATAAGAAATAAACAGTATACCGACACCCGAGCCATCTCCCCTTTTTAACGCAGCAAAGTATCCAACAGCTACCCCCCCCATCCCCCACCCCATTAGACGATGGAGTTACCCTGCCACGATATGGACCTCGAGTTTCATTCTACGACTGGTGCATCTTGAAGATTAGCTATAATGATATTAATGCATAATGTTCAAACTTGGGTTGTCACAATATCGTTTATATTTATAGATTTCACGAGTAGCACTATCGAGCTTTTTTTTTTTTAAAAAATCGTGAGTGTGAAACTAAAAAGTTAAGGGCTTCAGTAGAACTGCATGACAAAAATACAAGTACGTTATGGATATGCTGAAAGGTACCTGCACCAGTGGTCTAGTGGTAGAATTGTACCCCTGCCACGGTACAGACCCGAGTTCGATTCTTGTTGTTGTGTCACAAACATTGTTTAAGATTGGCATAAATGTCACGAGTAGACTTGGCTTTTTGTTTTAAACGAACAGTGTTTCACAGCTTATAAATTTCACGAGTAGGACTATCAAGCTTTTTGTTTTTAAATCGATAAGGACTATCAAGCTTTTTGTTTTTAAATCGATAAGTGAAACTAAAAGTGAAGGGCTTCGGAAGAACTGCATGACCAAAATACGAGTACGTTATGGATCTTCTTTAAGGTAGATGCACCAGTGGTCTATTGGTAGAATAGTATCCTGCCACGGCTACAGACCCGGAGTTCGGATTCTCGCGTTGGAGCATCTGTGAAAGATTAGCGCCAATGTGTGCGGTAATTTACTTTCCAATATTTCGAAATTAAGGTAATTCATAAATTGTCTTAATAGATTAGCTATATTGTTTTGAATCTCCTAAAGCGACCAGAAGTTTATCATTTTTTGTTACTAGCCAAGCGACTCTCCTTTATAAGGAATACTTTTTTATAAGATATTGTCCACTTTGTCCACGTTACCTCACGACTCATAGAGGCTATTTCACACACCTAGTTTATAAGGAAGCTCCTTACCCTCTCAACACCCAATGTGATCTCGAGGAAAATCGAAATGCGATAAAAAGATAAATTTTCCGTTAACCTCACGATCAATCACGACTTCTCATAGTAGGTATTCACACCCTAGTTATAAGGAATGCTTCCTTCCCCTCTCAAACCAATGTTGGATCTGAGAAATCGAACTGCGACGAAAAGAAAATTTAAAACGACGTACAACAATTGTGTTTAGAAATGTCAAGATATTTAACAAACGAAAAAAAAGATTATACAAACCTAATTAATTTCTGATATGAATCCAAACAAACTGATCACTTTTCCGTGTACCCGAACGAGCAATGGCAAGAAGAAGCAATACAAAGAAGATTCAAGAAATCAAATCAAGAAAGAAAATATTGGAGGAGGATTGATATTGGAAAGTAATTCCCCCGAAGACTTGGCTTGATCACTCCGTGTACCCGAACGAGGCAATTGCAAGAACTAATACAATTTATCAAATCAAGAATTACCTTGATTTTTTTCGAAGACTTTGTATTTGAACTACTAATAAGCATTTATTAGTACTTATTAGTTTTAATAGTTGGTTGGTTCAAATTTATTTTTTTGTTAGGGTTATCTTTTGGGCCATTTAGAGCCATTGTAATATTCATCGTTCTCGGATGTTTTTTTTTTGGTTGAATACAGACAAAACCTTTGTGTTTTTCTTGATTACCCTTTTGGTGTTATTCTTTTTCAAACCTTGCTTTAGGTTTGAGTTTAAACCTGATTCATTGAATTAGTTTTGATCAAGCTAATTCTGGATAGTGAATTATCTTGGTATCTAAAAGTGACCATCATAGATTTCCAAGTTTTCGATCTAAGAGTCATTCATCTTCTAACCAGCTCTTGGTTGTAATCAATCCGTTAAGTTAGCTTTCTCTGTAAACGTTTTGGCAAGGATTCTAGAAGGACCTCTAGTTTTGCAAAATCCAGCATTGTTGGCGCTTATCATTTGGTATCAGATCATTTGGTCGATGTTCTTTGGCCGCACTAGAGGTGAAATATCTTTATTGTTATTTTTTTTTCTATCAATTTTTTTCTCTCTCAGATTATCGAAAAAAAAAAAAAACCAACGTCTACATTCTTGACCTAGTACCAAAATCCTACCTTTGAGTGTTAAACACGAGTGTCCCTGAGTGAAATTTTTGTGAGAAGTGTGGAGAGGCCCCTTGATAACAAAATGTCACATAATGGAGAGAAGAACGAAGAACCCGTACCAGATCTTAATACAACCATTCTTCAAGCTATTCAAGATATGATGGAAATGATGATGGAAAGATAGACAAGAAAGAAGGGCGCAACAACAAAGACAAGAACGAAGATTACGAGAAGATGAAAGTATAGTAGTACAAGAAAGACAAGTTGAAGGAAGATGGAGAGGAAGAAATAACCATGCAACTATTATGCAACCTAGAAGGATGGAAAGAGTACATGAAGATAGAGATGGAGGAGTTAAACTCAAATCCCACCATTTTGTGGAACGGTAGATTCTAAGGCATACTTGCAATGGGAAAGAAAGATAGAGCATTTGTTTGATTGCAACACCTATAGTGAAAATAAGAAGACGAAACTTGCTATTGCCGAATTTACCAATCATGTCGGTGATTGGTACCAACATCTCAAATTCGAGAGAAGAAGAAAAGAGGAGGATCCAATAGAGACTTGGGAAGAACTTTAAGAAGCCATGAGAAAAAGGTATGTTCCAAAACATTATGAAAAGAAATTTGAAAACTAAATTGCAAGGTTTGAGGCAAGGAACAAAAAGTGTGGCAGAATATCATCAAGAGATGGCCCGTTACCTCACGATCTCATAGAGGTATTCACACCCTAGTTATAAGGAATGCTTCCTTCCCCTCTCAAACCGATGTTGGATCTCGAGAAATCGAACTGCGATGAAAAGATAAATTTAAAACGACGTACAACACACCTGTGTCAGAAATTTCAAGATATTTACAAACGAAAAAAATTATACAACTAATTGATGTCCCAGGTCGAATACAACTAACATAGACTCCGGGTCGACACCCCTCTATGATAGTAGAGCTCCAGAGCATCTCTCCACCTTGACCAACTAGAAAAGGAGAAAGGTGTAAGTATAAAAATATACTTGGTAACCAACCTACTTGTAGGCCCTCGTTGCTTCCTTCTTCTACTAGGTTTCCACGACTTTCCTTTGGTCTATAGAAAGTTCGGGCCTACCCTTTATTGTGCTCTAAGCTACCGTGTAAGTCCGAAAGTTCTAATTGATTCCTCATTAATCATCTACCCTTGTTGTCCCAAGTGCCTCTTCGAGATTCATTCCTAAAACAAAAAAGTCGCTTTGGCCATGTCCAAATAATATGAAATTAAGAAAACCTAAAATAATAAAAATGTCCAAATAATCATATCAATGCATTCTAATATATCATCATAAAATCCGCATCAGAATATCCTACCAATTTAAACTCAACATTTCTAGGATACTATCATCCTAAATTAATAGTCAGAAGCAAATATTAAAATATTCTTTTAAGTGCATGTAAATGAGATTCCTTGGCTCTTGCACGATGTAGACCCGAATTAAATTCTCGGCTCTTGCATCTTGAAGATTATCTATGATTATTATATTAGTGCATAATGTTCAAAATTGGGTTTGGTACAATATTTCTTTTAACTTTATAGATTTTACGAGTAGCACTATCGAGCTTTTTGTTTTTATATTGAGATGTGAAACAAAAAGTTAAGGGCTTCAGAAGAACTGCATGACCAAAATATGTGTACTGTATGGAGTACCCTGCCACGATACGAACCCGAGTTTCATTCTCGACTGGTGCATCTTGAAGATTAGCTATAATGATATTAATGCATAATGTTCAAACTTGGGTTTGTCACAATAACGTTTATATTTATAGAATTTACGAATAGCACTATCGAACTTTTTCGTTTTTTAAATCGTGAGGTGAACATAATAGTTAAGGGCTTCAGAAGAACTACATGACCAAAATACGAGTAAGTTATGGATATGCCAAAAGTTACATGTACCAGTGGTCTAGTGGTAGAATAGTACCCTGCCACGGTATAGACCAGAGTTCGATTCTCGGCTGGTGCATCTTGAAGATTGGCAATGATGATATTAGTGCATGATGTTCAAACTTGGGTTTGTCACAATAGCGTTTATATTTATAGAATTTACGAGTAGCACTATCGAGCTTTTTCTTTTTTTAAATCGTGAGGTGAAACTAAAAGCTAAGGGCTTCAGAAGAATTGCATGACAGAAATACGAAAATACGAGTAAGTTATGGATATGCCTGAAGGTACATGCACTAGTGGTCTAGTGGTAGAATAGTACCCTGTAACGGTACAGACCTGAGTTTGATTCTCGGCTGATGCATCTTGAAGATTTGCAATGATGATATTAATGCATGATGTTCAAACCTGGGTTTGTCACAATATTGTTTATATTTATAGAATTTACGAGTAGCACTATCGAACCTTTTCTTTTTTTAAATCGTGAGGTGAACATAAAAGTTAGGGCTTCAGAAGAACTGCATGATGATATTAATGCATGATGTTCAAACTTGGGTTTGTCACAATATCGTTTATATTTATAGAATTTACGAGTAGCACTATCGAGCTTTTTCTTTTTTTAAATCGTGAGGTGAAACTAAAAGCTAAGGGCTTCAGAAGAATTGCATGACAAAAATACGAGTGAGTTAAGGATATGCCTGAAGGTACATGCACTAGTGGTCTAGTGGTAGAATAGTACCCTGCAACGGTACAGACCCGACAACGGTACAGACCCGAGTTTGATTCTCGGCTGATGCATCTTGTAGATTTGCAATGATGATATTAATGCATGATGTTCAAACCTGGGTTTGTCACAATATTGTTTATATTTATAGAATTTACGAGTAGCACTATCGAACTTTTTCGTTTTTTAAATCGTGAGGTCAACATAAAAGTTAAGGGCTTCAGAAGAACTGCATGACCAAATTACGAGTAAGTTATGGATATGCGTGAGGGTACATGACCAGTGGTCTAGTGGTAGAATAGTACCATGCCACGGTACAAACCCGAGTTTGATTCTCGGCTGGTGCATCTTGAAGATTTGCAATGATGATATTAATGCATGATGTTCAAACTTGGGTTTGTCACAATATTGTTTATATTTATAGAATTTATGAGTAGCAGTATCGAACTTTTTCATTTTTTTAAATCGTGAGGTGAACATAAAAGTTAAGGGCTTCAGAAGAACTGCCTGACCAAAATATGAGTAAGTTATGGATGTGCCTAAAGGTACATGCATCAGTGGTCTTGTGGTAGAATAGTACCCTGCCACGGTACAGACTTGAGTTCGATTCTCGGTTGGTGAGTGCATGATGTTCAAACTTTGGTTTTAAGAATTTACGAGTAGCACTATCGAGCTTTTTCTTTTTTTAAATCGTGTAGTGAAACTAAAAGTTAAGGGCTTAGAAGAACTGCATGACCAAAATACGAGTAAGTTATGGATATGCCTGAAGGTACATGCACCAGTGGTCTAGTGGTAGAATAGCACCCTGCCACGATGTAGACCGGAATTCAATTCTCGGCTCTTGCATCTTGAAAATTTAGTTTATATTTATATTTATATAATTTACGAGTAGCCCTATCGAACTTTTTCTTTTTTTAAATCGTTAGGTGAACCTAAAAGTTAAAGGGCTTCAGAAGAACTGCATGACTAAAATACGAGTAAGTTATGGGTTTGTCACAATATTGTTTATATTTATAGAATTTACGAGTAGCACTATCGAGCCTTTTCTTTTTTTTAAATCATGAGGTGAAATTAAAAGTTTGCTTCAGAAGAATTGCATGACCTAAATATGAGTACGCTATGGATATGCCTAAAGGTATATGCACCAGTGGTCTAGTGGTAGAATAGTACTTTGCCACGATGTAGACTCGAATTCAATTCTTGGCTTTTGCATCTTGAAGATTTGTAATGATGATATCAGTGCATAATGTTCAAACTTGGGTTTGTCGTCACAATATTGTTTATATTTATAGAATTTACGAGTAGCACTATCGAGCCTTTTCTTTTTTAATCGAGAGGTGAAACAAAATGTTAAGGGCTTCAGAAGAACTGCATGACCAAAATACGAGTACGTTATGGATATGCCTGAAGGTACATGCACTAGTGGTCTAGTAGTAGAATTGTACCCTGCCACGATGTAGACCCACTAGTGGTCTAGTAGTAGAATTGTACCCTGCCACGATGTAGACCCAGATTCGATTCTCGACTCTTGCATCTTGAATTTTAGCTATGATTATTATATTACTGCATAATGTTCACACTTGGGTTTGTTACAATATATCATTTAACTTTATAGATTTCACGAGTGTGGAGCTTTTTGTTTTTAAATCGAATGGTGAAACAAAAAGTTAAAGGGCTTCAGATGAGGTGAAACTAAGAGTTAAGGGCTTCAGAATAACTGCATGACCAAAATACGAGTAAGTTATGAATATGCCTCAAGGATATGCACCAGTGACCTAGTGGTAGAATAGTACTCTGCCACGGTATAGACCCGAGTTTGATTCTCGGCTGTTGCATCTTGAAGATTGGCAATGATGATATTAGTGCATGATGTTCAAACTTCGGTTTGTCACAATATCGTTTATATTTATAGAATTTACGAGTAGCACTATCGAGCGTTTTCTTTTTTTAAATCATGAGGTGAAACTAAAAGTTAAGGGCTTCAGAAGAACTACATGACAAAAATACAAGTACGGTATGGATATGCCTGAAGGTACATGCACCAGTGGTCTAGTGGTAGAATAGTACCCTGCCACGATGTAGACCCGAATTCAATTCTCGGCTCTTGCATCTTGAAGATTAGCTATGATTATTATATTAGTGCAAAATGTTCAAAATTGGGTTTGGTACAATATTTCTTTTAACTTTATTGATTTCACGAGTAGCACTATCGAGCTTTTTGTTTTTATATCGAGATGTGAAACAAAAAGTTAAGGGCTTCAGAAGAACTGCATGACCAAAATATGTGTACTGTATGGAGTACCTTGCCACGATACGGACCCGAGTTCGATTCTCGACTGGTGCATCTTGAAGATTAGCTATAATGATATTAATGCATAATGTTCAAACTTGGGTTTGTCACAATATCGTTTATATTTATAGATTTCACGAGTAGCACTATCGAGCTTTTTTTTTTTTTTTTTTAAATCGTGAGGTGAAACTAAAAGTTAAGGGCTTCAGTAGAACTATATGACAAAAATACGAGTACGTTATGGATATACCTAAAGGTACCTGCACCAGTGGTCTAGTGGTAGAATAGTACCCTGCCACGGTACAGACCCGAGTTCAATTCTCGGCTGGTGCATCTTGTGAAGATTGGCAATGATGATATTAGTGCCAAATGTTGAAACTTGTGTTTGTTACAACATTGTTTATATTTATAAATTTCACGAGTAGGACTATCAAGCTTTTTGTTTTTAAATCGAGAAGTGAAACTAAAAGTGAAGGGCTTCGGAAGAACTGCATGACCAAAATACGAGTACGTTATGGATCTTCTTTAAGGTAGATGCACTAGTGGTCTATTGGTAGAATAGTATCCTGCCACGGTATAGACCCGAGTTCGATTCTCGGTTGGAGCATCTTGAAGATTAGCAATGTTGATATGAGGTACATCCCTGAGTTCGATTTTATGTTGGAGCAATGATGATCCCTAAACTATTATTTTTAAGGTAGAAGTTATACAAAAGACAAACACTTTTAATACCTACTTCCCTTTTTCTTCAAAAATGCATACACAAATACCATATTAATTTCTTGTATGTTGGAGCAATGATGATCCCTAAACTATTATTTTTAAGGTAGAAGTTATACAAAAGACAAACACTTTTAATCCCTACTTCCCTTTTTCTTCAAAAATGCATACACAAATACCATATTAATTTCTTGTGGTGTGTTATATCAAAACTATAATTCTAATAATTTTTTAGTTTAAAAAATAAAAGATCAAAGATTTGAGTTTTTCTCAACACTAATACCTCAACATTAAACAAGGTATTAGTGTTGAGAAATAGAGCCAGTTCGATTTTATGTTGGAGCAATGATGATCCCTAAACTATTATTTTTAAGGTAGAAGTTATACAAAAGACAAACACTTTTAATCCCTACTTCCCTTTTTCTTCAAAAATGCATACACAAATACCATATTAATTTCTTGTGGTGTTATATCAAAACTATAATTCTAATAATTTTTTAGTTTAAAAAATAAAAGATCAAAGATTTGAGTTTTTCTCAACACTAATACCTCAACATTAAACAAGGTATTAGTGTTGAGAAATGGAGCCAAATTTACAACAGTAACATAAATTTAAAACGATCCTTATTAAGTTAACAAATTTACATTTGGAGTTAATTTCTCATTTCTTATCCCTTTAGGTTGGTTGATGTATTTATTTTAACCTTGAGTTTCAATTCTATTCAAAATATTCGAAATGAAATTAAAATTTGATTCATCGGCAACTGCATACATGACATGATTACTATGCATGAAAGAATTCATTTATAACGTTTCATAAATGGTGCTATAGGCTTAAATGTTCATAATAAATTTATTAAAACAATATGTTATGGATGGAAAATAGATAACATGAGTTTAAATAGTGCCCTTGTCTAACCTAAGGATCATTAAAAATAACATGAATGCAACTACCTTAACTTTGGTTCTTGGCCTTCAAAGCGACGTTGTCATCTGTAAATGGGTGTCTTACCTTTACATGAAAATAAGAGTAGCACATGGTTTGAGTACTTTAATAAATACTCAATAAGTAACCTCACTGTTAGGGTTGGAAAATGAATCATGTGTAATATAGTTGGACCTATCCTTTCATAAATGCATTGTGTCATGGGTTTGGGCTTTGCTTTTCAGTCCGAGTAGGGTTGAATATGTTGTACTATCCTACACACGACCCATGAATGTGCACATTGGCCACTAGGTAGGCTCGTATAAGAGTACTCTGTGGGCTGGCTCGTCGAGCTTGTGCACACTCACACTACCAAATACCATGAAGGGAAAAGACCCACATAATATCATAAGGAACATAAAATTGTAAGGTATGTGTCTGTACTAATCATAACGGGAAAGTATCTCGATGCACCTCCCATTCATAATACATGATTTTCTAATGTCTCATAGTCATAGAGGGTACGTATTAACATAGTTTACATGACATGATACATGAAGGTTCATGCATCAAATAATATCGAAAACATAACATTGTTCTATGACATAACATAATCCTAGAATAGTGTATATGATATCATAGCACCACTTGTATGCAACATAACAACAAAATTCTCCATTTATTATTCTCTAAAAAAAAATAGTCATTTTAAATAAATTTGTTAATATATACATTTTCTTTTTAGATATAAACTATCCATTGGTTTTGATCAACTCATGTTATTAGAAATTGAAGTAGAACCACTTTGCCCTAAATTGAACTCATTTCATCTACTCTATTAAGAAAAATATAAACTTAATCTGTGCCTAAATTATAAACCCAAAATTTGATAACATAATTTTAAAATCTAAGAAAAACAACACAAAAATAGTAATTAGTTTTATCCAAGTCATAAATTAATAGTTGAATCAACAACCCCTAATAGTGTTCGAAACGAGACAAAAAAAAAAAAATAAAGCAACCCTAGCAAAAAAAAAAAAAAAAAAAAAAAAAAAAAAAAAAAAAAACTAATCCAAATGTAAAAGACATTTGTTATTACATAATCAAACAAATGAAAGCAACACATTCAACCCACCGAAGCTTGGAAGACATAAAACCCATTGTTGTTTGGAATGGAAAATATATAGATTTCTTCATCTTTAGAAACATATAAAACTTGGAAATGGAACTTAAAAAATCTCTCTTTGAGGCAGGCGGGAACGAGACGGGTCAAGGGAGTTAGGAGGGGACAAGAATGGAGAATATAATCTCTGTCTCTAGTCCTAATTATGTAATAGGGAAAATGTTCTCCTCACTCCTTCCCTCATTCCCTTTTTAAAGATTACTATGGAGAAATACATTTGGAACACTCAACTGATGTGTGAACCATTTTCGAGAAGTAGCAATAGTGAGTAAGCAACGAAGTGTAGTAAAGTTTGTTGTATTAGAAAATGTCTCTTTGTAATCAATATCTTCAACCTGAGTATACCCCTTTACTGCCGGATAAACTTTATAACGTTCAACAGAACCATCAGAGTTGTATTTAATCTTGTACACTCAACGATAGCCAATAGCTTTATGGCAAGGTGGTAGAGGAATGAGAGACCAAGTATGATTACGTTCCAAAGTTGCAATTTCAGCATTCATAGCCTGCTGCTATAATGGGTCGCCAACTACCTCATCATAAGTTTTAACTTTTGTCGGGCTGTAATAAGAGATAGAAAAGCAGGTTGAGTAGGAAAAACACTAGAGAAAGAAAGGTAATGATTTAGGGGATGCCTGGTGCTCGTGTTGGAACTTGAGCTAGAGGTTAAATAATTGGCTGCATAAGACATCTCATGATTATTATGCCAAGCTGGAGGTTGTTTGGTACGAGTAGAACGTCGGAGTGAAACTGGTGTATCAGGAGGAATAGGATTATAATTAGTGGGTGAATTTGGAGAAGGAATAGAAGGTGGAGGAGATGACGAAATAGAAAGTGGGATACGATTAGAATAGATGTTTGAGTAGGATGAATCATGAAGTGGTAAAACGAGAGTCGAAGGAACTAATGTCAAAGTTTGTGAAGCTGATGAAAAAGGAAAAACATCTTCACATAATTTAACATCACAGTGGATAAATAATTTGTGAGTTTGCATGTCATACAACTTGGAGCCTTTGTGACCACAAGTATATCCTACGAAAACACAAGGAATTGCCCGAGGTTCAAATTTTTGCTTAGGATGTACTACAATTGCATAACATTTACATTAAAAAACTTTAAGAAGATGAAATGTAGGTGGTTGTTTGTAGAGTGCTTCAAGGGGTGTCTTGTTAGATAAAAATGGTGATGGTGTTCTATTTATAAGATTAACAACAATTAAAATGAGCTCTCCCAAAAAATTAAGTGGAATGTGTGGCTGAAAGAGGAGAGAGAGACCTAGCTACATTTAGGATATGATGATAGCTACATTTAGGATATGACGATGCTTACGCTCTACGACTCATCTTTGTTGTGGAGTATAGACACAAGTGCGCTGAAATTCAATGCCACACAAAGTACAAAGTAAAAAATGGTTGTAAAGACAGAAATTCAGTCTCATTGTCTGACCGTACTATCTTGATAGTAGTATGAAATTAAGTTTGAACGAGGTTAACAAAGTTCATAAACAAATGATGTATTTCTGATTCATGTTGCATAAGAAAAACCCAAGTACATTGAGTAAAATCATCAACAATAGTGAGAAGAAAACGCAAACGAAAATGCATAGGAATTTTATGAGATCCCCAAACATCACAATGTAACATGTCAAAGGTAGAATGTGTTATTATTGAACTTCTTGAAAAAAAAACAACCTAGTTTATTTTGCTAACGTGCAAATACTACAGTTATGAGAAAAAGTAGCATTATTAAGATGAAATTGATCCGTTAGAAATTTAAAACAGGAAAAAATAAATAGAATGACCTAGGCGTAAATGCCACAAATTAGATGATTGAGATACTTGATTAGTTAAATTAAATATTTGATTGGAGCCAGATTAAGAAAAGTATGATAGAGACCTCCAAATTGTTTACTCGAGCCAATCATCTTCCCCTTAGCCAAGTCCTGCATAACACAAGAATCAGGATAGAAGGTGACACAACATTTCAAGTCATTGGTAAGTTTGCTAATGGACAACATGTTTACATTGAATGGAGACACACCCTTTAAAATATTGTCATCTCCCCACCTTCTTCTACTAATTTTCATCTCCCCACCTAAAACTTGACCTACTAGTACACTAGAAAAGGAGAAAGGTGTAAGTATACAAATATACTTACTAACCAACCTACTTGTAGGCCCTTTGTACAGTAGAAAAAATCGTGTCCCGAAGTTCTAATTGATTCCTCATTAATCATCTACCATTGTTTTCCCTAGTGCCTCTTCGAGATTTGTTCCTAAAACAAAAAGTCGCTTTGGTTGAGTGGTTAAGGCGTGTGCGTGCTAAGTACATGGGGTTTCCTTGCGTGAGTTTGAATCTCTCAGGCAACGAAAAGTTTATTTTTTTGTACTAGCCCAAGGCCACCGCTAAAACATGTTGTCCACTTTGGCTCCTTACTTCACGACCTCATAGAGGTATTCACACCCTTATGTGTGGAATGTTTTTTTCCCTCTCAAATATGTTGAATCTGGGATGGAAGCGATGAAAAGATAAAATTTTTTACACCCTAAAAGACATACAACACCTGGGTCAGAAATTTCAAAGTTATTTACATACTGGAAAAAGGGCTTGGAATACAAAAAAAATTCAAAATCAATCGAAAAAATTATACAACTAATTGATGTCTGAGGTCGAATACAACTAACATACACTTCGAGTCGACACCCCTTTGTGATAGTAGAGCTCCCGAGTATCTCCCCGCCTTGACAAGTAACTGAACTAGAAAAGGAGAAAGGTGTAAGTATAAAAATATACTTAGTAACCAACCTACTTGTAAGCCCGCATAACATCATTCTACTACCAGGTTTCCACGACTTTCCTTTGGTGTACAGGAAGTTTGGGTTTACCCTTTACTGCGCTCTAAGCTACCGTGTAGGTCTCGAAGTTCTAACCGATTCCTCATTAATCATCTACCTTTGTTGTCCCTAGTATCTCTTCGAGATTCAATCCTAAAATAAAAAAGTTGCTTTGAACGAGTGGTTAAGGCATGTGCCTACTAAGTACATGGGGTTTCCTCGCGAGAGTTTGAATCTCCTAGGCGACGAAAAGTTCATTTTTTTGTAATAGCAAAGCGACTCGTTTATAAGGAATACTTTTTTATAAGATATTGTCCACTTTGTCCCGTTACCTCACGATCTCATAGAGGTATTCACACCCTAGTTATAAGGAATGCTTCCTTCCCCTCTCAAACCAATTGTTAGAGCACAGTAAAGGGTAAGCCCGAACATCTTATAGACCAAAGGAAAGTCGTGGAACCCAGTAGAAGAATGAAGCGACGGCAGCCTACAAGTAGGTTGGTTACTAAGTAGATTTTTATACTCACACCTTTCTCCTTTCCTTGTTCAGTTACTGGTCAAGGTGGGGTGATGCTCTGGAGCTCTACTATCACAAAACGGTGTCGACACAGTGTGTATGTTAGATGTATTCGACCTGGGACATCAACTAGTCGTTTAATTTTGTAGGTTGATTTTGAATTCTTTTTGTATCCCATGCCCTTTTTCCGTTTGTAAATAACTCGAAATTTTTTTTTAGGTTGATTTTGAATTCTTTTTATATCCCATGCCCTTTTTCCGTTTTGTAAAGAACTTGAAATTTATGACGAAGGTGTTGTATGTCTTTTAAAGTGTGCAACATTTATCTTTTTGTTGCAGTTCGATATCTCGAAACCTCTAAAAACATTAAAATTGGGTCATGACACATCCAACATGGTTGGAGATGGGAACGAAGCATTCCTTTGGATAATAAGGGCCTGAATACCTCGTGATAATAAGGGCGGAACGGGCAACGAGGACAATATCTTTTAGCGGTGGCCTTTGGCCAATACAAAAAGAAATATGACCTTTACGTCGCCTAAGAGATTCGAACTCTCGCAGGGAAACCCCATGTACTTAGCAAGCAAACGCCTTAACAACTCGACCAAAGCAACTTTTTTGTTTTAGGAACAAATCTCGAAGAGGCACTACGGACAACAAAGGTAGTTGTTTAATGAGGAATCAGTTAGAACTTCGAGACCTACACAATTGTTAGAGCACAGTAAAGGGTAAGCCCGAACATCTTATAGACCAAAGGAAAGTAGTGGAAAAAAAGTAGAAGAATGAAGCGACAGCAGCCTACAAGTAGATTGGTTACTAAGTACATTTTTATACTTACATCTTTCTCCTTTCCTTGTTTAGTTACTGGTCAAGGTGGGGTGATGCTCTAGATCTCTACTATCACAAAACGGTATCGACACAGTGTGTATGTTTGATGTATTCGACCTGGGACATCAACTAGTCGTTTAATTTTGTAGGTTGATTTTGAATTCTTTTTGTACCCCATGCCCTTTTTCTGTTTGTAAAGAACTCGAAATTTATTTTATAGGTTGATTTTGAATTCTTTTTATATCCCATGCCCTCTTTCCCTTTGTAAAGAAATTGAAATTTATGACGAAGGTGTTGTATGTCTTTTAAAGTGTGCAACATTTATCTTTTTGTCTCAGTTCGATATCTCGAAACCTCTAAAATTAAAATTGGGTCATGACACATCCAACATGAGTTGGAGACGGGAACGAAGCATTCCTTATAATAAGGGCCTGAATACCTCGTGAGGTAACAGGCCAACGAGGACAATATCTTTTAGCGGGACCTTTTGCCAGTATAAAAAGAAATATGAACTTTACGTCGCCTGAGAGATTCGAACTCTCGCGGGGAAACCCCATGTACTTAGCAGGCACACGCCTTAACCACTCGGCCAAAGCGACTTTTTTGTTTTAGGAACAAATCTCGAAGAGGCACTACGGACAACAAAGGTAGTATTTAATGAGGAATCAGTTAGAACTTCGAGACCTACACAATTGTTACAGCACAGTAAAGGGTAAGCCCGAACATCTTATAGACCAAAGGAAAGTCGTCGAAACCTAGTAGAAGAATGAAGCGACGGCAGCCTACAAGTAGGTTGGTTACTAAGTAGATTTTTATACTCACACCTTTCTCCTTTCCTTGATCAGTTACTGGTCAAGGTGGGGTGATGCTCTAGAGCTCTACAATCACAAAACGGTATCGACACAGTGTGTATGTTTGATGTATTCGACTAGGGACATCAACTAGTCGTTTAATTTTCTAGGTTAATTTTGAATTTTTTTTTGTATCCCATGCCCTTTTTCCGTTTGTAAATAACTCGAAATTTATTTTTTAGGTTGATTTTGAATTCTTTTTATATCCCATGCCCTTTTTCCGTTTGTAAAGAACTTGAAATTTATGTCCAAGGTGTTGTATGTCTTTTAGAGTGTGCAACATTTATCTTTTTGTCGCAGTTCGATATCTCGAAACCTCTAAAATTAAAATTGGGTCATGACACATCCAACATGGGTTGGAGATGGGAACGAAGCATTCCTTATAATAAGGGCCTGAGTACCTCGTGACGTAACGGGCCAACGAGGACAATATTTTTTAGCGGTGGCCTTTGGCTAGTACAAAAAGAAATATGAACTTTACGTCGCCTGAGATATTCGAACTCTCGCGGGGAAACCCCATGTACTTAGCAGGCACACGCCTTAACCACTCGGCAAAATCTACTTTTTTGTTTTAGAAACAAATCTCGAGGAGGCACTACGGACAACAAAGGTAGTTGTTTAATGAGGAATCAGTTAGAACTTCGAGACCTACACAATTGTTACAGCACAGTAAAGGGTAAGCACGAACATCTTATAGACCAAAGGAAAGTCGTCGAAACCTAGTAGAAGAATGAAGCGACGGCAGCCTACAAGTAGGTTGGTTACTAAGTAGATTTTTATACTCACACCTTTCTCCTTTCCTTGATCAGTTACTGGTCAAGGTGGGGTGATGCTCTCGAGCTCTACTATCACAAAACGGTATCGACACAGTGTGTATGTTTGATGTATTCGACCTGGGACATCAACTAGTCGTTTAATTTTGTAGGTTGATTTTGAATTCTTTTTGTACCCCATGCCCTTTTTCCGTTTGTAAAGAACTCGAAATTTATTTTTAGGTTGATTTTGAATTCTTTTTATATCCCATGCCCTCTTTCCCTTTGTAAAGAAATTGAAATTTATGACGAAGGTGTTGTATGTCTTTTAAAGTGTGCAACATTTATCTTTTTGTCTCAGTTCGATATCTCGAAACCTCTAAAATTAAAATTGGGTCATGACACATCCAACATGAGTTGGAGACGGGAACGAAGCATTCCTTATAATAAGGGCCTGAATACCTCGTGAGGTAACAGGCCAACGAGGACAATATCTTTTAGCGGCGACCTTTTGCCAGTATAAAAAGAAATATGAACTTTACGTCGCCTGAGAGATTCGAACTCTCGCGGGGAAACCCCATGTACTTAGCAGGCACACGCCTTAACCACTCGGCCAAAGCGACTTTTTTGTTTTAGGAACAAATCTCGAAGAGGCACTACGGACAACAAAGGTAGTTATTTAATGAGGAATCAGTTAGAACTTCGAGACCTACACAATTGTTACAGCACAGTAAAGGGTAAGCCCGAACATCTTATAGACCAAAGGAAAGTCGTCGAAACCTAGTAGAAGAATGAAGCGACGGCAGCCTACAAGTAGGTTGGTTACTAAGTAGATTTTTATACTCACACCTTTCTCCTTTCCTTGATCAGTTACTGGTCAAGGTGGGGTGATGCTCTAGAGCTCTACAATCACAAAACGGTATCGACACAGTGTGTATGTTTGATGTATTCGACTAGGGACATCAACTAGTCGTTTAATTTTCTAGGTTAATTTTGAATTTTTTTTGTATCCCATGCCCTTTTTCCGTTTGTAAATAACTCGAAATTTATTTTTTAGGTTGATTTTGAATTCTTTTTATATCCCATGCCCTTTTTCCGTTTGTAAAGAACTTGAAATTTATGTCCAAGGTGTTGTATGTCTTTTAGAGTGTGCAACATTTATCTTTTTGTCGCAGTTCGATATCTCGAAACCTCTAAAATTAAAATTGGGTCATGACACATCCAACATGGGTTGGAGATGGGAACGAAGCATTCCTTATAATAAGGGCCTGAGTACCTCGTGACGTAACGGGCCAACGAGGACAATATTTTTTAGCGGTGGCCTTTGGCTAGTACAAAAAGAAATATGAACTTTACGTCGCCTGAGATATTCGAACTCTCGCGGGGAAACCCCATGTACTTAGCAGGCACACGCCTTAACCACTCGGCAAAATCTACTTTTTTTTTTAGAAACAAATCTCGAGGAGGCACTACGGACAACAAAGGTAGTTGTTTAATGAGGAATCAGTTAGAACTTCGAGACCTACACAATTGTTACAGCACACAGTAAAGGGTAAGCACGAACATCTTATAGACCAAAGGAAAGTCGTCGAAACCTAGTAGAAGAATGAAGCGACGGCAGCCTACAAGTAGGTTGGTTACTAAGTAGATTTTTATACTCACACCTTTCTCCTTTCCTTGATCAGTTACTGGTCAAGGTGGGGTGATGCTCTCGAGCTCTACTATCACAAAACGGTATCGACACAGTGTGTATGTTTGATGTATTCGACCTGGGACATCAACTAGTCGTTTAATTTTGTAGGTTGATTTTGAATTCTTTTTGTACCCCATGCCCTTTTTCCGTTTGTAAAGAACTCGAAATTTATTTTATAGGTTGATTTTGAATTCTTTTTATATCCCATGCCCTCTTTCCCTTTGTAAAGAAATTGAAATTTATGACGAAGGTGTTGTATGTCTTTTAAAGTGTGCAACATTTATCTTTTTGTCTCAGTTCGATATCTCGAAACCTCTAAAATTAAAATTGGGTCATGACACATCCAACATGAGTTGGAGACGGGAACGAAGCATTCCTTATAATAAGGGCCTGAATACCTCGTGAGGTAACAGGCCAACGAGGACAATATCTTTTAGCGGCGACCTTTTGCCAGTATAAAAAGAAATATGAACTTTACGTCGCCTGAGAGATTCGAACTCTCGCGGGGAAACCCCATGTACTTAGCAGGCACACGCCTTAACCACTCGGCCAAAGCGACTTTTTTGTTTTAGGAACAAATCTCGAAGAGGCACTACGGACAACAAAGGTAGTTATTTAATGAGGAATCAGTTAGAACTTCGAGACCTACACAATTGTTACAGCACAGTAAAGGGTAAGCCCGAACATCTTATAGACCAAAGGAAAGTCGTCGAAACCTAGTAGAAGAATGAAGCGACGGCAGCCTACAAGTAGGTTGGTTACTAAGTAGATTTTTATACTCACACCTTTCTCCTTTCCTTGATCAGTTACTGGTCAAGGTGGGGTGATGCTCTAGAGCTCTACAATCACAAAACGGTATCGACACAGTGTGTATGTTTGATGTATTCGACTAGGGACATCAACTAGTCGTTTAATTTTCTAGGTTAATTTTGAATTTTTTTTGTATCCCATGCCCTTTTTCCGTTTGTAAATAACTCGAAATTTATTTTTTAGGTTGATTTTGAATTCTTTTTATATCCCATGCCCTTTTTCCGTTTGTAAAGAACTTGAAATTTATGTCCAAGGTGTTGTATGTCTTTTAGAGTGTGCAACATTTATCTTTTTGTCGCAGTTCGATATCTCGAAACCTCTAAAATTAAAATTGGGTCATGACACATCCAACATGGGTTGGAGATGGGAACGAAGCATTCCTTATAATAAGGGTCTGAATACCTCGTGACGTAACGGGCCAACAAGGACAATATCTTTTAGCGGTGGCCTTTTGCCAGTACAAAAAAGAAATATGATTTTTAAGTCGCCTGAGAGATTCGAACTCTCACGAGGAAACCCCATGTACTTAGCAGGCACACGCCTTAACCATTCGGCAAAATCTACTTTTTTGTTTTAGAAACAAATCTCGAGGAGGCACTACGGACAACAAAGGTAGTTGTTTAATGAGGAATCAATTAGAACTTCGAGACCTACACAATTGTTAGAGCACAGTAAAGGGTAAGCCCAAACATGTTATAGACCAAAGGAAAGTCGTGGAACCCAGTAGAAGAATGAAGCGACGGCAGCCTACAAGTAGGTTTGTTACTAAGTAGATTTTTATACTCACACCTTTCTCCTTTCCTTGTTCAGTTACTGGGCAAGGTGGGGTGATTCACTAGAGCTCTACTATCACAAAACGGTTTCGACACGGTGTGTATGTTAGATGTATTCGACCTGGGACATCAACTAGTCGTTTAATTTTGTAGGTTGATTTTGAATTCTTTTTGTATCCCATGCCCTTTTTCCGTTTGTAAAGAACTTGAAATTTATTTTTTAGGTTGATTTTGAATTCTTTTTATATCCCATGCCCTTTTTCCGTTTGTAAAGAAATTGAAATTTATGATGAAGGTGTTGTATGTCTTTTAAAGTGTGCAACATTTATCTTTTTGTCTCAGTTCGATATCTCGAAACCTCTAAAATTAAAATTGGGTCATGACACATCCAATTGTTAGAGCACAGTTAAAAGGCATACATTTGAACTTTCAAAAGTGATATGATAACTATTGGTATCCAAAACTCCAAATAAAAAAAATTTCAAGTTAAAAGGCATACATTTAAACTTTCAAAAGTTTTAATAATACTCTTTAAAATTTCAAAAATACCTCGAAGCTTAAAAAAAAAAAAAAATCAATAACACTATTCTTGTTAATTTTGGTTGGAAACATTGATGTTTTGTTTAAAAATACCCTTCATTTTTTAAAAGGTTTTAAAAATATCATTTAACTTTGAAAGTGTTTCAAATCTTTATTTTTTTAAAAACTTCAAAAATACCCTATTCGTAGCATATCAATAGAACTTTAGTACCACATTTCAAAAAATATTCATAAACTTTCAAAACTAACATTAATACTTTAAACTTTTTTTTAAAAAAAATTGAACTTTTTTTTTATAACGGCTCAATATACTTTTAAAATTCAATAGATATATTTTTCAACATGGTATTAAATATTTTTTAATTTTTTTTTTAATTTTGAAAGGTATTAATAGAATATTTTTCAAGTTCAATATTTTTTTTTTTTTGAAACAAATTTCTAATGATTTTCACAACGGTAAGGTAATTTGAAACTTTTTATGGTGGTGAAATAAAGTATCAAATTTATCAATATTTTTATTAATTTAGTCAAAAGAAAAATCGGTATTAATATTATTAGGACAAAAAAGAGATGTTTCCCTTTTCAAATAAAAAAAAAATAAAAAAAAATAAAGTTGGAAAAATTGGGTAAAAGAATGATTCCCTTTAATATAATAAAATTCTACCGTAAAATGGAGCATGGATTCATTTAACCACTTTTCCTTTTTCTTTTATTTATTTTTTTTAAATTAAAAAAAAAATTGTATGAAGTGATTATGAGTATGATTTTGGAATACATTTCATGTTTGTATTTATATTAAAGATATTGGATAAGTGACCAGAATAATGTTTGTCCAAACTTACCGCCTGAGAAACAAATAATTGTGCAATAATTTATTTTTCAGACTAAATTTATGTTTTCTATTTTCATTGGAAAAATGATTTCTTAAAACATGCTTAAATTTTATGTTTTGAAAAGATTTTCATTCAATTTTCTTCCTGAATGAAAATTTTGATAATTTTTCAATTTAAAACATTTATGTCTAATATAGTCTTCAACACCACAATAATGACATATAGGCACAAATCTAGATTTATCTTACTTAATATAAATTTACATGTGTTAAGCTTAGACATGATAGGGATGCTTAACAAATATTGTTTTAGAATTTGAAGATGTAGAACATTCATCAATATAGTCTAATCTTCTTGTATCACCATAAGCCGTACTTATTCAAGTATTTTATCTAATTTTTTAGAACCTATCAAGCTTTTCATAGTTTCTTTAGCCCTACCAAGATCTTGCAAATTATTTGATTTATTTTGTTTGAGCAATTTAATTAACTATTTTTTACACAGCAATCATGCTCAAGAAATTTAACTTTATCAATTAATGCATTTTTCTCATTACCGTCAAATACATGCTTTTCCCAAGTTACATCAAAATTTACCATATTATGATCCTTCTCTTCTACGAAATTTCATTTAGTAAAGACTTATTTTCATTTATTGAAGTCTTATATTTCTTTTGGAGAACAACATACTTTGAACCAAGTTTTTCTAAATAAATTTGAATCTCCTCAACGAGTTTAAATAATTCATCATAAGAAAGAGATTCAAGAATTACTTCATCCTCTTGTTCATCGTTTTTGTCACTATGAGCCATGAAGCAAAAATTTGCTATTTCTTCATCACTTCCACTTTCATCACTATCATCCCGAGTAGCCTTCATTACTTTCTTCTTGAATTTCTTCGATGATTTGAGAAGAGGACTGTCCGTTCTTTTATGACCCGACTTTTTACATTCATAACATATTACCTCATCGTTTTTGCTATTTTCACGTTTTGACTCTTTTTTATTTGTGAAATGTTTCTTGAATTGTTTCTCCTTTTTTATGAAATTTTTGTACTTACGTGTGAAATAGGCAACATCGTCTTCATCAAAGACTTCCTCATTTTCGAAGTCAACTTCTAAAGTAATAGTCTTTTAGGTATACTCTTCTTCCTTTTAAATTCCTTTTCCATGTGCTCCTTCATGGTAATCTCATGTGTCATGAGAGAACCAACAAGTTCATCTAAAGGAAGACTTGTGAGATCATTTGCCTCTTGAATCCCCGTGACTTTTGCCTCCCAACTTTTAGGTAGAGACTTAAGAGTTTTTGTTACATTTTCGGGAGTAGAATATACTTTTTCAAGATTTTTCAAAGCATTTAGAATATTAGTAAATCTAGTAAAATATTAGTAAATCTAGCTTTCTAATATGTATAATTTGTTCCATCAAAATAAGGAGACGTAGAAGTTGATTGTCCTTCACTAAAACCATTATTAACACCTAGGTTTGTCATAAATTCTAACAATAACGTTTACCCGCTCTGATACCAATTGTTGGATCGGTATGGCACCCCTAGAGGGGTGAATAGGGTTTTAACAACAAAGTATTTAAAAATGATTAATTTTTCTAATTATGAATCTTGTTAGAAATAGGAACACGATGATAATTTAGAACAAAATAACTCAAGTCAAAACAAAAATAAACTATGAAAAACTTAGAACATGCAATAAATCACGATAACAATTTGGAAATTAAATAGAAAAGAGTAAGAAAATATAATATAGTAGTTTTAAAGTGGTTTGGTCAAACTCGACATACTCCATTCCTCGAGCACCTTTTGGAAATTTGAATAAAAAAAAAATTTCTTGACTCTTTTCACAGATCAGAGCCCAACCGCTACACTGCTCTTTTTCCGAGTTCAAGAATAAACTCAATCATTTGCATGATGCAAGATCAAACCGGTACAAGTATTTGAATTTTGTAGGAACACACCACAACAGAGTAGATTTACAATTTGAGCACTCCCACTCTTTCCTCACAGTACAATAAAAATCTCTATGAAAAAAAATAAAATTGGAAGTTTGTAAATAGTAACACTAGGAGACTTTAGAAAATTGAAAATTGAGAAATTATGAAAGTTTGTTAATATATGGGAAAGTACATGGGTTTAAATAGGGAAGAAACTTTTAAAAAGTAGAAATTAATATGGATCATTAGATTTTAACTGAGAAAGGGAAGGAGATTTAAACTAAATAATTAAAAAAAATATATTTTTATTATTTTTTAAAAATATAAAAATATAATATAAAAATAATAAAAATTAAAAATTTATTATAAATATAATTATATAATAATAATAAAAAGTTATGGAAGTAACTTTCAAAATTTATTATAAATATAGATTAAATAGTAACAAAAAAGTATGTGGGTAACCACCAAAATATAATAGTATAATAATATAATATAGTAATAATAAAAATCAACGTGAATAACGTTAGATTCAAATTTATAATAATGATGTGATAGAGGTATTCACACCCTTATAATAGGGAATGCTTTGTTCCCCTCTCCAATCAATGTTGGGTTTGTCATGACCCAATTTTAGAGGGTTCGAGAAACCGAACTCCGACAAAAAAATAAATTTTGCATACTTTAAAAGACACACAACACCTTCGTCAGAAATTCCAAGTTATTTAGAGAGAGAAAAAAAAGGCACACGATACAAAAAAAAAAAAAAAAATAGAACTAATTGATGTCCATGGTCGAAGACAACTAACAGGCACACTAGGTCAACACCCCTATATGATAGTAGAGCTCCCGAGCATCTCCCCACCTTGACCAGTACCTGAACTAGAAATGGAGAAAGGGATAAGTATAAAAATATACTTAGTAAACAATCTACTTGTAGGCTCTTATCCCTTACTTCTTCTACTAGGTTTCCATGATTTTTCTTTGGTCTATAGGAAGTTCGGGCTTATCCTTTACTGCGCTCTAAGCTACTGTGTAGGTCTCTTAGTTCTAATTGATTCCTCATTAGTCATCTACCATTGTTGCCCCTAGTGACTCTTCGAGATTCATTCTTAAAACAAAAAATTCGCTTTGGCCAAGTGGTTAAGGCATGTGCTTGCTAAGTACATGGGGTTTCCTCGCAAGATTCAGGTGACAAATAGTTCAATTTTTTTTTTTTTTTTTTTGTACTAGCGAAAGGCCACCGCTAAAAGATATTGTCCACTTTGGCCCGTTAGCTCGCGATCTCATAGAGGTATTCACACCCTTATTATAAGGAATGCTTCGTTCCCCTCTCCAACCGATGTTGATTTAGAGATTTCGAGAAACCAAACTGCGATGAAAAGATAAACTTTGCATAGTTTAAAAAGGCATGCAACACTTTTGTCTCAAATTTCAAGTTACTTAATTAACAAACAAACAAAAAAAATAAAAAAAATAAAAAAAAATTCAAAATCAACCCAAAAAATATACAACTAATTGATGTCCTAGGTCGAATACAACTAACATTCACTCTGGGTCGACACCCCTCTGTGATAGTAAAGCTCTCGAGCATCTCCCCACCTTGACCAGTACCAGAACTACAAAAGGAGAAAGGGGTAAGTATAGAAATATACTTAGTAACCAACCTACTTGTAGGTTCTCATCCTTTCCTTCTTCTACTAGGTTTCCACGACTTTCCTTTGATGTACAGGAAGTTCGGGCTTACCCTTTACTACGCTCTAAGTTACCATGTAGGTCTCGAAGTTCTAATTGATTCCTCATTAATCATCTACCTTTATTGTCCCTAGTGCCTCTTCGAGATTCGTTCCAAAAACAAAAAAGTTGCTTTGGGTGAGTCGTTAAGGTGTGTTCTTGCTAAGTACATGGGGTTTACCTTCAAGAGTTTGAATCGCTTAGGTGACGTAAAGTTCATTTTTTTTCATACTAGCCGAGGTATTCAAACCCTTATTATAAGGAATGTTTTGTTCCCCTCTCCAACGAGAAAATAAACTGCGATGAAAAAAAAAAAAAAATCATTGGCATGAGATACAAAAGAATTCGGGATACAAAAGAATTCAAAATCAACACAAAATATTACTAATTGATGTCCCAGGTCGAATATAACTAACATACACTCTCAGTCGACAACCCTCTTTGATAGTAGAGCTCCCGAGCATCTCCCCACCTTGACCAATACCTGAACTAGAAAAGGAGAAAGGGGTAAGTATAAAAATATACTAATAGGTTTTTACGACTTTCCTTTGGTCTATAGGAAGTTCGGACTTACCATTTACTGCGCTCTAAGCTACCGTGTACATCTCGAAGTTCTAATTGATTCCTCATTAATCATCTACCTTTGTTGTCCCTATTGCCTCTTCGACATTCGTTCCTAAAACAAAAAATTCGCTTTGGCCGAGTGGTTAAGTCGAGTGTCTATTAAGTACAAGGGGTTTCCCTACGAGCTGTGACAAAAAGATAAATTTTGCATACTTTAAAACAAACATATACAACACCTTTGTCAGAAATTTCAAGTTATTTACAAATGGAAAAAAGGGGCATGGGATACAAAATAATTCAAAATCAACCCAAAAAATTATACATCTAATTGATGCCCCAGGTTGAATACAACTAACATACACTCCGAGTTGACACCCCTCTATGATAGTGTAGAGCTCCCGAGCATCTCCCCACCTTGACTAGTACCTGAACTAGAATTTTATTTCACATGCATCGAGATATTTTTCTCCTTAAGATGAGTATGGACACATATGTTATGAAATAAAAACGATCATCATGTTTAACATGATGCTGCAACGGTCACTACTCCTACCGGGTGTCCGACAATAGCACTAGAGAATGTTAGCCTAACCAGGAAAAGAACTCAGAAGTTGTACAAACCGACTGGTGGGTCTATATTCGCACATATGAGCCATGTGGAGAGTAGTAAAAACACATCCAATGATCTGCTTATGATATCAACCTAAGAGAATACGGCTTTAAATGATAGGTCTCATTCATGATTGCATGTGTTTTGTATCTAACTCCAATAGTGGTGTTACTTACTATGTATTTCTTAAAGTACTCAAGCCACGTGCTACTTCTCTATTTCAGGTAAATGCAAAACACTCCTGCACGGTCGATGGCGGCATTGCAACTTTAAAGATCATGGCACATGTAAAAGGTATAGGTTAGGATCGGGTATTTCTGTTTTATTTTTATTTATGTATATTTTAATTTTTCTATTGTTTTGTTTCAAAATCCTTTTATTAAACATGTAAGTTCAGGACATTATTTTATGAATACGTTTTAAATGAATATTTCTATACAAAGTATTAAGTCACACATGTAGTAGCGATTTTAGGTTAATAGAAAATTAGAGTGGTTACAGAAAATATATTAAATATCAAAATAATTCATGCATATTAGATACATTAAATAAAAATATTTATTTAAAATTTGAATGAAAAATGGGTGGAATGCATTGAGATATCTAATGATCTTTAAATATCATTTAAATAAAATATTATATCTTAATATATTAGATATTAAAATATATTATTTAGATTTTAAAAAAACTCTTCCAAAATTCCTATAAGACTCTTTCTTGAAAATGAAAATTCGAAAATTCTCTCTGGACCTTTCCCTCCCAAATGCCTTTAGACTTTCTTTCATGAGATTCTCATAAGCCAACATCATGTTTGAGTCATAGTGAAAAAGGTTCATTACAGAGTTTTATCATAACTCAATGATTTCAAATTTTGAGTTGGGACCAAAAAGACAAAGGCAAAAGAAAAAATAAAACGGTAATAATAGCACCACAATTATAAATAAATTTATTACAAAATGAGAAAATGTATTTGAGATACAAATACAAAATATTCAAAATATAAAAACGAATTGACCTTTTGGAACGACCCCTTTGTGACCACGCAACTCTTGAATGTTCCCCCACCTCAACCGAACACATAAAAAAAGGGGAAAGAAGGGAATATAAAATTATTGAGTGAGCAATCTACTTATAAGCTATTATTGTATCCTTTACCTACTAAGTATTCACAAGTTTTACTCTAGGCTCTAAGAAGTTGGGCCTTGTCTTTACTGTTATCAGAGCATTTTGGGATGTTTCAAAGTTTCAAGCGGTTCTTTAGCTATCCACGGATCTACTTTAGGTTTGGAGGTGGGGTTCATCTACTTCTGACATCTCTAATCTATTGGCAAACAAACCACATCTTTGGCGTAAATTACTTTTTCAGTTCTTAAATTTAGACAGCTTGCCTAGCCACAACAACGATTATCTGATATCTTTGGTTGAGGTGCTACCCAATAAAACCTATTAGGACCATATGACATCTAGTCAGTCTGAACATCATTGTCATCTTCTATTAAAGGTTAGCTGACAAACATTTCACAAGGCCATAAAGATACTCTAAGTCTAGAGGAGCAACCCATGTTCTAATCCCTTAGGACAAATTTATAGTACCAAAGGTCTTGTTTGGGAGACCCCAAGCCATTTTCACACATGATAGTAGCACTTGGATTGCCTCGTCATGCTACATTGTTTGACCTAGACCTAACTCGATAGTAGTTGTACCACTACCACTACCACTACGAAGGGTGCGAACTAAAGTTGTACTAGAGGGGATGGGAGACTAAGACTCTTATGATACCGTCACACTACTACTAGGTATGTTAAGCTTTCTAAGTCATCTTTCTTGAGGAAATCTACTAGGTTCTTAAGGGCATCTAAGTAGTTTAAAAATCTCACCTCACCTTTCTAGACTTTTGGGGTTAGCTTTTTGGAGCTAATCCAATTTTTTGAGTGCACACAGATCTATACCTTTGGTTGTTGCTTATGATCTTAAGGTGCACAGCCTATAGGAAACATACTAACCTAGGTTAACTTGTATATATTTCTGGTTGTGGTGCCCAAATCTTAACTTGTTTCACTCATGCATGCTTGTTAGGAGATATTCATATCGATCACCTAAAGCATAGAACACATATTCTAAACATCCCTTTGGTCATCTCTGTTGAGGATAGGTGGTGCAGTCTCATTGGCACGTAGGGATCAAATTAGGTCGTGGTTGTTGGATCAGGTACATGGTTTCCAGGTCTTGTTCGAGTTTAATACAAACAATCAGGTTAGGTTAGAGCAGGTTGCGGTCTCGAGTCCCCCCTCATTGTTGTAGTGTGTCACATTCATACATTTTTAATCGTACGACATCATGATCTCGACATACTCATGATAAGTATTAAGGAGAACCAAAGTCCCACATACATATTTTAACGGTCTTTGTGGTTGTGTCAGACTTTAGGCTAGGTTTTCTTATGCAAATTGAACACAATTTTTGCAGAATCTAAGCTTGTTTGAACACACACGTCGCCCGTGTGTGCATGTTCAATCATCTTCGACCTTAACTAACTTGCCTCTATACTGGGTCAAGCCATGCGACACAACCTTGCCTCTACTCATTGTAAGGGTCATTCATATGTGTCGTTGCATCTTTGATTTGGCATCTTGTTTCCTAGCGTGACCTTCATGTCATGATGTCATCCCAAGTCCCATCATGTCATCAATCATCGTAGCTTATTTGGACATGTCAATCAAGGATGAAACCATGTATTGCTCATATTGTCTGGGCCACTCAAATATCAATTCATCCAAGCTCGATTGAGGCATTGGACCCTTCCATATCCATGTCGTATCATTTATTGACTTCATAGCAAATAACTTCTTAATATACAAACCTCCAACACTTGGATGAGGGCGCAGTATCGGTACACTCGTGTCATCCAACACTATTCTTGAAAGACTTATTTTAAAACCAAGTCACCCAAAAACACTAGTCGTGCAACCCTCCCTCTCACTGTGACACAAG
>CM031900.1:13270449-13300635 GCA_018691285.1 Cucurbita argyrosperma subsp. sororia
ACAGTGATTTTGTTGATGGCTCTACACAATCCACACACATGTGCCAAGTTTTATCTTTCTTTGGCACCAATAGATCTCGTATAGAAATGAAGGATTCAAACTTTCTCGTATATAACCTTCTTCTCCATGAGCTCCTCCACTTGCCTTTGAATTTATTTAGTCTCAGTTGGATTGACGGGAGGTAGTCCTTTAAGTACTTCATCACGAAACATGTCTTCAAATTCTTGTAAAAGAGATTGAATCACACTAGGCAAAACCAAGTTGTTATAGTTAGAGACCAAATTCTTCCTTGTACGCAAGTACAAAAGATGGTATTTTGTGAAAAATTACCCTTCTCACCTCTCCCAACTCTAGCCAAACAACTCACTTTCTTTCCTTTTTGTTTCATTGTCATCTCTTTTGTCATTCTTCTTTTCACTTTTTTTTCTCTTTGATTTTTCTCTATTTTTTTCACTTCATTCTTGTTTTTCTTTCCACTCTTTTTCCTCAAACTCGTTTCTTTTTTTTCCTCCAACTTTAATTGATTAGCAAATATATTTGCAAAACTCAATGGTACAATGATATGAATTCAACTACTGACCCGTTGTATGTATCCGAAGATGGATTACAAGAAACAAGGTTAAGAAGATTCAAGAGGCCTATACATTACATCTTCAAAGGCTAACTAATGTACAAGTTGAAACAAAAACTTTTGAGCCCAAAAATCTTTATAGCATTAACATATCAAATCAAGAAAATAATGGAGTAGCAATAAACTAATATTCTAATATTAGTAAATCTAGTAAACATAATCAAGAAAATATGTTTACGAGATTTACTAATATTCTAAATAGTTTGAAAAATCTTGAAAAAATATATTTTCGGATAATTCTTAGATCTCTACGTAAAAGTTGGGAAACAAAATGACTACAATTCAAGAGGGAAAGGATGTCACAAAGCTTTTTTTGGATGAGCTTGTTGGTTCTCTCATGACACATGAGATTAGCAAGGAGAACATGGAAAAGGAATCCAAAAAGTATAGCCCTAAAGTCCATCACAGAAGTTGACTCCAACGATGAGGAAGCCCTTGATGAAAATGATGTTGCCTACCTCACATAAGTATAAAAGTTTCATCAAAAGAAAAAAAACAATTTAAGAAACATTTCACCAACCAAAAAGAGTCAAGAGGTCAAAAGAGTAAAAATGATAAAATAATATATTATGAATGTAAAAGGCCGAGTGATATAAGTACGAATTGTCCTTTCCTCAAATCATCTAAGATATCTAAGAAGAAAGCAATGAAGACTACTTGGGATGATAGTGATAAAAGTGTAAGTGACGAAGAAGTAGCACATTTTTGCTTCATGTCTCATAGTGATAAACAGGATGAATAAGATGAGGTAATTCTTGAATCTCTTTCTCTATTATTATTATTATTTTTTTTTTTTAATTTTATTTATTTATTTATTTTTTTTTTTTTTTTTTGAGAAGCAACTTGATTTAGAAAGACTTTGTTCAAAATATCTTATGCTTCAAAATAACTTAATAAAGTATCCATGTGTTATTCAGCCTATGAAATTTGGAAAACTATTGAAGTAAGTTATGAAAGAACAAATCAAGTTAAAAACAAAGATTAACCTTCATAATTATGAACTATTTAAAACGGATGCAAATGAATGTATAAGTCATATGTTTACTAGATTTACTAATATTCTAAATACTTTGAAAAATCTTGGAAAAATATATTCTGCTTCCGAAAATGTAAGAAAAATTTTTAGATCTCAAGCTAGAAGTTGGGAAACAAAATGCCTACAATTCAAGAGGGAAAGGATCTCACAAAGCTTTCTTTGGATGAACTTGTTGGTTCTCCCATGACACATGAGATTAGCAAGAAGGAGAACATGGAAGAGGAATCCAAAAAGTATAGCCCTAAAGTCCATCATAGAAGTTGACTCCGACGATGAGGAAGCCCTTGATGAATACGATGTTGCCTACCTCACGTAAGTATAAAAGTTTCATCAAAAGGAAAATAATTTAAGAAACATTCCACCAACCAAAAAGAGTCAAAAGGTGAAAAGAGTAAAAAGGATAAAATAATATGTTATTAATGTAAAAAGCCGAGTCGTATAAGCACGAATTGTTCTCTCATCAAATAATCTAAGATATCCAAGAAGAAAGCAATGAAGACTACTTGGGATGATAGTGATGAAAGTGCAAGTGACAAAGTAGTAAATTTTTGCTTCATGGCTCGTAGTGACAAAGAGGATGAATAAGATGAGGTAATTCTTGAATCTCTTTCTTATGATGAATTATTAAATTTATTTTATTTTAGAAGCAATTTGATTTAGGAAGACTTAGTTCAAAATATCTTATGCTTCTAAAAGAAATATAAGGCTTCAATAATTGAAAATAAATTTTATAGATAAGTTATAAAAGAGGATTAAGGCTATATTGATGAATGTTGTACCCTCTATGAGATTTGAACTCTCACAGGGAAATCCCATGTACTTAGCAAGCACACACCTTAACCACTCGACCAAAGCGACTTTTTTATTTTTGACACGAATCTTGAAGAGACACTAGGCACAACAAAGGTAGATGATTGATGAGGAATCAATTAGAACTTCGAGACCTACACGGTAGCTTAGAGCGTGGTAAAGGTTAAGCCTGAACTTCCTATAGACAAAAGGAAAGTCGTGGAAATCTAGTATTAGAAGGAAGCGATAAGAGCCTATAAGTAGGTTCGTTACTAAGTATATTTTTATACTTACCGCTTTCTCCCTTTCTAGTTCAGGTACTGTTCAAGATGGGGAGATGCTTAGGAGCTTTACAATCACAGAGGGGTGCCAACCCGAAGTGTATGTTAGTTGTATTCGACCTGGCACATCAATTAGTTGTAAAAATTTTAGTTTCTGACATCGGTGTTGTATGTCTTTTAAACTATGCAAAATTTATTTTTTCGTCGCAACTCGATTTGTCGAAACTTTTAAAATAACGATTAATGTTTAAAATTCGATCATGACAGAATACCTCTATAAGATCATGAGGTAACGGGCCAAAGCGGACAATATCTTTTAGCGGTGGCCTTTGGCTAGTACAAAAGAAATAAAATTTTCAACGCTTGAGAGATTCGAAGTCTCGTGGAGAAACTTTATGTACATAGTAGGAACACACCTTAAACATTCCACTAAAGCGACTTTTTTATTTTAGGCATGAATCTCGAGGAGACACTAGGGACAACAAAGGTTGATGATTGATGAGGAATCAATTAGAACTTCGAGACCTACACGGTATCTTAGAGCACAGTAAAGGGTAAGCCCAAACTTCCTATAGACTAAAGGAAAGTCATGGAAACCTAGTTGAAGAAGGAAGCGAGGAGAGCCTCCAAGTAAGTTTATTATTAAGTATATTTTTATAGTGATCACTTTCTCCTTTTCTAGTTCAGGTACTGTTTACGGTGGGGATATGCTTGGGAGTTCTACTATCACAGAGGGGTGTCAACCCGGAGTGTATGTTAGTTGTATTGGACTTGAGACATCAATTAGTTGTATAATTTTTCTGATTCATTTTTAATTATTTTGTATCCCATGTCCTATTTTTTTCTTTTGTAAATAACTTTGAATTTCTCACATAGGTGTTGTATGTCTTCTAAACCGAGAAAATTTTATTTTTTCGTCGAAGCTCGATTTGTCGAAACCTCTAAAATAACCAATAAATACTTAAAATTCGGTCATGACAGATCCAACAGTGGTTGGAGTTGGGAATGAAGCATTTCTTATAAGAAGGGTGTGAAATCCTCTATGAGATCGAGAGATAACGGTTTAAAGGGGATAATATCTTTTAGCGGCGGCCTTTGGCTAGTACAAACAAAATGAACTGTTCGACGCCTAAGAGATTCAAACTCTCGCGGGGAAACCACATGTCGAAGAGACCCTAGATGATTAATGTGGAATCAATTAGAACTTCGAGACCTACATGATAGCTTAGAGCGCAGTAAAGGTTAAGCCCGAACTTCCTATACACCAAAGGTAAACATGGAAACCTAGTACCAAATGAAAACATGGAGACCTACACGGTAGCTTAGAGCGCAGTAAAGCTTATAGCGCAGTAAAGGTTAAGCCCGAACTTCCTATAGACAAAAGGAAAACATGGAAACCTAGATGATACCTTTCTCCTTTTCTATTTCAGGTACTAGTCGAGGTACGGAGATGCTCGGGAGCTCTACTATCACAAGGGGTCTCGACTCGGAGTATCTGTTAGTTTTATTCGATCTGGGACATTAATTAGTTATATAACTTTTTGGGAGAATTTGGAATTCTTTTGTATCTCATGCCCTTTTTTTCGTTTGTAAATCACTTGAAATTTGTGACACTGAGTGATGTATGTCTTTTAAAGTGGACAATTTCTTTTAGCGATAGTCTTTGGTTAGTACAAAAAAAAGGAATATTTCCTCGCCTTAGAGATTCAAACTCTCGCAGGGAAACCTCATGTACTTGGCAGGCACATGTCTTAACCACTCAGCCAAAGCGACTCTTATTTATTTAGGAAAAAGTCTCGAAGAGGCACTAGGTACAACAAAGGTAGATGATTAATGAGGAATCAATTAGAACTTTGAGCCCTACGTGGTAGCTTAGAGATCGGTAAAGGGTAAGCCAAAACTTCCTATCGACCAAAGGAATGATGTGGAAACCTAGTAGGAGAAGGACGTTCATTGAAAATATGAAAATTATGAATTGTTAATGAAAAGAGATGGACATTCTAGTAGGAAACAATTTATGACCATACTTGTAGCAACTTTGGGGGAGAAATTCAAACCTACTCGAATTTAGAAAAAAACGCCAGCTAAGGCCAACCATGGACATTCTAGTAGGAAACAATTTATGACGATACTTGTAGCAACTTTGGGGGAGAAATTCAAACGTACTCGAGTTTAGAAAAAAACGCCAGCTAAGGCCAACCAAGTAAGTGACCTTACTATCGGCTCGATCAGAAGACTTTCCTTATGAATGATGACACGTGCCCAGTGGTCCTTGCACGTGTCATTTATGCTTTATATCATATGATGATGTGATTGTTGTATGATGATGAGACTATGTTATAAGAATGATGTTACACGATATTGTTATATGATGACATTATATGATGATGCATGACGAAGATGATGCATAATAACACGACAATATAAGATGCATGATGATGACATGAATTAATATGATGTTATTCTATAGTAAGATGATGTGCACATATTAAATGACATCATACATTATGACGACGAGTTTTCTATGAAACAATCAGAATTGATGTTCATGACAAGGAAAGTATGAAAGCAAACTCTTGCACGTTGCCCAATGCGATGTGTGAATAATGTATATGGTTCTGTCCTAAGGATGATTTAAAGATGAAAAACTGCAGGGACCTCATGTCTTTGGTGTGTTTATATACATCGGGTTACTTCCTCATTTATGAGGATGAGTACGAATGCGTACACTATGATGATGATCATCATCATGCTTCACATGACACTTGGGAGTTTGCTGACCTCCAGACGTCTGATATGGACAACTAGCTCGACTATGATGGATTCGAGAGAGTGCGAAACACCTGGAGATTCACGCTTGCAATTCTGGGTCGTGTGTGGGGAAGTACTACACATCCAATTTTGTCCGAACTGGAGGCCACCCATACGATGGTTTTAACGTTAGATCCCTAATCATGAGTTGCATGTGGTAGCACTCTTGACCCCAATAATGAGTTAGTTATTGAGTATTTATTTAAGTACTCAACCAATGTGCTACTTCTATTATAGGTAAAGACAAAACACCTTGAAAGGACTAGTGTGGTTTCTTGAATTCTTTTTCTTTTGATTTTTTTTTTAATTGGTTACAAGATAGCTTGGTCAACAATACTTGAATGACTTTAGCATGCAAATCTAAACCTAATAAATGTAAAGGAACAACTCATTTGGTAAGAAGTATAATCTTGCAACTTTCATAGTAACCAATGATTAATTAAAAGGTTGTAACTTTCATGACCATAAATACCATAAACGCCACTAGCTAATTGTAATGTATAATCAATCATAAAGACAATTCTCTCAAACTTTAAAAAAAAGAAAAAGAAATAGAATAAAACCTCTTTAAATCTAATCAACATATGAGTTTTGTCATCCTTCTATTTTTTTTTTTCCAATTTAGGTGATATATAAATATACGAGGCCGTGTGACAAGATCATTTCATCTAGTTTTAATTTTCACTCGTTTCTTTATATCCCATGTCTTTAAATATCATGAAGATTTTGAAAGATTAGGTATGCTTGATATATATATTTTTTTAATATGAACTTTAGTTTGTTGCCAAAAGTAGATGTCAGGTATGTATTTGTAGCCGATACCAATTATCACCATGCTCACATTGTCTTACTCGTGATTCGAAATTAGAAGAAAAAAGCATGGTTGTAGTAAAAGTTTTGAAATTTTCTCATTTTGGATTTTTTTTCATGTTTTGTAGAAGAGACATGGTGTTTTACAATTCTTTAGTATTTCCTATAATTTTTTTTTAACAATAGTGTTGTTTCAGAAGTCTAGTTTCAGAAGTCTACAGTATAGCTTTTGAACTAAAATTTTATTCAAGTTTTGTTTTCCAAAATTTTTAGGCACTTTTTCGGTTCTCAATCTTGAAGATTTCTATTTACTAAATCTATGTTAATTTGTCAAAATATTTGTGCTATTAGCTATGAACAAAGTAAAATTATGCAAGAACCTCTTGAACTTGTTTTTGTAATATGGATTCTAATAGAGAGGCGTGAAATTGTTGGCCATCATTAATTCTTTGATCTTATGAAGAACACTTTTGATGTTCACAATTGCAATCAATCTTGAGAACTGCAATTTATAGAACAATGCATTGAACTCCAAGGAAAGATAAGTTTATAATTTTATTGATAATTTCATATCTCTTACAAAGAAATGAATTGAAGTTTAAACAAAATTAAGGGGCACAACAACAACTTATTTTTACTGAGGTTGGAATGCATACTCCATGTTTAAATCCTCTTCTAAAGCATAACTGTATGCATTTATCGTTTTCAGCGTTGCTGTCGTTTGGACCTATCCTTAACCAACCCCTTTACCCTAAAGAAATAAGTAATTAGAAAAACAACATATTTTCTTGGTTACAGTTATTGCAAAAAGAAACAAAAAAAGAAACAAAAAAAAATGTCAATTTGAGAACAAATCAAAATAGTGATTTCCTTGAACAAAAACCTCTTAAATTAGTTAAAGGTATATATTACATCTTCCTTTTCTTTTAACCTAATTTCATTGTTTGGAGATCACATTCAACCATCCAATTATATCTACAATTTTTTCTAATTTTTTACAATTATTTAGTTTAAGTTACAAATTAAATGCTAACAATTTTACCTGATTTGGAGTAAATGAATAGGCAAAAAAAATGGATTAAAAATTGTCCAATAACATATGTGAACAGAATTAAATTGCCAACCGAATTAAAAGATAAAAAAAAAAAAAAAAAAGAATAGAGAGACAAGGGTGACCCGATGATTTGAAAGTAACAATCTATTAAAAATTTAACAATAATACATGTGAACATAATGGAGAGTAAATACAAGACAAAAAAAAGAGGAAGATTAAGTTAATAAAATTAAAAAATGACATTAAATACAAAGATTAAATACAGATAAAAGTTTGAGAGAATTGTTTTTATGATTATAAGTTACAATTAGCTAGTGAGGGTTTATTTTTAAAGCTATAAATAGTCATTAATCTTGTTACTATGAGGAAATTTTTTTGATATCATAATCAAATTAACTTCCTAAGTGCAGAGGACTATATGATCTAGTCACCCATGAGTAATTTCCTCAAGCATGCATGAAGACCAAGCGCACCCTACAATTATTACTTCCTAATTTCGTGTGGTTACTTACATGTCTATCGCGTGCCTTTCAAACTTGATTTATAGTCGTAAAGGAGTCAAAAATTAATAAATTCTCTTTGTAGGCACCTATTTCACAGTAAAATAGGATTAACATTGGAGTCGGGACGAAAAACTGGAAAATCGAGCAAAAAACGAATGAAAGTCGATGGTCAACGCGCGGGCAGGGGGTGCTTTAAACCCCAACAGATGCGGACTTACCCTTCAAATTTTTTGGGCGTGACACGTGGCATGCAGGGATTGTCGATAGGATTTGAGTTGTTCCACGGATCGCCAGATCGCTTCCTGGCGTGCGGGTCGATTTCTAATTCAGGTATCCGGGTCAGCAGTTGGATGCGTGTTAGCACACGGCATCGGGTGCGTCCCTCCATAGCGTGTTTGACGCGTGTCCTCCTTGTTGCTGGATGCGTCTTCCCCCTTTCTAGCCGCCGCGTGTCCATCGCCAATGGCCTTAATTCATCAAATTTTCCAGATTCCAGTCAAATAGCATTTCAACCTATTTGTTTTTATTTTTTCTATCTTCCAATTCGTAACTCAAATTAACTCGATTCCTTCACGAGAATTCATGATCTCAAGTCCACCTATCCAAATCTATTATTCTTGCATTTTATTGATATTCACAAAGCTTAATAAATGAGATCGAAAATCAAGAAAAACTCAGTTCCTTAACGAAATTGGATGATTCTCGATTTCGCTTTCTGACACGATTGTTGGGCGTGTTTCCTCCGAGAACTTGCAAGAATCCTCATCTAAGGTATTGTAACTTGAGCATAAGCTCTTATGGCTTTATATTATGTTTCCTCAAAATGCTCCGTACCAATGAAAATAGTGTCCTTCACTTATATACCCATGATCTTCCCCTTAATTAGCCAACATGGGACTCCAACAATTCTTAATATAAGTGACTTACTTGATATTCTTAATACTCAAGCTTTTTCCAAACCTTTATTTTATATGGCCAAGAACATTTTGGATGACTCGATTCTTTCTGTGGAGTCTATAAAATCTTAACCAAGTAAGTGACATTACTATCGGCTCAGTCGGAAGACTTGACTTATTATGACGACACGTGCCCAGCGGTCCATGCTCATGTCATTTATGCTTTAAATTATATGATCATGTGACTATGTTATATGATGATGCGAGTATGTTGTATGATGATGAGAGTATGTTGTAGGAATGATGTTACGCGATGAGGTTATATGATGACATTATATGATGATGAGACTCTGATATATAAGAAGGATGTTACGCGGTGATGTTATAAGATGACATTATATGATGATGACATGATGATGATGATGCGTGATAACATGACAATGTAAGATGCATGATGATGACATGACTTAATATGAAGTTATTCCATGGTAAGATTGTGCATGTACTAAATGTCATGATACATTATGACGACAGGTTTTCTAAGACCCAACCCTAATTGATGTTAATAACGAGGAAAGTATGAAAGCCAACGCATGCACGTTGCCTATTGTGATTTGTGAATAATGTATAAGGTTGTGTCTTAAGGATGATTTAAATATGAAAAAAATATAGGGACCTCATGCATTTTGTGTGTTTATATACATCGGGTTACTTCCCCATTTACGATGATGAGTACGAACGTGTACACTATGATGATAATCATCATGCTACACATGACACTTGGGGGTTTGCTAACCTCCAGACGTCTGACTATGGACAACTAGCCCAACTATGATAGGTCTAATGGGGTGCAAAACGCCTGGGGATTCACGCTTGTTGTTGGTCGTGTGTAGGGAAATACTACACATCCAATTTTGTCCGGACTAGAGGCCACCCCTATGAAAGTTTTAACATTAGATCCCTACTGAATTGCAGGTGGGTCACTTACTAATTATTTCTTAAAGTACTCGACTCATGTTCTACTTCTATTTTGGGTTGTGGTCACTTACTAATTATTTCTTAAAGCTACTCGGACTCATGTTCTACTTCTATTTTGGGTAAAGGCAAGATCAAAACACAAGAAATGTACACGATCAAAATCATGGCTAAAGAAGTATTATAGGCAACTTTCATTATAATATCAAAAAATCATGGTACTAAACATGAATAACTATTTATAGCCTTGAAAATAAACTTTACAGTAACCTATGGTTAATTAAAAGGTTGTAACTTTCATGGTCATCAATACCTTAATCGCCACTAGCTAATTGTGTATCATCATAAAGATAAAAATAAAAAATAAAAAATAAATACAATAAAACTTCATAACATATATGGATTTTTTCATCCACCATGAAATCCTTGTGGCATGATTAAGACAACTTATTTTATATCAGTAACTAAACATATTAACATATAAATAGGACTTTGCATGCATTCAATATCTTGGTTTATAAACATGAGTCTAGTTTCAACTCTTAGGAATGGCTACATAGTGGGTATATAGTCACCCTTACTACTTTTTTCCCATTTTAGATGATGCATAAAGATACGAGACCGTGTTACTAGAGCATTTCATTTAATTTTAATTTTTGTTTGTTTCTTTTTATCCCATATTTTTAAATATCATGGAGGTTTTGTAAGATTAGATATGCTACAAGTATTATTGAAAATGTGAACCGTTAGAAATATGAATTGTTAACGAAAAGAGATGGACGTTCTAATAGGAAACAATTTCCCATGATATTTGTAGCAACTTTGTGAGAGAAATTGAAACATACTCAGGAAAAAAACGCCAGCTAAGGCCAACCAAGTAAGTGACCTTACTATCGGCTCGGTCAGAAGACTTGCCTTATGTATGAAGACACGTGTCCAGTGGTCCTTGCACGTGTCATTTATGCTTTATATTATATGATGATGTGACTGTGCTATATCATTATGAGACTATGTTATAAGAATGATGTTATGCGATGATGTTATATGATGATGCATGATGATGATGTATAGGAAATTTCTAAAGTTTCCAATTGTAACCTATCTTGTGAAGTGAAATTCAATTGCAATACCAGTCTAGAAACAAGAATTAAAGGAAATTTATATCAGCTCGATTCTAAAGATTATTCGTTTCTTGATTCTGGTCGTTAAGATAGAGTTAATTGCACAATGAGATTGGAAGAAACTTCATCCGTCAAAGGCTCATAAAAGAGCTCCTAAACTATTTATTGGCTTAAAAAACCGTGTAGCGCCTCCCCAGATTTGGAATTGAGATTTGACAACTAATTACCCCGATATTTCCCTATGATATGATCATGTTACCTACTTCTTACTTTTAAGAGCTAAGACTATCCCCACAGACCTATACTAATCTTTTCAGCATCATTTATCTTTACTCATGTTTCCTAATAAATTCACAATAGGTCACCGAATATAAAGTTGCTTCGAGTAAAACATAATTATTTTGAAGTTCTTATGATTGAGCCACCATAAAAGAAGACCTTAGTTGGTATCTTGATGGTATAGATAGTAACTTTTAATTGTTTGGAGTATTTCTTAACTATCCTATCCTCAAGATTACTTTTATTGGAATGTGGTCTCAGTTCATTGAAAATAATGAGATACAAATTAAAATAAAGGAAGCAAGTATTTTAATTTTGGATAAGTCTAAAATATAGTTACTATAAATCCTTTGATATCATCCTTTAATACATAAAAAGTTTCCTATTTACGCATTTGCTACAAAGAAATTGTTAATGAAATGCTAATATTTTTTCTAAACTACACTTCAAGTGATTACTTTGACATGAAAATTTATAGAAGAATGCATTGAACTCTAAGGAAAGATAAGTTTATAATTTTTTTTTTTTTTTCTTTCAAAGAAAGGAATTAAAGTTGAACAAAAATTAAGAGGCACAAACAGTTGGTTGGGTTGTTGGGCACAACGGCAAATTAAAAAGAAATTATGTTTGTTGTTGGGCATACTTCATGTTTAAATCTTTTTCTTGAGCATAAATGCATGAATTTATCATTTTCAACGTCGCTATTGTTCGGACAAACTTCATTACAAGTTAATAAAAGTGAAGTTCCCTCCTTTACCTCTGTTTCTACATCAATCGAATTAAACAAAGAGTTAAGGCCTCATAAAATTAAAAGAGAGAAAGAGAGGGAGTAGGAAAGCAATTAGAGATAATAGAGATGGTATTGTAGCTACAAAAATCAAGAGAAACTTCTGTATCTACGTTCTTAACTTCAAAAAGTGTATATTTAATTTTCTTCAAAGATCTGAGTTTAGCTATTGAAAATAACTTTTGTAATAACCCAAAAATATATGTATATATATAAACAAATAAACAAATAAATAAATAAATAAAAATTACCTTTCCTTAAAAAAAAAAAAACCTTTCTCCATTTCTCTCATCAAACCTCTTTGTCCCTCTCTCCAATTATCTCTCCTCAACTACATCATAGTATTACGGTTGTTGTGAAAAGAAACAGAAAATCAAAAAAAATGTTAGATTTGAGAAAAAAAGAAGATGACTATTCAGGTTAAAAAAAAAAAAACATCTTAAATTTGTTAAGGTATATATTAAATTTTTCTCTCTTCTGTATTAATTTCATTGTTAGGACATCACATCCAATTATAAACAGAATTAAGTTGCCAATAGAATTAAAAGAAAAGAACCAATAGAAAGATAAGAAAGATAGAGGATTTGTTAGTAACCATTGAATTAAAATTAACAATAATACATGTGAATGGGTGAAATTATTTAGTCTGAGTTAGAATTTAAATGTTAACCATTTTACCTTATTCCAGTAAATTAGTAGACAAAGAATCCATTAAAAATTGTACAATAATATATATGGACATAATTAAATTACAATTAAAAGAAGGAAAAAAAAAAAGGAATAGAGAGATTTGAGAAACTTAAGATTTGTGAGTAACAATCAATTAAAACTTGGTCAATCCCTAGTTGCATTAACTTTATCTTCATCTACTTCTACTCCATTTTTACCACCATGAAGCCGAGAAAGTTAACTTTTTCTATGCAAAAACTACACTTATTAAAAGTAGAATAAAGTTTCTCTTTCCTAAGCATAATCCAAACTTACTTAACATGTTTCACATGCTCATGCAAAGTCTTTGAATAAATTAAATATAATCAAAATATATGAAAATATGTTTTCCTAAATATTCTCTCAAACATGATTCATGCATAAATGTCCTGGGAGCATTAGTCAACCCAAAAGCCAAGCTATTCATATTATCCAAACTTAGTTTTGAAAGCGGTTTTCCATTCATCTCCTGTATGACTTCTAATTTAATGATATCCAAATTTTAAAACAATATTTGTAAATAGACATGAACCATGCAATTCATCAAGCATATCGTCTAGCCTGGGAATAGGATGTCGAACCTTTACAATGATTTTTTTGATGGCTCTACAATTCATGCACATGCGCCGCGTTCCATCTTTGTTTGGCATCAATAAGACTAATACAGAATGTGGACTTAAACTCTCTCGTATATAACCCTTCTCCATGAGCTCCTCAACTTGCCTCTAAATTTCTTTAATCTCAGTTGGGTTGGCTCTATAAGCTGGCCTATTAGGAATGACTGCCCCCGGAATGAAATCTATTTTATGTTCAATATCTCTAATGGGAGGTAGTTCTTTAGGTACTTCATCTTGGAACACGTACTCAAATTCTTGTAAAAGAGATTGAAGCATACTAGGCAAGGAAAAATTGTTATCGTTAGAGAACAAACATCCTTACTTGTACATAAGTATAAACATGTTTTATTTTTTTTGAAAACATTACCCTTTTAACCTGTCAAACTCTAGCCAAACAACTCACTTCGTTGAACTCTTTCTTTTTTTCAATTTCATAATTCTTTTCACCATTTTTTTTTTCCTTTCAATTCTTCTTCCTTCAACTCTTTCTTTTCTTTCTCAACTTTAATTGATCAACAAATACATCTGCAGAACTCAAAGGTACAAGAGTAGTTTTTCTACCATCTTTTATAAAAGAATACCTATTCAAATAACCATCATACATGGTCTTCCTATCAAATTTTCAAGGTCGGCCAAGCAATATGTCTTCAGCAAGCATTGATAGCACATGACAAAGAACTTCATTTTTATATTTTCCCAAACTAGAAGATATTAAAACTTGATAAATACCTTCATTGTTTCACTGTCATTAAGCCATTGAAGCTTGTAAGCTTTAGGATGGTATTGTGTTGGAATTTGCAACCTTTTGATCAGCATGTTACTTACTACATTCTAATTTCAAAGAAGTCCACCATATAATTGCGTAATCACAAAATTCAGTCAAAACAAGCTTCAATTTTCTTTCTCCACTAAAATTGTTGCAATAAAAAACATGCTTAATTTTGTTCTCATATTGCAAATACTCCTTTAGATCAGATCTCCATAGAAAGTTGGAATTTTAAGCTTTACCCCCAACTCCTCTTTCTTCATATTTGTACTCCCTCTCACTTCTTTTTGGTGCTAAAATTTCTCTACCCCTTCTTCACACTCTTCCTCTCCCTCCCCTAGGACTATGTCCCAATAAAAGGGTGACATTGTCATCTTCTTCATTTTCAACTCCTTCATTCAAGAGTACTTCCCTTCCTTGAAGATTGCCTAAGGCTATTTCAATTCACTCCATCCGGTTTGTCGATGTACTACTAACTTGATTCAAACGAGTAATGCTTCCGACCTTTGCTTCTTTCCTCCTAGCTTCATTGATTTCTCCTCCATTTCCTCCGTCTTGGTTCATGATTGTACAAACAATAGTTCAATATGTTTAAGACCTCACACACGCAACTCACGAATTTTATACTCAGGGACACACGTGTTTATTATACACAAAGGTAGGCTATTTGGGAGAGTGACTAAATTATGATCAAGGTAGGCTAATATATGGATAAAACAATTCTGATAGTAGCAAGCTATTCAATTATCAGGATGATAAGATCATTATGAAATAACACCAAAATAAAAACAAGAAATAAACAAACAAATAAGGGCACTCATATTTTTGGATGGAATTGCACTGAAAAAAAGAATTCCAAAGAGAATGGTTGTGAAGATTTTAGAACAATCTAATTTTCTTTGTTCTAGAGATCTCAAAAATTTAGAAGTTATCTTCAAGCCTAATGATGAGAAAAAAAAAATCAAACAGTTCTAGATTTAGATGGAATAAGGATTTCTTTTTTATTGTTTGAACTTGATCAAGACTTGATTCAATGACTTAGATGCAATACCACAAGAATTGCTTGAAACATAGAATGGAAAAGATAACGTTCAGATTTATAAGGGAACGTCTCACATAGAGAGATCAATTTCATTCATTACGAATCTATTTTTTAGATATTAATTTGTGGGTATTTAGTCTCTCTACAAAAGACATTTGTGGCCATGATTTAATCCCGATCCCCTTAAATCTCCACAGAACACGAAGTCAATTGACCATTTGACCATTACAAACTTTATGAAATTAAAAATAATAAATAAAGTTTTCTAACAACTCATCAAATGATGTTTGCAACTTCATCCCCTACTTCAATCGTGCAAATATTCACTTTTGAAGCTCCAAATGGTCATTCCTCAATTGAATCATCTTGTAAAACAATTTTGTTGATGAAGAATGAAGGCTTGTTGAATCCTCTTGGAACATTTGAAATGCTATGATCCTTATCACAAGAAATAGTGCAGAGTAAAGTTGGATGAATCGAGCAGTATAAGCCATTGGAGCCATCGCCACCAAGTTTTAGATAGAAAAGTTCAAGTCACATTCGAGTCATGGTCCGGGTAATTGGGTCGAAGTTGAGTAGGCATGCACGAGTTGGAGTTTAGTCAAGGCACGGATAATTGGATTGTAGGGTTCTAGGTTGTGGGTCGAGTGGTGACCGGCTGGTAGACATGCGACGTAGATTGGGAAGCTTCCATTTTTTTTCGTTGGTTTCGATGACATTGGGTGGCTATTCATTTTCAGTGTTGGAGGTTGCTTACTACTTTTTAGATTTTCTCTATTTTAAAATATATTTTTTTTTTATTTACTTTGTTCATAAATGATAGCTTATTTAAGATTTAAACTTTTGTTATGGTGCCTTTTGAAGTAAAAAAAAAAAAAAAAAAAAAAAAAAAAAAAGAAAAAAAAAAAAGAAAGGTGTTCAGCTAGTAATTTCAAGAATATTGGTTGGTTTAAAATGTGTTTATGTTCCTAGTGATGTGATTGAAGTTTGATTTGGAGCTTATTATTTGATTATTGTGAGCAAGAACCCCGCCCAAACCTGAAATAAGCTTCAATTTAGATTAAACACTTAGAAAGCAATATAGATTTTGTCAATATGCTTCAAACACCTTAAAAGGATACCTACAAATTAAAAAAAAAAAAAAAAAAAAAAAAAAAAAAAAAAAAAAAAAAAAAAAAAAACTCAATTAAACGGTTTTGATTCAATAGAAAAGTTTGGACGATAATATTACCTATGAAATGTCATCGAGAATGCTTGATAAAGACCAAGTATGTAATGACCCGAAATTTTCTACTTAATTTAAGGTCGCTGTGTACACATATCATGAACATTGAATGCAAAAAGACTCCATTTAAATTCCATAAAACGTAACCTTTGTCTTAAAACACAGCTATGGACTTGCGTGTTTCGAAAACACCTTTTAAACGACACAACAAAAAGGCTAAATAAAATAAATAAACATTGAAATTAAAAACATCCTATTTTAGCGTAAGTCTAAGAAAATAAATACCAGTACCCTATGCATGTGTCATGGTCTGGAATTGCGAGGCCTTCGTCAGCCGTACATGAATGCCTTGTCTTATCCTGAAAAAATGTAGTAGTACATTGCTTGAGTATTTAAAGAAATACTCAATAAGTGACCCTACTATTGGGGTTGAAGGCAAGAACATGCGAATGCAATGACGGGACCTATCCTTTCAATCTATTTTCCTACGGTACTGTCCTAACGAGTAACTTGGATGTGTACCATATACTCTACACATAGCTAATATGTACAAGTATGGACTCACCAGTCAGTTCACATACCGCTGGGCCACTTTCCTTGTCGGGCGAGCATACTCTGGGAGCTCATTAGGCCAGACTCTCGTTAGAACTAGTAACCGCCGCGGCAGCATTATGTAAAAAAAAATGATCGTACTCTTGCTGGCAACATTATGTAAAACATAATGATTGTACCCCTGCCGGCAACATTATCTAAAACATAATGATTGTACCCCTGCCAGCAGCATTATCTAAAACATAATGATCATATCCCTACCCGTCGTGATGAAATAAGGGTATCCCCCAATGCATGAGCACACATAATGCATGAGGTTCCAATATTTTTCTATTTTCAACATTATTAAATATAACCCTGCTATTTTTTTACATTCATATCATATCTTTTTTCATTTTGTCAGTTCTCATATCATGCATAATTCTAACGGGTTATATTTCATTTCATTTATCGTGATATCTTGTCATTCATAACATGTTGTATACATTCAATTTAAAAAACATAACATAACGTTCCATGCTTTTAACATGTCATTTCCTAACGTGCAATTCATACAACAATTACTTCAATGGTCACACAAAACAATCTAAACATAACATATCAGATCACAATATATCATAAACATGTCATATCCTAAACACTTCGTGGTCATATTGTTCCCTAACTTATCATAGTCTTAACGTTCTTATACCTATCACAGTCAAATCGTTACGTGAACATACCTTAGTCATATCATCATAGGAATGTATCCTAACGCTATCGTTCTATCAATCTATCACAAACCTATCCCTTTCTACCCATAACCTAACCGTATTCTTTCATCAATCTTCCCTACCCATAGCACTCCAGTATGTAGCCTAACCTTAACGTTTTATGAACGTATCTTACTCCTGTCGTTACATTTCGTTTTGTGCATCCTTCTCGTATCCTATCTCAAACATATCATTGAACACATCCTACCATAATTATTATCATACAATTCATATATTATAACATATACATAATATATAAGAAGCATATCGATCCACAGACAATTCACACATATCAATATATATGACACGTGCAGAATCACGGGGAACGTGTCAACATCAATTATAGCTGTGCTGATAGTAAGGCCACTTACCTGATTAGCTTAGGCTGATGTCCCGACGTTATCCTTAATGAAAGTCCATTAAAATCAAAGTCAACCAATGTGAGCCCATGACATCAGTTTCAATTTTGAATGTCTACAAAATTGTTTCTCTAATTTATATTGGTCCATGTGTTAAAATTCATGCGAAAGTTAGAGTCTTTGCATGAGTTAAGTCTGGAAATATTTATATATGTTTGTTATAGTATTATTTTCATTAATACCCTTTAATATTTTACAGATATTCTATTTTTTATAACTGTGTTTAATACCCATTTTGTTGTGTTTCCCTTTTTTTTTCTTCCTTTATAATTATATTCAAAGTCTTCCCTCTCTTTCTCTTGGTGTATTTCCCCCTTTGATAGTATTATGTGACTTTGTCTCTATTGTGTTTCCCCCTCTAGTAGTATTGTGTGACTATGTATCTCTTTTTTCTTTCCCTTATTCTGTTAGTCTTGTTTCTATATTTCCTTGTTCCAGTGGTTAATAGTTATATTCTTGGTTTTTAATTTAATCAATTAATTTGTTTATTCTTTTACTATAATTCATATAAGATTATTGACAACCTAAATTATTACACCAATTCACAAGATCTAAAATATCATTCTAGTGATTTATTGGTATGAAAAAAAAAAAGAGAAAGATTTAATATATACCTAAGAAACTGACCAGATCTCTCTTTTGGATCTCTCTTCCAGTAGATGTGCACGAACCATTGTTTTCTCAAATCTAACATTTTTGTTTTCTGTTTCATTTTTGGAGGGACTTTAGATTATGGCCTAAGAATTGGTTTGAGGAGAGATGATGGGAAAGTGATGAGAGAGTAGTGGGGGAGGGTTGTATTTTTTTTTTTATTCATTTATTATTAATTTTTTTAAAAAAAAAATGTTTTTTTTGTTTACTTATTTACTTATTTTTGGGCCCTTACAAAGTATTAGAAATCATGAGCTAAATCATGAGCCACCATAATAGTATGATATTGGTGGCTGTTTCTAAAAGGTATCATACCAAACAAATGGAGTGTGAATAAAACTTTTTTGTGGTATTTTTGTCGAAGAGTTCAATATTATTATGGAGAACACATATGGTATTCTTTTAAGTGCTATTTATTTTATTACATTGATTCAAAACCTTGGTTAACACCCACAGGCTCTAACCAACTGAGCTATTCCAGCTAATCATTTGTAATAGCTCAAGCCCACCACACCTTTATAAGGATTTTTTTCATCCCCTCTCCAACTGATATGGGATCTCACAATCGACCCTAGCAAATATTGTCTATATCATTTGTAATAGCCCAAACCCACCGCTAGCAAATATTGTCTGCTTTTGTCCATTACGTATCGTCATCAGCCTCACAATTCTAAAATAAATCTACTAGCATTTGTAATAGCCCAAACCCACCGCTAGAAATGTTTTGTTCCCTTTCCAAGCGCTAAAAAATATTGTCCACTTTTTGCCCGTTACATATCGCCGTCACAATCACAGTTTTAAAACACACTACTAAGAGATGTTTATAGACTCTTCTAAGTTATTCTTCATTCCCCTCTCCAACCAATCTGGAATCAGAGGGCGTGGGTTCAAATCCTACTTCTGATAATTCAAATAAAAATAAATAAATATAAACATAACCCTCCATTATCTAAGGATTTAGAGAAGAAATTGTCTACTAGGCCCCTGTTAACTGACTCAGAGTTATTTATTTATTTTTTTTTATTTTTATTTTTAGGTCTCAAGTGGGCCTCACCTATTGCAACTTGAATAGATAGCATGGGAAATGGTTTACATGTTCAACCAATAATTTCAAAAATATTTGTGAGATTAAAATATGATATTGATGCCAGTTATGTGATTGAAGTTTGATTTGGAGCTTATTATTTGATTAAATTGAGCAAGAACCTTCGCCCAAAGCTAATATAAGCTTCAATTTAGCTTTAACACTCATAAAGCAATATAGATACTATCAATATGCTTCAAACACCTTAAGAGTTTTTTACTCAAAATTACATTTACATCCTTTTTCAACTACGCGAAGCTACCCCTAAAAAGAATTACAAATTATAACACAATTCAAGGGTTTTGATTCAATAGAAATGGTTTGATGATAATATTGCCGACAATGCTTGATTAAGACTAGGTAACAATGTCAAGAATCACGAACCTCCATGATAATACGATATTTTACACTTTGAACATTGAGTGTAATACTAGGGAGAGATCTATACACCCTTATAAGGAGTGCTTCATTCCCATTGCTAAAATTGAATAAAAGACGAACAATTAATAATAGTTGAACAGACCATAAGTGTAGTCCTGAGCGTAGTGAGTATGACGGAAAAACTAACTTTTCCATCATATTAGGAATGGATTGTCTAGTCGAGAATTATGTCAGTATAGATTGTCATAAGAAGGAGGTAGTATTCCCACCGCCAACTGAATCAATTTTATGTTCAAGGGAACCTATAGGGTGGCTATCGATAAATAGTGTTGATAATGAAAGCAACAACAAGGACAATGACAGTGGGTCATATTGGCTTGTGCAGTGGACACAAAAGTGAAAGAAATTACCATGGACAGAGTACCTATAGTAAAGAAAATCTCGGATGTCTTTCTAGAAGATTTACCAACAGTCCCTCCTACCCGAGCCGTAGATTTTAGAATAAAAATTGAACTAGGAGCTACAGACATTTCTAAACTCACGTACTGTATGGCGCAAGTAGAATTAAAAAAACTTTATAGTCACCAGACATGTTGGATAAAGGCTTCATCTGCCCTAGCATATCCCTCTGGGGTGCACCGATGCTATTTGTGACAAAGAAAGATGGCTCAATGTGCCTTTGAATTGACTGTATGTTGTGAAATAAGAAAACAGTGAAGAATAAGTACCCACTCTCGCATCAAAGATTTGTTTGATCAGCTCCAAGAGGCGAAGGTATTTTCAAAGATAGATCTTCGATGCGTTAGATAAATTACTAGGTTAAAAATCTCCCTCAAAATCATTCTTATTTTTAGTTTTTAGTTACTATTTTTTCCTTAACGGCACATTGGTGGGATTTACACGTGCAATGGCTTTAATTTAGTTTCCATTTTCTTTTGTAATTCGAGAATATATTGTTATTTAAATATGTCAGTTCAATGACAAACAAATATCGAGTCTTCCAGGCATATTTTCTCTCTCTCTCTTATTTATCCCTTATTTTTTTCTTACAAGATTTTTCGTTTGGCTTTTTCCCTTATTAGAAGGGGAAACCAAGAGCAAGGGACAAAGACAATGTTGAAGCCAGTAGAGTCGCCACGTTAGGCTAAGGAGCCAATTTTGGCGAGAAGGGCGGCGGCGACTTGGTTTGTGAAGAGGCCAGTGCGGCGCCCAGATTCCAAAGGTAAATCTCTGTAGAAGGTCAATAGGTTTAAGTTAAGGTTTTTGTGAAGGATGAAGGGGAAGATCAGAAAGAAAATGAAAGAGACTATGTTGGTTGAAGGAAAATTGGTTGTGTTGGAGAAGGTAAGGTTGTATGTACAAAGTAATCAATCGGCGCCACTTCTAGCAGCCATGGCGACTGCCCCTGCAGCGTCAAAGCTAGCAGTGGTGGTGGAGAAAAAACGGTTGAAGATTCAAAAGCCATTGAAAAGAAAGGATCAGTGTTGTTAAACCGAAAAAAGCTCTAATACCATGAGAATGTTTGATTAATCCACCACATCTAAATGGTGTGAAAGTTACTTTATTTATAATCAAATAAATTACAAGGATATGGAAATAGTAATAAATGGAAATAACAATAAATTGAAAGATACCTAGGGTAATAAGGCAAATATCTAATATTTACTTATAATAAAATATCAAATATAATATATATGGTAAACTATAATTTATTACTAAATATCCTTAACAATGACCCTACTCACGTGCTAGACTACAAGCCACTTCAGCTGGATAAAGACTAAAGTTATAAATAAGTGATATGAACCAAGAGACATCATTCATACAATATACTTCAATGAAGATGTGAAGAAAATGTTGTCAAAATTATCAAAAGAGGTTGCAATTCATGTCACATTGAAGAGGAATGAAGTTTGATGGTTATAAATTTTGGGTGGGTTACAATTTAAAGTAATTTAGAGTTATTGTATTTTAAGACATTTTATTTACTTTAGGTTACATTTACATAATGGCTAATTATGGTCATTAAGTATGAATGTTACAATTTTTGGAATGTCTTTAATAGTTTCATTTTGAGGCTATATAAAGCCATGTATTTGTATTTGTAAGGTAGACTTGGAAAATATATTAAAAGAAGCATTTGTGCTTTTCTTTAGCCGATGGCTAAGTTTCTTTGCAATTCTATGTAGTTTAGATTGCATGTAGAATCATTCAAGCTCGACATGATCAATCTTGTTTGTGGAGTGATTCGAATCTCAAGCAAGTGTTCTTGCCTTGAGATATTTGATCAACAAGAATCATTCAAGCTAGACATGATCGATCTTGCTTGTGGAGTGATTCGAATCTCAAACAATGTTCTTGTCCTGATATATTCGATCAACAAGGTAATCCGAATCTTATTCCCCTTGTATTGATTCTTTATCTTATCAATAAGAATCCTAGCCCGTAAATTAAAAGTCTACTAGGGAGAGGTTTCCAAACCCTTATAAGAAAGGTTTCATCCTCTCTCGACCGATTTGGGATTTCACAATCCACCCCCTTGGGGGCCAAAATTTCTCGTTGGCACACCGCCCGATGACTAGCTATAATACTATTTGTAATTGCCCTGGGGAGAGGCTTCCACACCTTTATAAGAAATGTTTCATCCTCTCTCAACTCATGTAGGATTTCACAATCCACCCCCCTTAGGGGCCAAACTTTTTCGTTGACACACCGCCCGATGACTAACTCTGATATTATTTGTAATAGCCCAAGCCCACCGCTAGTAGTTATTGTATGCTTTAACCCATTAAGTACTGCCATTAGTCTCACGGTTTCAAAATGCGTCTACTAGGTAGAGGTTTCCACAACTTATAAGGAATGATTTGTTCCCTTGTCCAAATGCTAGTAGATATTATTCATTTCAGCCCATTACGTATCACTGTCAGCCAAACAATTTCAAAACTCCCTACTAGGGTATCCACACCCTTATAAAAAATGCTTCATTCCCCTCTCCAACCAATGTGAGATCTTAAAATAAGTAATCCGGTTTCCGTATGATTTTCGAAACTTCAATACAATAGGGTAATGTTGAATGAGTACAATCCAATAAAAGTTAGTATTGTTCAAGTTAATAACAAATGGAGAATGTGTTCGGAGTACAATTCATGAAATCCAATAAAAATTAGTGTTCAAGTTTAATAACAAATGGAGAGCGTGTTTATTGTACAATCCAATAAATGTTAGTATTGTTCAAGTTAAATAACAAATGGAGAATGTGTTTAGAGTACACTTAAGTTAAAAAAAAAATTAAAAATTAAAAATACATAGATGTATATTGACCAATAGTCAACAACAAACAACTAAAAAAGAAAAGTAGAAATTCAAAGTAAACAGATGATTTGACTAGACAAGCCCTCTGAGACTGCACAATTCTCGAGCAGCAATTCTTACTTCGACGGATAGTCAACAAACAACGAAAAAATAAATGTAGAATTTCAAAGTAAATTAAAAATATACAGATGCCTTGGGACGACCCCCTCTGTGACCAACAACACTTCTTGCCTCGACCAATAATCAATAAACAACTAAAAAAGAAATGTAAAATTTCAAACAATTCTCGAGTAGCAATTCTTACCTTAATTGATATTCAACAAACAACTAAAAAAGAATGTAGAAATTCAAAATAAACAGACGACTAGATGCCTTGGGACAACCCCCCTTTATGATCTCACATTTCTAGAGCAGTGCTTCTTACCTCGACCGATCGTCAACAAATAACTAAAAAAGACTCGCTCTTAGTCAATTACAGTTTGTCTACTAATTTCTCTAGCAGCATGTAACATCGTATAAACCAAAGGTCAGAAATATTCATTGTTCCTAACTTAGCACACAACGCATCGGTCAGGAACTCTGCGAGAATTGGTAGACTACAATACTCATATTCTAAATTTTGCGTCAATTTGTTTTGCGATAAATGAAAATATAGTAAAAATGAGAAATTTATTTTTTTATCTTTAGGTTTTCATGTGGGACGAGACGGGCCGGGGGAGTTAGGTGGGGACAAGAATGGGGAATAGAATCTTTATCTCCGGTCCTATTTATGTAACAGGCAAAAATGGGGAATAAAAATGAGAAATTTATTTTGTGGGACGAGACAGGTCGAGGAGTTAGGTGGGGACAAGAATGGGAATAGAATCTCTGTCTTCGGTTCTATTTATGTAACAGGTAAAAATGGGGAATAAAAATGAGAAATTTATTTAGTGGGACGAGACGGGCCGGGGGAGTTAGGTGGGGACAAGAATGGGGAATAGAATCTCTTTCTCCGGTCCTATTTATGTAACAGGTAAAAATTTCTCCTCACTCATTCCCTCATTTCTTGTTTAAAGATTACCATGGAGAAATACATTTTGAACACTCAACTAATGAGTGAACCATTTTCGAGCAGCAGCAATAGTGAGTAAGCAACGAAGTGTAGTATGTTGTGCTGTAGTTGAAAATGTCTCTTTGTTATCAATACCTTCAACATGAGTATATCCCCTTGCTACTAGCCAAGCTTTATAACGTTCAACAGAACTATTAGAGTTGTATTTAATCCTGTACACCGAACGATAGCCAATAGCTTTATGGTCAGGTGGTAGATGAATAAGAGACCGAATATGATTACGTTCCAAAGTTGCAATTTCAACCTTTATAGGTTGTTGCCATAATGGGTTGCCAACTGCCTCATCATAGGTTTTAGGTTATGTATGGTTGTAATAAGAGCTAGAAAACCACGTTGAGTAAGAGAAAAATGAGAGAATGAAAGGTAATGATGAAGGGGATACTTGGTGTCAGTGTTGGGACTTTAGCTAGAGATTAAATAATTGGCTTCATAAGACATCATAATCATTATGCCAAGTTTAAGGTTGTTTGGTACGAGTAGAATGTTAGAGTGTAACTGATGTATCAAGTGGAATAGGATTAGAATTAGTGGGTAAATTTGGAGAAGGAATAGAGGTGGAGGAGATGACGAAATAGAAGGTGGTATAGGATTGGAATAGATGTTTGTGTAGGATGAATCATGAAGTGGTAAAACGAGAGTCGAAGCAGCTAATGTCAAAGTTTGTGAAGTTGGTGAAAAAGGAAAACATCTTCACAAAATTTAACATCTCACGGTTGATAAATTATTTGTGAGATTGCATGTCATACAACTTGTAATCCTTGTGACCACATGGATATCCTATGAAAACACAAGGAACTGCCCGATGTTAAAATTTTTGCTTAGGATATACTATAGTTGCATAACATTTACCTTCAGAAACTTTAAGATGATGAAATGTACGTGGTCATTCGTAGAGTGCTTCAAAGGGTGTCTTGCTAGATAGTAATGGTGATGATGTTATATTTATAAGATAAACAACAGTGAAAATGCACTCTTCGAAAAATTAAGTGGAACCTGTGACTAAAAGAGGAGAAACCTAGCTACATTTAGGATATGACGATGCTTACGTTCTACGACTCCATTTTTGTTGTGGGGTATAGACACAGGTGCGCTAAAATTCAATGCTACAACAAGGAAAAAATGCTCTGAAGTTCAGTTCCATTATCTGATCGTACTATAGTATGAAATTGAGTTTGAACGAACTTAACAAAGTTCATTAACAAATGATGTACTTCTCATTTATATTGCATAAGAAAAACTTAAGTACATCGAGTAAACCGATCAACAATAGTGATAAAAAAATGCAAGCCAGAATGGGTAGGAATTTTATGAGGTCCCCAAACATCACAATGTAACAGATCAAAGGAAGAATGTATTGTTATTGAGCTTCTTGAAAAAGACAACCTAGTTTGTTTTGCTAACGGGCAAATACTACAGTTATGAGAAAAAGTAACATTATTAAGATGCAATTGATCAGTTAGAAATTTAAAACGAGAAAAAGAAAAATGACCTAGACGTAAATACCATAAATCAGATGATTAAAATACTTGATGAGTAGAAGATTTGATTGAAGATGAAGAAATATGATAGAGGCCAATAAATTGTTTACCCAAGCCAATCATCTTCCTCGTAGCCAAGTCCTACATAATAGAAGAATCAGGATAGAAGGTTGCACAACATTTCAAGTGATTGGTAAGTTTGCTGATGGACATGTTTAAATTGAATGATGGAAAGGGCTTGGGACAGAAAGGGCGCACATAGAAAAGGGCATGGGATACAAATGAATTCAAAATAAACCCCAAAAAGAATATAATTAATTGATGTCCCACGTCGAATACAACTAACAGACATTTCGGGTCAACACAGCTCTGTGTAGTCCCTAGTAGGTCTCTTCAAGACTCATTCAAAAAACCAAAAAGTTATTTTGATTGAGTAGTTAAGGTGTGGGCTTACTAATTACATAGTGTTTCTCTGCCTTTCTCTGCCTTGTAGGTCTCAAAGTTGTTGATTCTCACTAACAATCTACCTTTTTAGTTCCCAGTGTCTCTTTGAGAAAGGTTCATAAAATAAAAAAAAATTCTTTGATCGAGCGATTAAAACGTGTTCCTGCTAAGTACATGGAGTTTCCTGCGAGAGTTCAATTCTCTCACAAGATGAAAAGTTTGTTTTTATTTTGTACATGGGGTTTCCTTGTGAGAATTCAATTCTATCGTGAGATACTGAAAAAAAAAAGTACACATGATACAAAAGAATTTCCCACCTTTGAAGTTTGTTTTCATTTTATACATGGGTTTCCTGTGAGAGTTCAATTCTCTCATGAGATACAAAAAAAGAAAAGCGCACATGATACAAAAGAATTTCCCACCTTGACCAATACCGGAAATGGAAAAGGAGAAAGGGGTAAGTATAAAAATATACTTAGTAACCAATTACTTGTAGGCCCTCATCGCTTTCTTCTTCTACTAGGTTTCCACGACTTTCATTTTGTCTATATGAAGTTAGGAAAACCATTTACATCGCTCTAAGCTACCGTGTAGGTCTCAAAGTTCTAATTGATTCCAGGCCCTCATCGTTTTCTTCTTCTACTAGGTTTCCACGACTTTCATTTTGTCTATAGGAAGTTCAGGTAAACCATTTACATCACTCTAAGCTACTATGTAGGTCTCAAAATTCTAATTGATTCCTCATTAATCAGTCGTATTAGTCCCTAGTACCTCTTCGAGAATCGTTCCTGAAATAAAAAAGTTATTTTGTTCCCCTCTCCAACCGTGGTTGGATTTGTCAAAACGAAGTTTCGAGGTTTCAAGAAATCAAACTAAGACGAAAGGATAAAATTTGCACAGTTTAAAAGACATACAACACGTGTGTCAGAATTCCAATGTTATTTAGGAATGCAAAAAAGGCCATGAGATACATAAGAATTCATAATGAACCCCAAAAATTATATAACTAATTGATGTCCCAGGTCAAATACAACTAACATACACTCCGGGTCTACACCCCTCTGTGATAATAAAGCTCCCAAGCATCTCCCTACCTTGAATAGTACCTGAACTAGAAAGGAGAAAGTGGTAAGCATAAAAATATACTTAGTAATAACCAACCTACTTGTAGTCTCTCATCGCTTCCATCTAAACTAGATTTCCACGACTTTTCTTTGGTGTATAGAAAGTTCGGGATTACCATTTATGGCACTCAAAGCTATCGTGTAGGCCTCAAAGTTCTAATTGATTCCTCATTAATCATCTACCTTTGTTGTCCCTAGTGCCTCTTCGAGATTCGTGCCAAAAATAAAACAGTCGCTTTAGTCGAGTGGTTAAAGCGTGCGCCAGCTAAGTACATGGGGTTACCCGTGAGAGTTTGAATGTCTCAAGCGATGTAAAGTTCATTTTTCTTTTTGTACTAGCCTAAGGCCTAAAGTTATTGTCTGCTTTGGCCCGTTATCTCACGATCTCATAGAGGTATTTTCACCATTATTATAAGAAATGCTTCATTCTACTCTCCAACCTATTCTATCTTTCATGACCAAATTTTAGAGAATTCGACAAATCGAACTTCAACAAAAAAATAAATTTTCCACCGTAAAAGACATCTAACACCTATGTTAGAAATTCAAAGTTATTTACCAAAGATAAAAATGGCATGGGATACAGAACAAATTCAAAATGAACCCCAAAAATTTTACAACTAATTGATGTCCCAGGTCGAATACAACTACAATACACTTCGGGTCGACACCTCTGTGTGATAGTAGAACTCTCGAGCATCTCCCCACATTGAAAAGTAACTGAACTAGAGAAGAAGAAAGGGGTATATATAAAAATATAGTTAGTAACCAACCTACTTGTAGGCTCTCATCGCTTCCTTCTAATACTAGGTTTCCATGACTTTCCTTTGGTCTATAAGAAGTTCGGGCTTAACCTTTATAGCGCTCTAAGCTACCATGTAGGTCACAAAGTTCTAATTGATTCCTCATCAATCATCTACCTTTGTTGTCTCTAGTGCCTCTTCAAGATTCGTACCAAAAATAAAAAAGTCGCTTTGGCCAAGTGGTTAAGGCGTGTGCCTGCTAAGTACATAGGGTTTCCTCGTAAGAGTTTGAATCTCTTAGGTGACGAAAAGCTTTTTTATTTTTTATTTTTTGTCTTGTTACCTCACGATCTCATAGAGGTATTCACACCCTTATTAGAAGGAATTCTTCATTCTACTCTCTACCCGATGTTGGATATGTCATGACCAAATTTTAGAGGTTTCGACCAATTGAACTAGGAATAAAAATAATTTTTGCTTTAAAAGCGATACAAAACCTATGTCAGAAATTCAAAGTTATTTACAAAAGAAAAAAATGGCATGGGATACAAAACAATTCAAAATGAACCCCAAAAATTAAATATACTACTAATTGATGTCCTAAGTCAAACACAACTACAATACACTTCGAGTCGACACTCCTCTATGATAGTAGAGCTCTCGAGTGTCTCCCCACCTTGAAAAATACCTGAACTAGAAAAGGTAGAGAGGCGTATGTATAAAAATATACTTAGTAATCAACCTATTTGTAGGCTCTCATCGCTTCCTTTTAATGCTAGGTTTCCAAGACTTTCCTTTGGTCTATAGGAAGTTCGAGCTTACCCTTTATTGCACTCTAAGCTACTGTGTAGGTCTTGAAGTTCTAATTGATTCCTCATTAATCATCTACCTTAGCTTTCGCGAAGGTCTCTTCGAGATTCGTTCCTGGAAAAAAAAATCACTTTGGCCGAGTGGTTGAGGCGTGTGTCTGCTATGTACATAGGGTTTCCCCGCAAGAGCTTGAATCTTTTAGGCGTCAATCAGTTCTTTTTTTTTTTTTTTTTTTTTTTTTTGTATTAGCCAAAGGCTGCCGCCAGAAAAGATATTGTCCGCTTCGGCCTATTACCTCACGATCTCATAGAGAATTCACACCCTATTATAAGAAATGACATTCCCAACTCCAACCGTGGTTGGATCTGTCATGACCGAATTTTAAGTATTTATCGGTTATTTTAGAAGTTTCGACAAATCGAACTGCGATGAAGAAATAAATTTTGCTCAGTTTAAAAGACATACAACACCTATGACAGAAATTCAAAGTTATTTACAAAAGAAAAAAAATAACATACACTCCCCGAGTCTACCCCTCTATGATAGTAAAGCTCTCGAGCATCCCGCCACCTTGAATATTAACCTGAACTAGAAAAGGAGAAAGTGGTAAGCATAAAAATATACTTAGTAACCAACCTACTTGTACGCTCTCATTGCTTCTTTCTAATACTAGATTTTCACGACTTTCCTTTGGTCTATAGCAAGTTCGGGCTTACCATTTACGGCGCTCAATGCTACCGTGTAGGCCTTGAAGTTCTAATTGATTCCTCATTAATCATCTACGTTTGTTGTCCCTAGTGCTTCTTCGAGATTCGTGCCAAAAATAAAAAAGTTGCACTGGTCGAGTGGTTAAAGCGTGTTATTAGCTTTGTACATGGCGTTTCTCCTGAGAGTTTGAATCTCTCAAGCGACCTAAAGTTTACTGTTTTTTTTTTTTTTTTGTACTAGCCTATGGCCACCGCTAAAGATATTGTCCGCTATTGGCCGTTAAGTC
>CM031900.1:13303235-13336556 GCA_018691285.1 Cucurbita argyrosperma subsp. sororia
TAATATAACAATTTATATCTATCACTCATGGAACCCTAAGACATGCATACTATACATTATAACACTTATAACATACTTGGAATGCATGAAACATGCTTAGCCTATGGTGGGATTTTAAATCTATATGACATACTTTATGCATATACATTTTCTATTTAATTAAAACATACATTCATAATGCATAATTAATTAAACACACTAAAGTGGGTTGGTTTTGGCATTTTAAAGCAAACAATTAACTAAATTATTACATTAATAATTAAAAATAACTTGAGCCGCTCCCGAGGAACACAAACTGGACGAACCAACCCTTAAAAACGTTGAATCGGTCCCCAACGACAGAAAAAACACATGAACCTCCTCTTCCATCTTCTTCGGTTCAGCTTGCTATCTCTTCCATTTTCGATCAATTACAACCTAAAATGGACTCTAATGACTCCATAAAAATTACAGATCTTTCTTCATTCATTAAAGCCCATACACCTTAGGCTTATTACAATAATTGTATCAAATGGAAGCATAAAAAAATGCCAAAACCAAAACCATCCACTTTAGCAACCACAAATTTCATTCATGAAATGCTACCCACCATAATCAAATTAATGTAAATAAAGTGCCTAAAACTTGCTCTAATACCAATTGATGGTGTTAATATAACACATGCGGAAGCAATTTGGATCTTAGGCACTTTTAGAACATCAATTATTGTAAAAACTTAATGAGTTTAAATACTAACCTTTTGTAGTTCAAACTCCTTTCGCCTCACGAACCGGTTTCTACCACCACTAGTGTCTTCTCCACTATCCTCCGGCCTTAGAACGGGATTGTGGAATCCGGTGAGTGACTAAACTTCGGAGGGATTTTGTATATGTGAAAGAGAGTGTTTGTGAGAGGTTTTTCTCAAGGTTTTTCACCAAGATGAAGAAGACCTTCCATGTATCATGATCACTCTATTTAAAGAGTCAAGTTTGCATGTTCATGCAAACTTGAGATCACCAAATTTTGACATTTAAAATTCCACTCAAATGTTTGGGATTATGTGGCAAGCATGCGTGTTTGAGTTAACCAAATTTTGACACTCAAAATTCCACTCAAACTTGTGGGGTTTATTCGGCAAACATGCAAGTTTGGTTAAACCAAATTTTGACACCTCAAAATTCCACTAACATAGATTTTTCCATTAGATGAAAGTCAACATTTTGACTTTCTTCATTTTAATTCAACAATTAATTTGAATAATGAATTTCAAATTAAAGTAACATTAAATGATTAATTAAACTATTTAATTAATATTTAATATTAATTCAAATGCCAATCCCAATCAATTCCGACACATAATCGATTAAGATATTTAAATCTTATTTAAATATCTCAGATTCTCTCTTTTTGTTTAATTCGTAAATAAAATAAAATTGCGGTTAAATATATCGTATATATGTAACGCATATTCCCTAATTTGAATTCGAACACTTCGAACTCACTCATCACACTGTTCTATGGTTTAGTCCGATATGAGCTAGCAGAGGGACCTAATGGACCTATAGATCATGGGCTCCAACGATCCAAGATTAACCGGTTAAACTCATTAACCTGTTTAACCAACATTCGTTAACTACTAGGACACTCCACTATAGCCTAGTAGTTGCACTCCCCTCACTATAGATATATTTCTGTCCATCTGATATAACCATGATTAGTAAGTCGATCCTTCAGAGGTTGTTCGTAACTAGAGCTGGGTCAATTTACCGTTTTACCCTTGAAGTTACTTCTTGTTCCTTATGTCTCACTGCTCCTCTAATGAACAATTGGTTTGTGGTCCAACCAGTAAACCGAATCCCTCTTAGGCCAATGAGAGGGTGGGGCCCCTTGTTCAAGACCTGGAGTCAGTGCTTAAGGGAACTACCTTTCTTCTATCCCTAAAAGTGGGTAGGAGCGAATTCCGTCTTGCACCCCACGTCCCCAGCCATTCACCCAGTCTTACCCCTGAAATGGGAGGCCTGTTGAGTCGGCGAACTAGAGCCACTCTCACCCATGCAAATCTAAGGATAATTTCGAATAAACAGGAGTTCATGGTTAGCTCAGGATTAAAACCGAGTTACCTAGGTTATCGAATGAAAAGAAAATCAGTCTCAACAGTAAACGACATTATAAAGTGAGAGTGGTTTTCTACATGGTCCGATCTTATGCAATACTCATTGCATAAGGACGCCCCCACTCACATGTCTCCACATGTACAATTTAGTGATCACATTGTTTATATCATATACAAAAGTGGGCCGCATCCATAGTGTCCCTAGAATAAGGTACTCAGCCTTATCCTTATACTATAGATCATTTTGACTATATACTTGAACTTGATCCACTCTTATGTCTCTACATATAGTTTAAGTAATCATACTATAGCCAGAGTGTTCTTAGTTTATTGGATTTAGATTAATGATCGTAAAGTTCACTTTATTCAATAACAATTTTTACTGAATAAACATTAATAATAACTTATTAAAAATAGAATATATCTTTGTTTACAAACTATGAGTTTTAGGACATAAAACCCAACAATATCTTCATTGGAAAGTAGGTCAATTATGGTATCTTCAAATCACAATTAAATGTAACTAATCTTTTCATGGCATGACCTTAACTACCTCGACCAGAGTAGTATGTATCGTTATATAAATTACAACTATTAAAGATTGTGACATCCTAGGCCTACAATGCTGGAATTTGCAAAGCTAGAGGTCCTTCTAGAATCCTTGCAAAACGCTCACAGAGAAAGCTAACTTAACGGATTGATTCCAACCAAGAGCTGGTTAGAAGATGAATGACTCTTAGATCGAACTTGGAATCTATGATGGTCACTCTTAGATACCAAGACAATTCACTCCAGAATTAGCTTGATCAAAACTAATTCAATGAATCGGTTTAAACATCAAACCTAAAGCAAGATTTGAAAAAGAATAACACCAAAAGGGTATCAAGAAAACACAAAGGTTTTTTCTGTATTCAACTAAAAAATCTCCGTATTACATGCCTTTAAATAGGCCCAAAAGATAACCCTAACAAAATAAAGTTCAGCCACCAATCAAATAAATGCTATTAAATGCAAATTGAAGAATATAAGGCAATTCATACAAACTATTAATAAATGCTCTTAAATATAAATTGAAGCAAAGAAGGCATTAATAAATTGTCTTAATTGGTAGTTCAGATACCAAAGGCAAGTCTTCTAATTACTTTCCAATATCAGCCACTCCATTATTTTCTTGATTTGATTCTTGAATCTTCTTTGTATTGCTTCTTGTAATTGCCCGTTCGGGTACATGGAAGTGATCAGTTGTTGGATTCATATCACCTAGTAACGGAGTAAATGAATGAATCAAGACTATGTCCGGATGAAAATAATCTTGAGGATAAGATGGTAATGAAAAGCTTACAAAATTAAATGTTACTGTCCATTCCAATGGTAAGTGTGTTTTGCTGGTAACAATTCTATGTTGGGTGATCTCTTTAAATTTTTCTTAGAATGCATGTAAGTTAGGATAAAACATGTTAGAATGGCTCGTGTTGGTCTATGGGAATAATCTTCACTCTTACAACCGAGGAATAAGTAGTACAACAATTGTTTCATTTATAGCATTTGGTTATAGCATTTTTAAAAAAGAGCTATTAAAAATGTAAGAAAAAAACATGCATCACTACTTTTTTACTTTTCGATTTGCACACCACGGACTCACACTCTCGCTCCCACTCCTCTATTTTCTTTTTGTTATTCTCAACGAAGGCCCTTGAATTGTATCTATCTCAAATCCCCACTATTCTTTCTCATTTCAATTTCATCTTATCTTATTGACCCAATATCTTTTCTTATTGTTATAGCCTTCTACAATAGATTTGTGGGTATTGGCCCGGAAGTGCAAAAGTACCGAAAGCACCAAACGCCAACCATTATTGAAAGCCATGAGATATTCAGTAGGCTCTTTCCCTATTCATGGCTACTAGTCTTTTGTTGCTGATATTAAAGTTTTGTCAGAAACTCATTTGGTCGAATCTTGCTCCAGGTTTCCTTCATTCATCACTTCGTTTCTATTAGGGTTTCATTGGATGTTGCTCAAATAGGTTTATTGTAACGACCCTAATATTTTACCTATTTAATATGAGGTCATTACTATACCTTGAAATGCGGGGTATACATTAAATGTGCTCTATTCATAAATGCGACTTACTCTAGCCTTCTATTACCTCGTGATAGAGAAAAAACGATTACAAGGAAAAAGAAAAGAACATTATTGAAATAATGAAAAGTAACAAAACCAAAATGAATGTTTTATTCTACCCTATGGTTTATTATGCAAATATATTTCAACCTATACTAAACCTATACTAATGATGCAAACCGAATTCAGACTAGACTACGAAATGGAATAAACAAACAACTACCCTATGCATGTGGCCACGGTTTCCGAGGTGTACGTGCCGCCATCGTTGTCACATGGGTGCCTTGCTCTTATATGCAAAAGTAAAGTAGCACGAGGCTTGAGTATTTCTAGAATACTCAGTAAGTGACCCCCTATCGGGGTTATGCGACAATCACATGCAATGCAATGATGGGACCTATCATTTCGTTTCGTTTCGTTTCGTTTTTCCTACGGTGCAATCCTAATGGGTAATCGTGGACGTGTACCATATACTCTACACAAAGCCCATACGTGCGAGTATGGGCTCACCAGCTAGTTCGCACACCACTGGGCCACTGTCCTTATCCGGTGGACATACTCTGGGAGCCCCTTATGCCGTGAACCCGTTAAAACTAGAACTGTCACGACAGCGCTATGCAAAGCATAACGTTCATTGTTCTGCCATTGGATGTACACCGTCCTGTAACCCTCGTAATGGATAGGGGTATCCCCCCCAAATGCAATGAACACACAATTTGCATGAGGTCCCCACTAGTCCTATATTTATCATTAATGAACATAACCCCCTGTCACGTTTCATGCTTACATGTCATTCTCATTTTCATTTCTTTACGTATCATACATATTCCTAACGGGGTTATGTTTCCATGCAGTTTACCGTATTTCATGTCATACAATTCATGCTGTTTACATTCAAATATTCCATACCAACATGTCCATAAATCATTCAAGGACCACATATCGTCACATGCATAACATATCACATCCAACTAAGCAGCATACATAGCATAATTCATTTCCGTTTTGTAAAGAACTTGAAATTTATGACGAAGGTGTTGTATGTCTTTTAAGTGTGCAACATTTATCTTTTTGTCTCAGTTCGATATCTCGAAACCTCTAAAATTAAAATTGGGTCATGACACATCCAACATGAGTTGGAGACGGGAACGAAGCATTCCTTATAATAAGGGCCTGAATACCTCGTGAGGTAACAGGCCAACGAGGACAATATCTTTTAGCGGCGACCTTTTGCCAGTATAAAAAGAAATATGAACTTTACGTCGCCTGAGAGATTCGAACTCTCGCGGGGAAACCCCATGTACTTAGCAGGCACACGCCTTAACCACTCGGCCAAAGCGACTTTTTTGTTTTAGGAACAAATCTCGAAGAGGCACTACGGACAACAAAGGTAGTTGTTTAAAGAGGAATCAGTTAGAACTTCGAGACCTACACAATTGTTAGAGCACAGTAAAGGGTAAGCCCGAACATCTTATAGACCAAAGGAAAGTCATGGAAACCCAGTAGAAGAATGAAGCGACGGCAGCCTACAAGTAGGTTGGTTACTAAGTAGATTTTTATACTCACACCTTTCTCCTTTCCTTGTTCTGTTACTGTGCAAGGTGGGGTGATTCACTAGAGCTCTACTATCACAAAACGGTTTCGACACAGTGTGTATGTCAGATGTATTCGACCTGGGACATCAACTTGTCATTTCATTTTGTAGGTTGATTTTGAATTCTTTTTGTATCCCATGCCCTTTATCGGTTTGTAAAGAACTTGAAATTTATTTTTTAGGTTGATTTTGAATTCTTTTTATATCCCATGCCCTTTTTCCGTTTTGTAAAGAACTTGAAATTTATGACGAAGGTGTTGTATGTCTTTTAAAGTGTGCAACATTTATCTTTTTGTTTCAGTTCGATATCTCTAAACCTCTAAAATTAAAATTGGGTCATGACACATCCAACATGGTTGGAGACGGGAACGAAGCATTCCTTATAATAAGGGCCTGAATACCTCTGACAGGGCAACGAGGACAATATCTTTTGACCTTTTGCCAATAAAAAGAAATATGAACTTTGTCGCCTGAAGGTCGAACTCTCGCGGGGTATGTACTTTTAACCAGTGTGCCAAAGCGATTTTTTTTTGTTGCAAATCTCGAAGATCTCTACGGACAACTAAAGGTAGTTGTTTAAAGATTGGAATCAGTTAGATACTTCGAGACCTACACATTGTTGGAGCACAGTAAAGGGTAAGCCCGAACACATCTTATAGACCATAAGGAAAGTCGTGGAATACCCTGACGAAACTTGAAATTTATGACGAAGGTGTTGTATGTCTTTTAAAGTGTGCAACATTTATCTTTTTGTCTCAGTTCGATATCTCGAAACCTCTAAAATTAAAATTGGTCATGACCACATCCAACATGAGTTGGAGACGGGGGAACGAAGCATTCCTTATAATAAGGGCCTGAATACCTCGTGAGGTAACAGGCCAACGAGGACAATATCTTTTAGCGGTGGCCTTTTGCCAGTATAAAAAGAAATATGAACTTTACGTCGCCTGAGAGATTCGAACTCTCGCGGGGAAACCCCATGTACTTAGCAGGCACACGCCTTAACCACTCGGCCAAAGCGACTTTTTTGTTTTAGGAACAAATCTCGAAGAGGCACTACGGACAACAAAGGTAGTTGTTTAAAGAGGAATCAGTTAGAACTTCGAGACCTACACAATTGTTAGAGCACAGTAAAGGGTAAGCCCGAACATCTTATAGACCAAAGGAAAGTCGTGAACCCAGTAGAAGAATGAAGCGACGGCAGCCTACAAGTAGGTTGGTTACTAAGTAGATTTTTTATACTCACACCTTTCTCCTTTCCTTGTTCAGTTACTGGTCAAGGTGGGGTGATGCTCTGGAGCTCTACTATCACAAAACGGTGTCGACACAGTGTGTATGTTAGATGTATTCGACCTGGGACATCAACTAGTCGTTTAATTTTGTAGGTTGATTTTGAATTCTTTTTGTATCCCATGCCTTTTTCCGTTTGTAAAGAACTCGAAATTTTTTTTTAGGTTGATTTCGAATTCTTTTTATATCCCATGCCCTTGGTCGTTTTGTAAAGAACTTGAAATTTATGACGAAGGTGTTGTATGTCTTTTAAAGTGTGCAACATTTATCTTTTTGTCTCAGTTCGATATCTCGAAACCTCTAAAATTAAAATTGGGTCATGACACATCCAACATGAGTTGGAGACGGGAACGAAGCATTCCTTATAATAAGGGCCTGAATACCTCGTGAGGTAACGGGCCAACGAGGACAATATCTTTTAGCGGTGGCCTTTTGCCAGTATAAAAAGAAATATGAACTTTACGTCGCCTGAGAGATTCGAACTCTCGCGGGGAAACCCCATGTACTTAGCAGGCACACGCCTTAACCACTCGGCCAAAGCGACTTTTTTGTTTTAGGAACAAATCTCGAAGAGGCACTACGGACAACAAAGGTAGTTGTTTAATGAGGAATCAGTTAGAACTTCGAGACCTACACAATTGTTAGAGCACAGTAAAGGGTAAGCCCGAACATCTTATAGACCAAAGGAAAGTCGTGGAACCCAGTAGAAGAATGAAGCGACGGCAGCCTACAAGTAGGTTGGTTACTAAGAGATTTTTATACTCACACCTTTCTCCTTTCCTTGTTTCAGTTACTGGTCAAGGTGGGGTGATGCTCTGGAGCTCTACTATCACAAAACGGTGTCGACACAGTGTGTATGTTGATGTATTCGACCTGGGACATCAACTAGTCGTTTAATTTTGTAGGTTGATTTTGAATTCTTTTTGTATCCCATGCCCTTTTTCCGTTTGTAAAGAACTCGAAATTTTTTTTAGGTTGATTTTGAATTCTTTTTATATCCCATGCCCTTTTCCGTTTGTAAAGAACTTGAAATTTATGACGAAGGTGTTGTATGTCTTTTAAAGTGTGCAACATTTATCTTTTTGTCTCAGTTCGATATCTCGAAACCTCTAAAATTAAAATTGGGTCATGACACATCCAACATGAGTTGGAGACGGGAACGAAGCATTCCTTATAATAAGGGCCTGAATACCTCGTGAGGTAACGGGCCAACGAGGACAATATCTTTTAGCGGTGGCCTTTTGCCAGTATAAAAAGAAATATGAACTTTACGTCGCCTGAGAGATTCGAACTCTCGCGGGGAAACCCCATGTACTTAGCAGGCACACGCCTTAACCACTCGGCCAAAGCGACTTTTTTGTTTTAGGAACAAATCTCGAAGAGGCACTACGGACAACAAAGGTAGTTGTTTAAAGAGGAATCAGTTAGAACTTCGAGACCTACACAATTGTTAGAGCACAGTAAAGGGTAAGCCCGAACATCTTATAGACCAAAGGAAAGTCGTGGAACCCAGTAGAAGAATGAAGCGACGGCAGCCTACAAGTAGGTTGGTTACTAAGTAGATTTTTTATACTCACACCTTTCTCCTTTCCTTGTTCAGTTACTGGTCAAGGTGGGGTGATGCTCTGGAGCTCTACTATCACAAAACGGTGTCGACACAGTGTGTATGTTAGATGTATTCGACCTGGGACATCAACTAGTCGTTTAATTTTGTAGGTTGATTTTGAATTCTTTTTGTATCCCATGCCCTTTTTCCGTTTGTAAATAACTCGAAATTTTTTTTTAGGTTGATTTTGAATTCTTTTTATATCCCATGCCCTTTTTCCGTTTTGTAAAGAACTTGAAATTTATGACGAAGGTGTTGTATGTCTTTTAAAGTGTGCAACATTTATCTTTTTGTCTCAGTTCGATATCTCGAAACCTCTAAAATTAAAATTGGGTCATGACACATCCAACATGAGTTGGAGACGGGAACGAAGCATTCCTTATAATAAGGGCCTGAATACCTCGTGAGGTAACGGGCCAACGAGGACAATATCTTTTAGCGGTGGCCTTTTGCCAGTATAAAAAGAAATATGAACTTTACGTCGCCTGAGAGATTCGAACTCTCGCGGGGAATCCCCATGTACTTAGCAGGCACACGCCTTAACCACTCGGCCAAAGCGACTTTTTTGTTTTAGGAACAAATCTCGAAGAGGCACTACGGACAACAAAGGTAGTTGTTTAAAGAGGAATCAGTTAGAACTTCGAGACCTACACAATTGTTAGAGCACAGTAAAGGGTAAGCCCGAACATCTTATAGACCAAAGGAAAGTCGTGGAACCCAGTAGAAGAATGAAGCGACGGCAGCCTACAAGTAGGTTGGTTACTAAGTAGATTTTTATACTCACACCTTTTTCCTTTCCTTGTTCAGTTACTGGTCAAGGTGGGGTGATGCTCTGGAGCTCTACTATCACAAAACGGTTTCGACACAGTGTGTATGTTAGATGTATTCGACCTGGGACATCAACTAGTCGTTTAATTTTGTAGGTTGATTTTGAATTCTTTTTGTATCCCATGCCCTTTTTCCGTTTGTAAATAACTCGAAATTTTTTTTTTAGGTTGATTTCGAATTCTTTTTATATCCCATGCCCTTTTTCCGTTTTGTAAAGAACTTGAAATTTATGACGAAGGTGTTGTATGTCTTTTAAAGTGTGCAACATTTATCTTTTTGTCTCAGTTCGATATCTCGAAACCTCTAAAATTAAAATTGGGTCATGACACATCCAATTTTTAGAGCACAGTTAAAAGGCATACATTTAAACTTTCAAAAGTGATATGATAACTATTGGTATCCAAAACTCCAAATAAAAAAAATTTCAAGTTAAAAGGCATACATTTAAACTTTCAAAAGTTTTGATTCTTTAAAATTTCAAAAATACCTCGAAGCTTTAAAAAAAAAAAAAAAATCAATAACACTATTCTTGTTAATTTTGGTTGGAAACATTGATGTTTTGTTTAAAAATACCCTTCATTTTTTAAAAGGTTTTAAAAATATCATTTAACTTTGAAAGTGTTTCAAATCTTTATTTTTTTAAAAACTTCAAAAATACCCTATTCGTAGCATATCAATAGAACTTTAGTACCACATTTCAAAAAATATTCATAAACTTTCAAAACTAACATTAATACTTTAAACTTTTTGTAAAAAAAATTGAACTTTTTTTTTTATAACGGCTCAATATACTTTTAAAATTCAATAGATATATTTTTCAACATGGTATTAAATATTTTTTAATTTTTTTTTAAATTTTGAAAGGTATTAATAGAATATTTTTCAAGTTCAATATTTTTTTTTTTTTGAAACAAATTTCTAATGATTTTCACAACAGTAAGGTAATTTGAAACTTTTTATGGTGGTGAAATAAAGTATCAAATTTATCAATATTTTTATTAATTTAGTCAAAAGAAAAATCCGTATTAATATTATTAGGACAAAAAAGAGATGTTTCCCTTTTCAAATAAAAAAAAAAATTAAAAAAAAATAAAGTTGGAAAAAATGGGTTAAAGAATGATTCCATCCTTTAATATAATAAAATTCTACCGTAAAATGGAGCAAGGATTCATTTAACCACTTTTCCTTTTTCTTTTATTTATTTTTTTTAAATTAAAAAAAAAATTGTATGAAGTGATTATGAGTATGATTTTGGAATACATTTCATGTTTGCATTTATATTAAAGATATTGGATAAGTAACCGGAATAATTTTTATGTCCAAACTTACCGCCTGAGAAACAAATAATTGTGCAATAATTTATTTTTCGGACTAAATTTATGTTTTCTATTTTCATTGGAAAAATGATTTCTTAAAACATGGTTAAATTTTATGTTTTGAAAAAATTTTCATTCAATTTTCTTCCTGAATGAAAATTTTGATAATTTTTCAATTTAAAACATTTATGTCTAATATAGTCTTCAACACCACAATAATGACATATAGGCACAAATCTAGATTTATCTTACTTAATACAAATTTACATGGGTTAAGCTTAGACATGATAGGGATGCTTAACAAATATTGTTTTAGAATTTGAAGATGTAGAACATTCATCAATATAGTCTAATCCTCTTGTATCACCATAAGCCGTACTTATTCAAGTATTTTATCTAATTTTTTAGAACCTATCAAACTTTTCATAGTTTCTTTAGCCCTACCAAGATCTTGCAAATTATTTGATTTATTTTGTTTGAGCAATTTAATTAACTATTTTTTACAGACTAATCATGCCCAAGTTACATCAAAATTTACCATATTATGATCCTTCTCTTCATTTAGTAAAGACTTATTTTCATTTATTGAAGTCTTATATTTCTTTTGGAGAACAACATACTTTGAACCAAGTTTTTCTAAATAAATTTGAATCTCCTCAACTACTTTAAATAATTCATCATAAGAAAGAGATTCAAGAATTACTTCATCCTCTTGTTCATCGTTTTTGTCACTATGAGCCATGAAGCAAAAATTTGCTATTTCTTCATCACTTCCACTTTCATCACTATCATCCCGAGTAGCCTTCATTACTTTCTTCTTGGATTTCTTCGATGATTTGAGAAGAGGACTGTCCGTTCTTTTATGACCCGACTTTTTACATTCATAACATATTACCTCATCGTTTTTGCTATGTTCACGTTTTGACTCTTTTTTATTTGTGAAATGTTTCTTGAATTGTTTCTCCTTTTTTATGAAATTTTTGTACTTACGTGTGAAATAGGCAACATCGTCTTCATCAAAGACTTCCTCATTTTCGAAGTCAACTTCTAAAGTAATGGTCTTTTAGGTATACTCTTCTTCCTTTTAGATTCCTTTTCCATGTGCTCCTTCATGGTAATCTCATGTGTCATGAGAGAACCAACAAGTTCATCTAAAGGAAGACTTGTGAGATCATTTGCCTCTTGAATCCCCGTGACTTTTGCCTCCCAACTTTTAGGTAGAGACCTAAGAATTTTTGTTACATTTTCGGGAGTAGAATATACTTTTTCAAGATTTTTCAAAGCATTTAGAATATTAGTAAATCCAGTAAACATATCACCTATAGATTCATTTGCATTCATTTTAAATAGTTCATAATTTTGAACTAACATGCTAATCTTTGTTTTTTTAACTTGATTTCTTCCCTCATGAATTACCATTTTTAAAATTTCATATGCCAAAGAAGACATAGATAATCTATAAAATTTATCATTACTTAGGGCACAACAAAGACAATTTATAGCACTAGCATTAAAAGAACATTTTTAATATCATGCTCATCACATTTCTCCTCTATTTTAGGCACCTCAATATTATTAACAATTGTTATTGGAACGTAAGGATCTTTTACTAACATTTAGCCACAATTGATAATCAACCTATTGCAAATAAATTTTCATTCTAGCTTTCTAATATGTATAATTTGTTCCATCAAAATAAGGAGACGTAGAAGTTGATTGTCCTTCACTAAAACCATTATTAACACTTAGGTTTGTCATAAATTCTAACAATAACGTTTACCCGCTCTGATACCAATTGTTGGATCGGTATGGCACCCCTAGAGGGGTGAATAGGGTTTTAACAACAAAGTATTTAAAAATGATTAATTTTTCTAATTATGAATCTTGTTAGAAATAGGAACACGATGATAATTTAGAACAAAATAACTCAAATCAAAACAATAATAAACTATGAAAAACTTAGGACATGCAATAAATCACGATAACAATTTGGAAATTAAATAGAAAAGAGTAAGAAAATATAATATAGTAGTTTTAAAGTGGTTTGGTCAAACTCGACATACTCCATTCCTCGAGCACCTTTTGGAAATTTGAATAAAAAAAAAAATTCTTGACTCTTTTCACAGATCAGAGCCCAACCGCTACACTGCTCTTTTTCCGAGTTCAAGAATAAACTCAATCATTTGCATGATGCAAGATCAAACCGGTACAAGTATTTGAATTTTGTAGGACCACACCACAACTCTCTAACAGAGTAGATTTACAATTTGAGCACTCCCACTCTTTTCTCACAGTACAATAAAAATCTCTCTGAAGAATAAGATGAAAAAAAATAAAATTGGAAGTTTGTAAATAGTAACACTAGGAGACTTTAGAAAATTGAAAATTGAAAAATTATGGAAGTTTGTTAATATATGGGAAAGTACATGGGTTTAAATAGGGAAGAAACTTTTAAAAAGTAGAAATTAATATGGATCATTAGATTTTAACTGAGAAAGGGAAGGAGATTTAAACTAAATAATTAAAAAAATATATTTTTATTATTTTTTAAAAATATAAAAATATAATATAAAAATAATAAATTAAAAATTTATTATAAATATAATTATATAATAATAAAAAGTTATGGAAGTAACTTTCAAAATAGTAACAAAAAGTATGTTGGTAACACCAAAATATAATAGTATAATAATATAATATAGTAATAATAAAAATCAACGTGAATAAGGTTAGATTCAAATTTATAATAATGATGTGATAGAGGTATTCACACCCTTATAATAGGGAATGCTTTGTTCCCCTCTCCAATCAATGTTGGGTTTGTCATGACCCAATTTTAGAGGGTTCGAGAAACCGAACTCGGACAAAAAAATAAATTTTGCATACTTTAAAAGACACACAACACCTTGGTCAGAAATTCCAAGTTATTTAGAGAGAGAGAAAAAAGGCATAGGATACAAAAAAATTCAAAAAAAAAAAAAAAATAGAACTAATTGATGTCCATGGTCGAAGACAACTAACAGGCACACTAGGTCAACACCCCTATATGATAGTAGAGCTCCCAAGCATCTCCCCACCTTGACCAGTACCTGAACTAGAAATGGAGAAAGGGATAAGTATAAAATTATACTTAGTAAACAATCTACTTGTAGGCTCTTATCCCTTACTTCTTCTACTAGGTTTCCACGATTTTCCTTTGGTCTATAGGAAGTTCGGGCTTATCCTTTACTGCGCTCTAAGCTACTGTGTAGGTCTCTTAGTTCTAATTGATTCCTCATTAGTCATCTACCATTGTTGCCCCTAGTGACTCTTCGAGATTCATTCTTAAAACAAAAAATTCGCTTTGGCCAAGTGGTTAAGGCATGTGCTTGCTAAGTACATGGGGTTTCCTCGCAAGATTCAGGTGACGAATAGTTCAATTTTTTTTTTTTTTTTTTTTTTTTGTACTAGCGAAAGGCCACCGCTAAAAAATATTGTCCGCTTTGGCCCGTTAGCTCGCGATCTCATAGAGGTATTCACACCCTAATTATAAGGAATGCTTCGTTCCCCTCTCCAACCGATGTTGATTTAGAGATTTCAAGAAACCAACCTGCGATGAAAAGATAAACTTTGCATAGTTTAAAAAGGCATGCAACACTTTTGTCTCAAATTTCAAGTTACTTAATTAACAAACAAACAAAAAAAATAAAAAAATAAAAAAATTCAAAATCAACCAAAAAAAATTATACTGTCCTAGGTCGAATACAACTAACATTCACTCTGGGTCGACACCCCTCTGTGATAGTAAAGCTCTCGAGCATCTCCCCACCTTGACCAGTACCAGAACTACAAAAGGAGAAAGGGGTAAGTATAGAAATATACTTAGTAACCAACCTACTTGTAGGTTCTCATCCTTTCCTTCTTCTACTAGGTTTCCACGACTTTCCTTTGATGTATAGGAAGTTCGGGCTTACCCTTTACTACGCTCTAAGTTACCATGTAGGTCTCGAAGTTCTAATTGATTCCTCATTAATCATCTACCTTTATTGTCCCTAGTGCCTCTTCGAGATTCGTTCCAAAAACAAAAAAGTTGCTTTGGGTGAGTGGTTAAGGCGTGTGCTTGCTAAGTACATGGGGTTTACCTTCAAGAGTTTGAATCGCTTAGGTGACGTAAAGTTCATTTTTTTTCATACTAGCCGAGGTATTCAAACCCTTATTATAAGGAATGTTTTGTTCCCCTCTCCAACGAGAAACTGAACTGCGATGAAAAAAAAAGGCATGAGATACAAAAGAATTCAAAATCAACACAAAATATTACTAATTGATGTCCCAGGTCGAATATAACTAACATACACTCTCAGTCGACAACCCTCTTTGATAGTAGAGCTCCCGAGCATCTCCCCACCTTGACCAGTACCTGAACTAGAAAAGGAGAAAGGGGTAAGTATAAAAATATACTACTAGGTTTTTACGACTTTCCTTTGGTCTATAGGAAGTTTGGGCTTACCATTTACTGCGCTCTAAGCTACCGTGTACGTCTCGAAGTTCTAATTGATTCCTCATTAATCATCTACCTTTGTTGTCCCTATTGCCTCTTCGACGTTCGTTCCTAAAAAAAAAATTCGCTTTGGCCGAGTGGTTAAGTCGAGTGTCTGTTAAGTACAAGGGGTTTCCCAACGAGCTGTGACAAAAAGATAAATTTTGCATACTTTAAAACAAACATATACAACACCTTTGTCAGAAATTTCAAGTTATTTACAAATGGAAAAAAGGGCATGGGATACAAAATAATTCAAAATCAACCCAAAAAATTATACATCTAATTGATGCCCCAGGTTGAATACAACTAACATACACTCCGAGTTGACACCCCTCTATGATAGTGTAGAGCTCCTGAGCATCTCCCCACCTTGACTAGTACCTGAACTAGAATTTTATTTCACATGCATCGGGATATTTTTCTCCTTAAGATGAGTATGGACACATATGTTATGAAATAAAAACGATCATCATGTTTAACATGATGCTGCAACGGTCACTACTCCTATCGGGTGTCCGACAATAGCACTAGAGAATGTTAGCCTAACCAGGAAAAGAACTCAGAAGTTGTACAAACCGATTGGTGGGTCTATATTCGCACATATGAGCCATGTGGAGAGTAGTAAAAACACATCCAATGATCTGCTTATGATATCAACCTAAGAGAATACGGCTTTAAATGATAGGTCTCATTCATGATTGCATGTGTTTTGTATCTAACTCCAATAGTGGTGTTACTTACTATGTATTTCTTAAAGTATTCAAGCCACGTGCTACTTCTCTATTTCAGGTAAATGCAAAACACTCCTGCACGGTCGATGGCGGCATTGCAACTTTAAAGATCATGGCACATGTAAAAGGTATAGGTTAGGATCGGGTATTTCTGTTTTATTTTTATTTATGTATATTTTAATTTTTCTATTGTTTTGTTTCAAAATCATTTTATTAAACATGTAAGTTCAGGACATTATTTTATGAATACGTTTTAAATGAATATTTCTATACAAAGTATTAAGTCACACATGTAGTAGCGATTTTAGGTTAATAGAAAATTAGAGTGGTTACAGAAAATATATTAAATATCAAAATAATTCATGCATATTAGATACATTAAATAAAAATATTTATTTAAAATTTGAATGAAAAATTGGTGGAATGCATTGAGATATCTAATGATCTTTAAATATCATTTAAATAAAATATTATATCTTAATATATTAGATATTAAAATATATTATTTAGATTTTAAAAAAACCCTTCCAAAATTCTTATAAGACTGTCTTGAAAATGAAAATTCGAAAATTCTTTCTAGACCTTTCCCTCCCAAATGCCTTTAGACTTTCTTTCATGAGATTCTCATAAGCCAACATCATGTTTGAGTCATAGTGAAAAAGGTTCATTACAAAGTTTTATCATAACTCAATTTTTAAGATTTCAAATTTTGAGTCCGGACCGAAAAGACAAAGGCAAAAGAAAAAATAAAACGGTAATAATAGCACCACAATTATAAATAAACTTATTACAAAATGAGAAAATGTATTTGAGATACAAATACAAAATACTCAAAATATAAAAATGAATTGACCCTTTGGAACGACCCCTTTGTGACCACGCAACTCTTGAATGTTCCCCCACCTCAACCGAACACATAAAAAAAGGGGAAAGAAGGGAATATAAAATTATTGAGTGAGCAATCTACTTATAAGCTATTATTGTATCCTTTACCTACTAAGTATTCACAAGTTTTACTCTAGGCTCTAAGAAGTTGGGCCTTGTCTTTACTGTTATCAGAGCATTTTGGGAGGTTTCAAAGTTTCAAGCGGTTCTTTAGCTGTCCACGGATCTACTTTAGGTTTGGAGGTGGGGGTTCATCTACTTCTGACATCTCTAATCTATTGGCAAACAAACCACATCTTTGGCGTGAATTACTTTTTCAGTTCTTAAATTTAGACAGCTTGCCTAGCCACAACAACGATTATCTGATATCTTTGGTTGAGGTGCTACTCAATAAAACCTATTAGGACCATATGACATCTAGCCAGTCTGAACATCATTGTCATCTTCTATTAAAGGTTAGCTGGCAAACATTTCACAAGGCCATAAAGACACTCTAAGTCTAGAGGAGCAACCCATGTTCTAATCCCTTAGGACAAATTTATAGTACGAAAGGTCTTGTTTGGGAGACTCCAAGCCATTTTCGCACATGATAGTAGCACTTGGATTGCCTCGTCATGCTACATTGTTTGACCTAGACCTAACTCGATAGTAGTTGTACCACTACCACTACCACTACGAAGGGTGCGAACTAAAGTTGTACTAGAGGGGATGGGAGGCTAAGACTCTTATGATACCGTCACACTACTACTAGGTATGTTAAGCTTTCTAAGTCATCTTTCTTGAGGAAATCTACTAGGTTCTTAAGGGCATCTAAGTAGTTTAAATCTCACCTCACCTTTCTAGGACTTTTGGGGTTAGCTTTTTGGAGCTAATCCAATTTTTTGAGTGCACACAGATCTATACCTTTGGTTGTTGCTTATGATCTTAAGGTGCACAGCCTATAGGAAACATACTAACCTAGGTTAACTTGTATATATTTCTGGTTGTGGTGCCCAAATCTTAACTTGTTTCACTCATGCATGCTTGTTAAGGAGATATTCATATCGATCACCTAAAGCATAGAACACATATTCTAAACATCCCTTTGGTCATCTCTGTTGAGGATAGGTGGTGCACTCTCATTGGCACGTAGGGATCAAATTAGGTCGTGGTTGTTGGATCAGGTACATGGTTTCCAGGTCTTGTTCGAGTTTAATACAAACAATCAGGTTAGGTCAGAGCAGGTTGCGGTCTCGAGTCCCCCCTCATTGTTGTAGTGTGTCACATTCATACATTTTTAATCGTGACATCATGATCTCGACATACTCATGATAAGTATTAAGGAGAACCAAAGTCCCACATACATATTTTAACGGTCTTTGTGGTTGTGTCAGACTTTAGGCTAGGTTTTCTTATGCAAATTGAACACAATTTTTGCAGAATCTAAGCTTGTTTGAACACACACGTCGCCCGTGTGTGCATGCTCAATCATCTTCGACCTTAACTAACTTGCCTCTATACTGGGTCAAGCCATGCGACACAACCTTGCCTCTACTCATTGTAAGGGTCATTCATATGTGTCGTTGCATCTTTGATTTGGCATCTTGTTTCCTAGCGTGACCTTCATGTCATGATGTCATCCCAAGTCCCATCATGTCATCAACCATCGTAGCTTATTTGGACATGTCAATCAAGGATGAAACCATGTATTGCTCATATTGTCTGGGCCACTCAAATATCAATTCATCCAAGCTCGATTGAGGCATTGGACCCTTCCATATCCATGTCGTATCATTTATTGACTTCATAGCAAATAACTTCTTAATATACAAACCTCCAACACTTGGGTGAGGGCGCAGTATCGGTACACTCGTGTCATCCAACACTATTCTTGAAAGACTTATTTTAAACCAAGTCACCCAAGACACTAGTCGTGCAACCCTCCCTCTCACTGTGACACAAGTATGTGTCACATGGTAGATTGCTTAGGCCATAGGGTTAGGGGTGGTAGAGAGCTGACACCATACCTCTCCCTACATTTTGAGCCATTTTTTTTTTTCTAGCAGCAGTAGGTATGATTTTGCGAATAGTCATATGGTCACATGGAACGCATGTCTGGTGTCCAATTGACACCAAAATTTGGTACCTTTCATATTTCATATGGACGGACTTCCCTCTAGACCCACATGCCCAAACTTCTTTTGGAACTCTCTCGGGGCTCTACCCGACCATTTATCAACCCTATCTTTGTTTCTCATGTTGACATCATTGCCTCTATCTTCCTTATGCCTTAAGTTGGCTTCAATACAGATCTCTTTGGTGTGTTAGATGATGCACCATCCTCCTCGGTCGCATCATGACACTCATCTGTCTTGGCACTCGTGTGACTAGATGGGCGCCATTTGAGGGTCATTGCTTCTTCTGCCGTTACACGAGGGTCAAAACCTACTCTTTTCATAGTATGGTTGTTACATTCCACTTAAACTAGTCATCATCCTTGATAACTTTCTTGGAGACACAATCAGTCCATGGATTGTGACTCTGTCTCCCACTTAATCTAAAAAAAAAAGTCACTTTGGCTAAGTGGTTAAGGTGTGTGCTTGCTAAGTATATTGGGTTTTATTGTCTGCTTTTCCCAGTTGTCTCATGATTCACACCCTTGTTATAAGGAATGTTTGGTTTCCCTCTCCCTCATGGTCTAATAGAGGTATTCCCACCCTTATTATAAGGAATGCTTGGTTTCCCTCTCCAACCAACGTTGGATGGGTCGGTCGAAAAGATAAATTTTACACACTTTAAAAGACTTACAACACCTGTGTCGGCCTCGCATACAAAAGAATTTAAAATCAACCAAAAAAATTATACAACTAATTGATGTCCCAGGTCGAATACAACTAACGTACACTCCGGGTTGACACCCCTTCGTGATAGTAGAGCTCCCGAGCATTTTCTCACCTTAACTGGTATCTGAAATAGGAAAGGAGAAATGGATAAGTATAAAAATATACTTAGTAACCAACCTACTTGTAGGCCATCATTGCTTCCTTCTTCTACTAGGTTTCCACGACTTTCCTTTGGACCCGGGTTATAGGAAGTTTGGGATTACCCTTTACTATGCTTTAAGCTACTATGTAGGTCTCGAAGTTCTAATTGAATCCTCATTAATCATCTACTTTTGTTGTCCTTCATGCCTCTTCTAGATTGCTTCGTAAAAACAAAAAAGTTTCTTTGGATGAGTGGTTAACGCTTGTGCCATGCTAAGTACATGAAATTTCCTCACATGAGTTTGAATCTCTTAGGTAACGAAAAGTTCATTTTTTCTGTACTAGCCACTTTAAAAGACATACAAAAACTGTGTCGCAAATTTCAAGTTATTTACATATGGAAACTCAGGGTGTGTCGCAAATTTCAAGTTATTTACATATGGAAACTCAGGGTCGACACCCCTCTATTATTGTAGAGCTTCCGAGCATTTCCCCACCTTGACCAGTACCTGAACTAGAAAAGGAGAAAGGTGTAAGTATAAAAATATATTTATTAACCAACCTACTTGTAGGCCCTCATTGCTTCCTCCTTCTACTAGGTTTCCATGACATTCCTTTGGTCTATAGGAAGTTTGGGATTACCCTTTACTGCGCTCTAAGCTATCGTGTAGGTCCCGAAGTTCTAGTTGATTCCTCATTAATTATCTATCTTTGTTGTCCCTAATGTCTCTTTGAGATTCATCCCTTAAAAAAAAAGTTGCTTTAGTCGAGTCGTTAAGGCGTGTGCCAACGAAGTACATGTGGCACAAAGTACATGTGGTTTCCTTGCGAGAGTTCAAATCTATTAGGCGACGACGAAAAGTTTAATTTTTTGTACTAGCCAAAGGCCACCGCTAAAAGATATTTTCCACTTAGGGCCCGTTACTTCACGGTCTCATAGAGGTATTCACACCCTTATATGTGGAATGCTTTGTTCCCCTCTCAAACTGATGTTAAAGGCCACCACTAAAAGATATTATCCACTTTGGGGCCCATTACCTCACGGTCTCATAGAGGTATTCACACCCTTATATGTGGAATGCTTCGTTCCCCTCTCAAACCGATGTTAAAGGCCACCGCTAAAAGATATTATCCACTTTGGGGCTCGTTACCTCGTGGTCTCATAGAGGTATTCACACCCTTATATGTGGAACGCTTCGTTCTCCTCTCAAACCGATGTTGGATCTGGGATCGAACTGCTATGAAAAGATAAAATTTTCACACTTTAAAAGACATATAACACATTTGTCACAAATTTCAAGTTATTTACAAACGGGAAAAAGGGCTTGGGATACAAAAGAATTCAAAATCAACCTAAAAAATTATACAACTAATAGATGTCATAGGTCGAATACAACTAACATACACTCCGTGTCGACACCCCTATGTGATAATAGAGCTCCCCACATCTCCCCACCTTGACTAGTACCTGAACTAAAAAATTTGAAAGGTGTAAGTATAAAAATATACTTAGTAACCTTCCTACTTGTAGGCCCTCATCGCTTCCTAATTCTACTAGGTTTCCATAACTTTTCTTTGGTCTATAGGAAGTTCGGGCTTACCCTTTACTGCGCTCTAAGCTACCGTGTAGGTCCCGAAGTTCTAATTGATTCCTCATTAATCATCTACCTTTGTTATCCCTAGTGTCTCTTCGAGATTCATTCCTTAAAACAAAAAGTCACTTTTGTCGAGTGTTTAAGGCATGTGCCGGCTAAGTACATGGGGTTTCCTCGCGAGATTTGAATCTCTCAGGCGATAAAAAGTTCATTTTTTTGTACTAGCCAAAGGCCACCGCTAAAAGATAGTGTCCACTTTGGCCCGATCTCATAGAGATATTCACACTCTTATTATAAGGAATGCTTCGCTCCCCTCTCAAACCGATGTTGGATCTATCATGACCCAATTTTAGAGGTTTTGAGAAATCGAACTGTGATGAAAAGATAAATTTTGTACACTTTAATAGACATACAACACCCGTGTGAGAAATTTCAAGATACTTACAAACCGAAAAAAGGGCTTGAGATACAAAAGAATCCAAAATCAACCTAAAAGAATATACAACTGCTAAAAGATATTGTCCACTTTGGCCCGATCTCATAGAGATATTCACACCTTTATTATAAAGAATGATTTGTTCCCCTCTCAAACACATATTTGATTTATCATGACCCAATATTAGAGGTTTTAAGAAATCGAACTGCGATGAAAAGATAAAATTTTCACACTTTAATAGACATACAACACACGTGTGAAAAATTTCAAGATATTTAAAAAAAAAAAGGGCTTGAGATACAAAAGAATCCAAAATCAACCCAAAAATTATACAACTAATTGATGTCCCAGGTCGAATACAACTAACATACACTTCGAGTCGACACCCCTCTGTGATAGTAGAGCTCTCGAACATCTCCCCACCTTGACCAGTACCTGAACGAGAAAAGGAGAAAGGTGTAAGTATAAAAACATACTTAGTAACCAATCTACTTGTAGGCCCTCATTGCTTCCTTTTTCCAATAGTTTTCCACAACTTTCCTTTGGTCTATAGGAAGTTCGGGCTTACCCTTTACTCCTCTCTAAGCTCCCGTGTAAGTCCTGAAGTTCTAATTGATTACTGATTAATCATCTACCTTTGTTGTAACTAATGCCTCTTCGAGATTCGTTCCTAAAACAAAAAAGTCGCTTTGGCCATGTCCAAATAATATGAAATTCAAAAAACCTAAAATAATGCACATCAATGCATTCTAATATATCATCATAAATTTCGTACTTGATATTCATTCAAGAGCATATTCTCTCCCAATATACCTTAGTATATTATGAACATCACACTTTAGAGCATACGTTTTTTAATTTTCTCCCCTTTGGAATCATGAAAAATAACAATTGAATAATAATAAATTAAGAAAGACATAATGGCAATCTTAAGAAATTATTTCTTTCAAAGAACTAGTGTTATCACAAAATATAGGCACACTATCAAATTTTAATCCAAAATCACAAAGAGTTTATTTCATCCAAAGAATTTGAGCACAACAACTAGCAACCGCAATATATTCAGCTTCGGTAGTAGATAAGGCAACTAAATTTTTCATTTTAGTAAACCAAAAACTAATAAACTACTAAGAAATTGAAGTTCAACTAATACTTTTATGATCAATTAATCTTTGAGCAAAATCATCATCAGAATATCCTACCAATTTAATTTCAACATTTATAGGATGCCATCATCCTAAATTAACAGTCACAAGCAAATATTTAAATATTTTTTAGTCATGTAAATGAGATTCCTTAGGACAAGATTGAAACTTAGCACAAAGACATACACTAAACATAATATCTGGTCTACTAGTGGTCAAGTAAAGTAAAGATCCAATCATACCTCGATAGATTTAATATCCACACATTTACCTTTTTCATCATTGTCAAGCTTAGTGGATGTGCTCATTGGAGTTTTTGCAATCTTACCTTCATTGAATTTGAACCTTTTGAGTAAAGTGTATTTCTCTTGACGTATGAAGATAACATCTTTGAGTTGTTTGATTTGAAGTCCAAGAAAGAAACTAAGCTCTCCCATCATACTCATCTCAAACTCATTAATGCATCCATTTAGAAAATTCTTCACATAAAGAAGGATGAGTAGAACAAAATATGATATCATCTAGATATATTTACACTTATAGCATAACATTTTTTTTTTTAATTTTAATAAAAAGACTAGTGTCGAGTTTACCCATTTTAAAATCATTCCGAATAAGAAAATTACTAAGTCTATCGTACCAAGCTCTTAAAGCTTGTTTAAGCCATAAAGAACCTTTTTCAACTTATAGACATGATGTGGAAAATCAAAATTTTCAAATCGGAGAAGTTGTTCTACATAAACTTCCTCCATGATATAACTATTTAAGAATGAACTTCTCACATCCATTTCATACAATATATTTTTTTTTTTTGTAAGAAGCAAAAACAAGTAACATTCTAATAGTTTCTAATATAGCAACGGGTGCAAAAGTTTCTGCATAGTTTATACCCTCCTGACAATAACCTTGAGCTACAAGCCTAACTTTATTTGTAATGATATTCTCATTTTCATCAATTTTATTTCTATTAACTTTCAATAATGGAAATATTAGAGGGTCTGGGGACTAATTCTCAAACTTTGTTCCTTTCAAATTGACTAAGTTGTTCCTAGCTAAAATCCAAAACTTATAATTTTCGGCATCCTTAAGTCATTTTTTGTTCAATTTGAGAAATAAAAGAAAGATTATTAAATAAATTAATGGAAAAAAAAAAAACGAGTTTTCACTTGTTCAAGATCACCAATAATCAAGTCCTTGGGATGAGATAAGGCATATCTCCATTCTTTTGGCATTCATGAAGAAATTTCTTCCTTCTTTTCATTTATGCTCACCTCTTCTTTACTTGAAATAGTTTCTTTGCCTTTGTCATTGACGAGTAAATCTCCAAAGTTTCTTTCTAAATCACCACTCTAAATATATTCATTAGAAATATTATTACATTGATCTAGCAAATTCTTGTAAAGTACCATTGTTCCTTTCAACCACACCATATTGTTGAGGAGTCTTGGACAGGAGAAGTCAGGAGAAAAACTATTATCTTCACAAAATATTTACAATGCTACCTTATCAAATTCTCCTATGTGGACCCTCCTAATTTTAGTAATTAAAAAAAAAATCATTTTGAACTCTTCTTACAAAACTAGCAAATTTTTTCAAAACATCCTAAATCTAGAAAAATCATCTAACTATCACATACATAGTAATTCCCTTCATAGGTAGCTATTTTAGGAGGTCTCAATAAGTCCATAGGTAATAGTTGAAGAGATAGAGTACAAATCACATTTTTAGATTTGAGAGAGAACTTGGTTTGTCACAAATTTTATCTTTTTCAAATTTAAATTAAGGAAGGCCTCTAATTAATGAAAATTTTCAGATATTTGAAATCAAGTACATACTAGCATGTCCTAAATCTTCTATGCCATAGCCAAGAGTTATCGTGCAAAACCGAAAGACATTTATCTGGTAGGACAATAATTTAAATCATTAGTTTACACATTGTCATCTCTATTTCCAACTATCAAAACTTTTCTATCATTAACACTTTCAATTATGCAATTATTTTTATCAAATATAACTCTAAAACCTTTATCACATCATTGACTACTCAGTAAGTCATGCTTTAAACCTATCAGTTATTTTACCCTCACCAATTATGCTTTAAACCATCAGTTATTTTACCCTCACCAATTATTTTTATCCTTTTTGTTATCACCACAGGTTGCTAAGCCACCATCCTTTTTGGAAAAATTCACAAACTTGGATTGATTTTCTGTCATGTGTATTCACAACAACTATCCAAGTATCACTTATTTTTCTTGAAGGCTTTCAAACAAACCTCATCATCTTGTTCCTCCTCTTTGTCACTATGAGCCATGAAGCAAAAATTTGCTACTTTTTCATCATATGCACTTTCATCACAATCATCCCAAGTAGACCTCATTGCTTTTTCTTTGGATTTCTTAGATGATTTGAGGAGAGGAAAATTTGTTCTTATATGACCCGGCTTTTGTCATTCATAGCATATTATCTCATCATTTTTCCTCTTTTCACCTTTTGACTCTTTTTGGTTGGTGAAATGTTTCTTAAATTGTTTCTTCCTTTTGATGAATTTTTTTATACTTACGTGTGAAGTAGGCAACATCATCTTCATCAGGGGCTTCCTCATCGTCGTAGTCAACTTCCAATGTGATGGACTTTAAGGCTATTCTTTTCTTCTTTTTGGATTCCTCTATCATGTGCTCCTTCATGGTAATCTCATGTGTCGGGAGAGAACCAACTTCATCCAAAGGAAGCTTTGTGAGATCCTTTGCTACCAACTTTTAGGTAGAGTCCTGAGAATTTTCCTTACATTTTCGGGAGTAGAATATACTTTTCCAAGATTTTTCAAAGCATTTAGAATATTAGTAAATCAGTAAACATATCACCTATAGATTCATTTGCATCCAATTTAAATAGTTCATAATTATAAACTAATATGCTAATCTTTCTTTCTTTAACTTGATTTGTTCCCTCAATAGTTTTTCAAGTTTCATATGCCGAAGAACACATAGATACTCTATTAAATTCATCCTTACTTAGGGCACAATAAAGACATTTGTAGCACTAATATTAAAACAACACTTTTTCATATCATGCTCATCAAAATAAGGCGGCCTAGAGGTTGATTGTCCTCTAGAAAAACCATTATTAACACGTAGGTTTACCATAAGCTCTAACAATAAAGTTTACATAAAAATATCTATAAGAGCAACCTGCTCTGATACCAATTGTTGGATCGATATGGCAACCTAGAGCGGTGAATTGACTTTTAACAATAAGAGTGTTAAGGTGATTAATTTTTTTATTATGAATTTTTTTAAAAAAATAAGAGAAGATGATAATTAATACATTAGTTCAAGAAATAACAATAAGCAATTATGAAAAACTTAGAACATGCAATAAATCACAATAACAATTTCGAGATTAAACAGGAAAGAGTTAGAAAATATAATACCGTAGTTTTATAGTGGTTCGGTCAAACTCGACCTACTCCACTCCCCAAGCGCCTTTCGAGAATTTGAATAAATTTTTCTCAACTCTTTCCTCGGATCAGAGCCCAACTGCTAGACCCCACTCTTTTTACGAGTTTAAGAGCAAACTCAATTCTTTCAATGGCTCAGGATCAAACCGTTACAAGTATCTCAATTTTGTAGGAACACACCATAACCATGAGTAGATTTACAATTTGATCACTCACAACTATTTCCTCACAATAGAATAAAAAAACTCTTTCAAGAATAAGAGGAAAATAAATAAACTTTAAGCTTGGAGAGAGCCACATGGAAGCTTTAGAAAAATTGAGATCAAAGAAATTATGAAAGTTGGGTAAGAGAAATAAACTTGGAAGCTGGAGTAAGCTTCATAAAAATTGACATCAAAGAAATTATGAAAGTTGTATTCTTGTATTTATTGTGTTCAAACAGAAATGAAAGGTACACCATTAAAGGTGGAGCATCAATGCGAGAAATGGACGGTGGACCAAATTTTTTTTCCAAATTAATAAAAATGATGTGAGTAACCATTTTTTTTTTATTTTTATAATTCAAATATATACGAATGTTGTATAAACATGGCTTTTAAAAGTAATTAAAAACTCCCCGATTTGTTACTTTAGTTTCAAGTGTCTTACTTTGATTGGTCCATGATTCAATTTTGAGGCCACATTAGTACGTCACGCATTTTGTTTTGATTGTAACTTCTTCGTTTTAGCTCTAATTTGAGTGATTGAAAAATGTGTTAGAAATCGTTATTCCAATTCTACACTGTAGACTGATAATTGTTAGTAATTAACTGTTGTTTGTTATCATCAAAACATTAATTAATTAATTTGAGATTAAGGACCAAAAAGCTAACAAGTCTTGACTCGTTTCTACATTCAATAGGAGTTCTGTCTTGATTAACTACTCGTGTGGTACCTAGTCACTCTTTGAGACTAGTTTAACGGGATCACGATGTTAGCCTTGTCCTAACTCTACACTCAATAGTAACCCAAGTGGCTTCGAAGTTCTTTAATATAACTTAATCGTATTTAAATGTCATGGAGGTTTACTAGGTTCTTAGTGGCATCTAGGCAGTTGAATCCCTTCTATTGTTTCTAGGACGTTTGGGGTTAGTTTCTCTAGCTAAACCAAACTCTAGGTTTATACAAATCTAAACCTTATATCACTCACGGTCCTAAGGTGCAAGGACTACTGAAAATGTACTAACTAGGGCCAACTTGTAAACCATACTAATTGTAGCACCCTAATCTTGACTCTCATGAAGGCTTTGCTAGGGAGATATTCATATCGATCACCTAAGCACGTAACCCATAATTTGTAATTTCACCTTAGTCATATCTTAGAGCTGAGGAGGTCTACTAGATTCTTAAGGCAACTAGGTTACTTATCATAGACTTCATGCTTCTAGTGGCTCTTTTTTGACTCCTCGAGTCATTCTTAGTCTAGAAGTAATAGAGTCTAGACCCTCTGACTGTCGCTCACGATTCTAAACTCCTTCGCTTGCTGGAGGCTTCCTGACATAGATCTTTGTCTAGCCACCCTAAGGTAAGGTTTTGACAGAAGAATTGCTAGGTCATAAATATAACTGATTGGAGTTTCAAGTGATGATACTATTGGATACTGAATTTAGCTTTTATCGCCTTACCAATAATAAAAGAAATAGAAACTAACAACAAATATTAAATATTGCAAAGTTGTTAAACTAAATAGCTAAAATACTCTAAATATCACAAAATAATCTATCTTTATTGGATGCATTTGACATAATCAAATTCTTCTAATAATCTCTTCCTTAATTTTTTCTTGTCTGTCAAGAATTAGTTAAGTAAAAAAAAACTCTAACCACTAAGTTCTTGACACTGAAATCCTTCAAATTTGAGAGGTTTTGTCAACTAATCAGCAAGTTTATGTCTGGTACCAAAAAATAATAAATTAACATTTCCATCATTTGTAAGATCTCTAATAAACTGAAATCTTACTCTTATGTGTTTGGAACTTCTGTGTAGAACTGAATTTTTGGATAGCTTAATAGTTGAAGTATTATTGCACATTAGCTTTGTTCCTTCTCTTTGAGAGTGACCAATCTCTTTAAGTATCCTCTTCATCCAAACAGCTTGACATGCACAGGCACTAGCAGCAACAAACTTAGTGTCTGTGGTTGATAAGGTGACTATAGGATAATTACGAGAAGACCAAGCTACTGCTCCTCCACTCATCATAAATGCTAGTCTAAAGTACTCTTGTTATCTTCCAGTTTTCCGACATAGTCACTATCAATAAATCCAATTAAATCATTAACTCCTCCCTTTCTATAAAATACAACATAATCTACATCACCACCTTTTAAATACCTTCAAACCTTTTTAGCTATTGCAAAATGTTGTTTTGTTAGATATGTCATAAAACGACCAAACAAACTTACAACAAACATGAGATCAGGACGAGTAACTGTGAGATACATCAGACTTCCCACTATTTGTTTATACAAAGTTACACCTATTTTAGCACCATTTTCATCTTGCCAATTTTCTGTCCCGGAACAATGAGATTACAAATAGAATTGTAATTCTCTATGTCAAATCGATTTAAAACTTCAGCACCATACTTTCTTTCACATATAAAAATATCATCTAATCTTTGTATTACCTCTATTCCAATGAAAAATCTCATTTGACCTAAGTCAGTCATATCGAACTCTTTCTTCATGGACATTTAAACTCCAATAATTTTTCATCATCTCCAATGAATAAAAGATCATCAACATAAATGCTTACAATAAGAATTTTACCTCCCTTCCTCTTGTTGAAGAGTGTCTGCTCATTGGAACTGCTTTTGAATCCTTTCTTGATGAAGTATGATTCTTTTCGACTAAACATATGTTCTACGTGCTTGTTTTAATCCATAGAGAGCTTTTTGGAATTTGTACACACCATCTCCTCACTTCCCATTTGGAATTAGCATTTTGGTTGTTCAAAAAAAATATCTTCTTTTAACTCACCAAAAAGTTGATTTGACATCTAACCCATAGAGTTTCCAACCTTTTTAGGGGGCAAAAGCAATCATCATTTTAACGGTATCTATTTTGGCAACAGGTGCATACACTTTCATATAATCAATTCATTACTATTGTGTGTAGCCTTTTACCGTCAATCTTGCTTTGTATTTATCAACTTCTCCCGACTCATTTAGCTTGCTCTTATAAATCAATTTCTCTCTTATTTTCTTTGCTCCCGCCGCAGGTAGAACCTCCAAGTTTTGTGTCTGATTTTTTCAATGGATTTGATTTCTTCATTCATAGCCTATCTCCATTTTGGGCTTTTGACAACTTCCTCAAAATGCATATGATCTAAAATGATTAAGAATGCCTTTTCTTCATCCTCTTCAGATAAGCCTTCACCGAAATTATAATATGCATACCATATAGGTGGATGTCGATTTCTCCCATCCCTTATTGACAAATTTTGTGCAATAGCTATTGGAAAAGTGTTTTCAGCAACTAGTTCAGTTGTTTCCCCCCGTGATTTGTTTCTCTTCATTTTCAGCAATTGGTTCAATTGTTTCAGCAATCGGTTTAGTCGTTTTCTCTTTGATTTCTCCTTCTTCGCCTGTGTTCTCATCAATTTCAATATTTTCCCCAGTTAAATTTTGATCGAAGAATGACTAAGCCAGAAACATAAAAAATTTGAGTTTGACGATGTTATTGAATATTGAACCCGGGTTTCGTAGCCTTGCAAATAACTAAGAGAAATAGAAACTAACAACAAACATGGTAGAATAGTTAAACTAAATAGCTAAAAATACTCTATCTATCAAGAAAGAAATGATGTTTATTTAACCGACATAATCAAATTATTCTGACACCTAAATAAATAGATATGTGTAGATAAACACGCTTTACAAGTAAAACACACCTTTAAACACCTGAAGTTAAGACATACTGTATCATACATATATACAAGCAAAAAAACTCAATGGGAAGACAACATCCATTGATCACCCAGGACATAGATCATAATAGTCCATCCTCTTTTCTTACACAACAGAAAGCATATAAAACAACATTAAAAAAACATATCATCGTAGAGATAGTTTTGTAATTTCTTACATCGTGCATAACATACTCATCCTTATTGCTTAACAGTAATTTTATCATCACATACATATAGTACATACTTATCCAAATACACCTTTCTAAAGTCCTTAACATGCATTTTCTAACCACCAAACGTAAGTAATGCTCGCATGCTAGCACGTCCTAGCAATCCCTACAAGTAGTACTTGCCTAAAGTTCTTGTGGTTACTTACTTGGATGATATATGTTTGTCTAAGCTAGCTTTTTCTCATGTTAGAAGTTCCAAAATTTGTTAAATTTCTCCCATAGGTCCTATTTCAAGCATTATCATGGTCAGTATTAAAATTGAAATGAAAAATTTTTAAATAGTGGTCAAACACGCATTATGATGGTCAGTATTAAAATTGAAATGTAAAATTGTTAAATAGAGGTCAAACAGGGCAAGAAGAGACTCACACAGACTTGAACGCACTTAGAAAGGCTTTTCATGTGCAATTTTACGCAAAATTATCACATGTAGAGGGTTGCTGCAAATAGGAGTCAGCAGTCAAATCACTGGATTGGGTTCGAGTTGCACTTCCGATTTTGGTCGAAGGTTCACGAGTTGCTGGCGTGCAAGTCTCGAGTTAAACATGAGTTGTCGAATCAGGTCAACCCGCACATGTGTTGGCACAAGTAGTCGAATGAATATCTCCACTCAATGGGTTGCCACGTGTCCCACTCTACTTCAGACGCACTATCGCCGCCACCTACCAACGCGTGTTCGCTCCCTCTTCATCCATGTTCAATTTTTCAGAAAAACGACGTGGTTCCAAATTGCCTTTCTAATAACTTTTGAATTTTGTAACTTCTTATTGAGACCTCAAATCAATTTGATTCCATCACCAAATATGTAAAGTTTTAACCCATCTACGATATGTATTTTTCTCTAAATTTCCTGTCTCCCATGGCGGAATAATCAAGTTCAAATTTTGTCAAGAATTCAAAACTTAAAAAACTGCCATTACTTGACGTTCATCAGAACACCGTCTTCCGGTCTGAATCAAGGACTTCCTTCATAAAACTTTTGTGACATCTCTCCAATATCCACATACTAAAAGTTTGAAACGTATTCTAAGAAAAGCTCTCCAATCTTAAGAAAAGCTGAAATCAAGAACTTGAAACACTTACCTTCTATTCTTTCTCGATTCTTAACAGATTTGAACAAATCAAAAGTCAAGAATGGTTACCCTTTCGAGCGAATTTCAACCTTCTCCCTAACTGTTTCTCTAGAACACAAAGTCCTCATCTTCTTTTCACTCCCTTTTCCTTTTTTGTTTTTTTTTTCTTCTTTTTCATCATTCTTAACAGTGTGAATAGGGCTAATGAAGACCTCTAACTATGAATGGGAGGTCAAAATCACAAAGTCCTCATCTTCTTTTCACTCCCTTTTCCTTTTTTTTTTTTTTTTTTTTCTTTTTCATCATTCTTAGAATAGGGCTAATGAAGACCTCTAACTATGAATGGGAGGTCAAAATGACAAATTTACCTATCGGGATAACTTTGACCAGTTTATAGCGAAAAATGTCTTGCTTGGGAGATCCCAAGCCATTTCCACACATGATAGTAGCACTTGGATAACCTCGTCATGCTACACTGTTCGACCTAAACCTAACTCGATAGTAGCTGTACCACTACCACTTCGAAGGCTGCGAACTAAAGATGTACTAGAGGGGATATGAGGCTAAGACTCTAGTGATATCGTCACACTACTACTAGGTATGTTAAGCTTTCTAAGTCATCTTTCTCCATGAAATCTACTAGGTTCATAAGGGCATCTAGGTAGTTTAAATCTCACCTAACCTTTTTAGGACTTTTCGGGGTTAGCTTTTTGGAGCTAATCCAATTTTTTGAGTGCACACAAATTTAGACCTTTGATTGTTGCTCATGATCTTGAGGTGCACAGCCTACAAGAAACATACTAACCGAGGCTAACTTGTAAATATTGCTGGTTGTAGTGCCCTAATCTTAACTTGGTTCACTCATGCATGCTTGTTAGGGAGATATTCATATTGATCACCTACAACATAGAACACATATTCTAAACATCCCCTTGGTCATGTCTGGGCATTGTTGAGATCCACTAGGTTATTAGGACGAATAGGTAGCTTCATGCAAACTTTCACATTCACGGTACTTGACTCCCCAAGTTTTCTTAGTTTTGGTTGACCTCCGCTCACAATCATAAGGTGCTCAGTCTACTAGAGGCATTCTGACCTAGGTTATCGTCCAGCCAACCTAACTCTAGCACCCTAATCTTATCTCTAAGAAGAAAAGCATGCTCTATAAAGAGAACACACAATCAATCACATGGAGCTAAACATACTATATCATGCACTTAGACAAGCTCAACGGAAAGGTAAAATCCATCCATGGCCCGAAGCGCAGATTACAATAACCCATTCTCCATTCTAGCATAACAAAAAAATATTAAAATCGGCATGCATCATAAATTCTTATTCTAGGGGTATTTTGGGTAATTTTATATATCATACTTACATTTTCATTTAGAAACGTCATTCTAAGGTCCTAAACATGCATATTCTAACTATGCATGTCTTCTCAAACTAGTTTTTTTTTTTTTTTTTACGTGTGGGAGCACTCTAAAA